>VDFB02075321.1:248020438-248082932 GCA_007258455.2 Sequoia sempervirens | reverse complement strand
TTTTGAATGGTAAATAGGAAGAAGACATTTACATGGAATAACCAGAAGGATTCTAGTTGTCAAATCAACTGGATATGGTGTATAAATTGAATGCATTATATGGATTAGAACAAGCTCCTAGAGCTTGGTATGCAAGATTGGATAGATATTTGATACAGCAAGGTTTTAGTAAAGGCACTATAGATAGTAATATTTACTTCAAATTTGAGGAAGATAAAATATTGATAGTGTTTATATATGTGGATGATATTATCTTTGGAAGAAATGAATCTATGTGTAATAAATTTGTTGAAGACATGCAGAAAGAGTTTGAGATGTCAATGTTGGGGAGATTAGTTTCTTCCTTGGGCTACAAATCTATCAAATAGATAAAGGAATTTTCATTTCATTGTCAAAGTATGTCAAAGATATGTTGAAGAAGTTTGGAATGGAAGACTCCAAACCGGATGCACTCCTATGGTGACTAGTTGTAAATTGAGAAAAGATGATGATTCACCTAAGGCTGATTAGAACAAATATAGATTTATGATTGGTGGACTATTGTATCTAACTACTACTAAACTGAATACCATGCATGCAGTTTGTCTTGTGACTAGATTTTAAGAAGATCCTAAGGAAACACATGTTGTGGTAGTGAAGAGGATATTCATATATTTAAGAGGCACTCTCGATTATTTATTATGGTATCCTAAGGATACTGATTTCACATTAAGTGATTATACAGATGTTGATTGGGTTGGTTGTGTTGATGACAGGAAAAGTACAAGTGGTGGAGCATTCTTTCTTGGATGTAGATTGGTGTCATGATTGAGTAAGAATCAAGATTCAATTTCCTTATCCACTATAGAGGTTGAGTCTATTATAGAAGCATCTTGTTATACACAAGTTTTGTGGATGAGATATATATTGAAGGATATTAGAGTAATGTATGATGAGCCTATATCTATCTTTTGTGATAATATAAGTGTAATTAACATGTCAAAGAATCTAGTGATGGATTCAAGGACAAAAAATATATCAATTAGGAATCACTTATTAAGAGAGAAAGTTATGGAGAATGAGGTAAAACTTGAATATGTGCCTACAAAGGATTAGATTGCTGACATATTTACTAAGGCTCTTCCTAAGGATACTTTTAAGTATCTTCGAGAGGAGTTGGGGGTTATTTCCCCTCCTTCTTTGAACTAGATGCATATGAAGATTCATTAATCCAATGGAACTATGGGTTCATCTCTTTTTTGTATTGATGTTGGTGGCTACCTCTAAGGGGGAGTAGGTAGTGTCATGTGTTGTCATTATGGAGAGTTATTGATTTGGTTTGGTGTACTCCTGAGAGGGAGTATTCAAAGCAATTATATTGGTTTAGTTTCAAAGGGGAGAACAATGAAAAATATTTTTTCCTTTTCCATTGATGTCAAAGAGGGAGAGAGTATCATGAGAAAAAATTTATCTACTCAAGGGGAGAAAAGAAAGAAAATAAATTCAAATATATTGTGTTGTCTTTGATGGTTTTTCACATCATGTGTTGCCATCAATGACAAAGGGGGATTTTTTTGCAAGTATGAAAGTGTTGTCATTGATGTCAATAAGCATGACTACTGGCTAGTGTTGTCATTCATGTAAACTATGTATTAAGGAAGGTTGTTGCATGATGTCGAGGATATTGAGAAAATTGTGAAAAAGAGGAAAATAGGTTGTTGCAGGTTGTAATTGTGTAGTTGAGATATCAAGGAAGCATTGTGAGTATATGGAGCTATATTTTTGTTGTGGTGTCTAGAGATATGTTGGAATCAAGTAATGTGTTGAGATGATGTCTCTAGTACTTGGTTTCCAAGTGCTTTTGAGAAAAATTGAAAAATAGAGAAAATAGTGTTGTGCAAGTGTTCATAATGTGCTCCGAATTTCTTTTATGTTGATTCTATTCTTGTGCAGATCGGATATGTTTTTCAAGGTTGTTAGAGGTTGCTATATTCATAAATTTGATTTCTAGATCATTGAACAAAGTGAGATATTTTCATCAGTGTGAACCATTTTTTTAGTGTTGTTTTATGTAGCTTGGGAGAAATTTATTTTCTTTATGTTTCTCCATAGTTTGGCTTTAGGTTGTGCAAATTTGGGAAGTTGCTAATAATGTTTGTATCTTTCAGTATTCAAGGTTTCACTTGATTTGGTATAGTACAGTGTTTATTTCATGTGTCATTGTGCAAATAAGGTATACCTGATGTTCTAGGTTGAATTATTTCCATGTTGCAAGTTGGGATGAAGTCTTTGTTGGATCTCAAGTAATTCATGGATTATTCTAGATTGTGTTCAAGTGAATTCTATTGTCTAAAAATTTTGGATTGATTTAAGAAAGTGTGTACTTAATTTTTTATGGTGTTTTAGCACAGGTATCAGCCAACCTATTGTTATCACTAGATATGAAGCTTGTGGAAGTGTATTGAGGTGTGTTAGGATTTATTTGGGTCCTAACTAATGATTTATATGGGTCACCTTCATTCCTAATCCACCGTGGGAATGTTTAGGTGATGACCTAATTTGAAATTTAAAGTGTAATAGATAGGTGTTGACCTTGGAGAAGGTTTTCAAGGTTGAGGGCGATATAAATAAGAGTGATGTTGTTGTGAGATAAAAGAGAGAAGTGAGATCAATGTGAGTGGTGTGTGTGATGTGAATTTGAGCAGAGCAATGTGATCTCAAGTGTTTGGATTCTAGAAGGCAATGAGTTGAAGGTGTCTAAAATATTTCATTCAAGGCTACAAAAGTGTTGGATCATTTGTGATGGATTCCTTGTTGCATTGAGAATTTATTTTTTGTGTAACATTTCTCTTTTATCTTCTTGGATTTCTTTATGTGGCAGTGAGCCCTGGCTTTAAGCCTTTTGGATAGTGTGTCCTCTTCTGGTAGTAAGCCCTTGTACCAGTTTTGCAATTACTTATATTATGAGTTAATCCTCACCATGGTTTTTCCCTCATTAGGTTTTCCATGTAAATCTGGTGTTCTCCTATGTATGGTGTTGTTATTTTAGTTTTTGTTTTGTACATTTAATATTTAATCTCTATAACAAAATAAGGGTTTAATGAATTCATGTGGATTTAATTGTTGTTGAGGGTTTTGATGTCATAATTTTCTACAACTGATTCATCCCCCTCTCACTTGTCTTTTTCATTCAACAACTCGTCTAATTCATATCCATCTATCACTACTGAGTTTTGAAAATCTTCATCAAACTTAACACTTGAACTCTCAACAATATTTCTTAGTCTTTTGTTGTAGAACCTATAGGATTTTGTTTTAGTAGAGTACCCAAGGAAGATTCATTCATCAAACCTTGCATCAAACTTTCCCAAGTTTTCTTCATCTCTTGTGATTTAACATTTTCTTCCAAACACTCTAAAATATTTGATAGTTGGGATCCTTCCATACCACAACTCATAGGAAGTCTTTGTGCTATTTCTTTTTCCTTGAACTCTATTAAGTATATAAAAAAATAGTATGAATTGCTTCTCTCTAGTAGACTTTTGATATATTTTCTTCTTTCGTCATAGTCCTTGCAGCTTCTTGAACAGTCTTGGTTTTCCTTTCAACCACTCCATTTTACTGAGGATTCCTAGGGGAAGACAAGTGCCTCTTTGTGCCATGATTCTCAAAAAACATGTTAAATTCATTGGAGGTGAACTCTCCACCTCTGTCAGACCTCAAACATTTGATTTTAATGTCCATCTCATTCTCATCCATAACTTTAAATTCTTTAAAATTTATCTAGGGCTTTAGATTTTTCTTTAAGAAAAGTAACCCATCTCATTCTAGAATAATCATCAATCAAAACATGAAATACCTGTCACCTTGAAGACTTCTTACTCTTGTAGTACCACAAATATTTTTATGTACCAACTCCAATAATCTAGTAGAAGATTATTCTTTTCCTTTGAAACTTCTTGTTTGCTTTCCAATTTGACAATCTTTGCAGACAACATTGATAGGCTTTGTAATCTTTGGAAGATCTCTCATGCTTGAACTGAACTAATTCTTACTAGATTATCAAAATTAATGTGACACATCCTCATGTTCCATAGCCAACTTTCATTAATCTAAGTCATAAAACAATGACCACTGGCACCCTTGAGTTGATAAACATTTCCATTTTTCCTTCTTTCAATAGCAATCATAGTTACAAACTCTTTTTTGATCTCACATCCATCATCTTGAAAGATAATATTGTATCCTATGCTACACATTTATCTAACATGCAATAGACTATGCCTTAAACCCTTAATATAGTAAACATATTTAGTATTATGCTTGCCATCAATACTGATTAAACCTATTCCACATATCTTAACACCTGAATCATCACCAAATCTAACAAGTCCTCCATCATAATTTTCAAGCTTAAAAAACTTACTCTTGTCTCTGGTCATATGATTAGAGCAACCACTATCAATGATCCAATAGTTATTATCATGTCTAGCATGAAAAGCATATACCAAAGTATCTTCAGTCTTATCATTTCTCTTCGGAGGGCATTCATTCACACATCTTTCGGAGTTAGCAGAAACATATTCATCTTTTAAAGCCATGAACAAGCATTCATCATTATCATCTTTGTATTCATATTCATCATCAAAAATACTTGCATCTTCTCTAACATAAAAGATTTTCTTAATCATATTACCTTTGTTCTCTTTTTTTTGTCATTCACAACTCTATTTAGACATCTTGAAGCATAGTGAACCTATCTTTCCATAGCTAAAATATTTGAAAGGTAACTTACCTTAAACATTTGAAAGGTAACTTACCTTTGTACTTACCAATTCCCTTTTTCATCCTTCTGATGATGTTAGTTTCCACGTCATCAAGATCCTCCTGATCTGATTCTTCAATCTTCTTTGATTTTGTAGCCTTAAAAGTAGTCTGAACTTTTGCACCATTATTTGTACCAAATTCCCTCATTTTGAATGCAGTTAGAGAACCATACAACTGATCTCTAGTATAATGATCTAGATTTTTTAGATTCCTTAATAGAAAAAACTTTATGACTATAAGCTTTAGGAAGGGTTCTAAGAATTTTCTTTACCACTTTTGATTCTTTGACTTTTCCTCCAAGACCTCTAATGGAGTTGGCCACTTCATCTACCCTTTGCATATAGCTTGTAATGTTTTCATCTTCAGACATCTGCAAGTTCTCAAATTTGATCTTTTTTTTTTTCTTAGCTTGTTTTACCTTATCATCTCTTTCATAAATACTTTCCAACTTTTCCCAGATATCATTAGTAGTTTTTAGATTCATAACTTTCACTTATTCAAAATTTGTAATACTACTCAAGAGAGCATACCTTGCTTTACTATTGCTTTCATAGGGCTTGATTTTAGCTTCAGTGATTGAACCATTTGTAGGCATAGTATATCCATTCTAAACTAATTGCCAAATATCATATCCTAGAGAGGGGGGTGAATCATTTGTACCTTAAAACTTCAAAACTCTCATTAACATTTAGATTTGCATTCATTCATTAAACCCTCAAATCTATTATATGATGATTTAGCATGAAAATCAAATAATAGAAATTGAAACAAATTAACACCATACACAAGAGAACACAAAATTTATGTGGAAAACCCAAGAAGGGAAAAACCATGATGAGGATTAGCTCACAATATAAGTAATATCAACACTCACTGTCAGAGGGTTCACTGCCCAAAGAAGAAAGGCTCACTACCAAAAGGCTCATTGCTAGAATAGAAAAGATGATAGAGAAGAGATGTTACATAGAGAAAATAATCTCAATCAATAAAGGATCCACCACAATTTCATCCACACCTTCACAGCTTGATTGAAGAATTGTAACCACCTTCTGCTCACTACATCCAACAGACTAACACATGAAAGCTCACACTACTCTTCTCAAATTCGCACTGTAACACTCTAAAATTTGCATCATTTGCATCTCTCACATATATCTTGACATCCTTCAACAATTCAACTCATACTTATATCATACTCAACCTTAAAACTTTCTCCAAGGTTGGCTATGCACCTCAAACATACAAATTCAAATTAGGGCAGCACCAAAACATTCCCGTGGTGGAAAGGAATGAAGGTAGACCACAAAATTCCTTAGCTAGGACCTAAATTCATCCTTACATTCCATTCCACGCTTCCACAAACAACTAATCACCTTCGCAAGTAGTGTAAATACCAAGATTGGTTGATACCCATGTAAACACCATTAAAATTTTAAGTACACACTTTCTTTGATCTAATCATAACTTGTAGACAACAAATGTCATTTGAACACACTCTAGAATATCTCATAAACATCTTAAAATCCACAAACTTCTTTGAAACAACTTTCACCTAAAGAATGTACACACCTAGTACATCTAGACTACTCTGTCATACACTGTAACTCAAAAAACCATCTTTTGAAGCACCAAACCTCAAACAATCTTGACTGAAAAAAGATACCAACACAATAAAAACTCCCTCAAATCCTCAAGACCTAAAACTACTCTACGAAGAAATACAGAGCAAAGATATTTCTCCCAGACATCTCTACAATACATAGTTCACACACTAGTGAACACATCTTCTTTTGTACAATGATCCAACACACAAAAAACTAATCTCACCAGCATATTTGAATCGCATATGAAGATATTCAACCTAGAAGAAATTCATAGAAAAACCAAAACAAAACTTTGTAACACAGAACACCACTACAACACACTATTTCCTCTTTTTATCATTTTTTCTCAAAAGCACTTGGAAATCAAGCACCAAAGAAACATCCTTATTATATTTAGTACTTCCTTAACACAACTGAACCATATATTCATTGATAGAAGCTTATCAAAGTAACACTAGATGGTGACACTAGTAGCTTTACTTTAATAGCATAATACAACTAATCAAAGCATGGATAACACCAACTACTCATACTATTGCAACAATCTCACCCAACAATAGATATCAATGATAACATAGGCTTGTTCACATCCATGACAATAGTAACTACTCATACTTGCAAGATGACCATGGTAAATAAAATGATGCTAGAAATACTAAAACCTACAATAATGTTAATCACAACTATGACAATGTTGTAGGCAATACACAATGTGATGATAGACATATATATCTATTGTTACTATACAAGGACCAAATCTTGAGTGTGGAGTCACCACACGAAGAGGGAAAGTTACCACCCAAGTAGCCCCTACACCAACAAAAGGTCCATCAAAATCCAATCCTACAAATTATAGCTTAATCAAACATCTCAAGAAAATACCAACACAAATCTTTATTCTAGAACTCTTGAGAATTTCACCTGCACATAAAGAAGCCTTGGACAAAGATCTTTTATCATCATCTGTACCTAGTGACCTAGAAACCAAAAATTCCAAGTCGTGTTGGGGCATATTGAATCCACTCACTTCCTAGTATTCATAGAGAAAGACCACCCATCCTAAAACATTTCATAATTGATCATTACATCTTGAATTATGCATCCAAAAATACAAGGTGAAGAGAGACTTGATAGATGGAGGTACAAGCTTAAACATTTGTACCCTTAAATTGGTTAAACACTTGGGATATTCTAAGGAAGTTATCGAAAGATAAAAAGGGATAACCATCAGAACTTATGATGATATTGAATAGAATTCATAAGGAATAATAAAGCTACCTATACAAGTGGGTCCCTTAATTGTTGAAATAACATGTCAAGTTTTAGACCTTGAATTGCCATATTACATCCTTTTGGCCACCCATGGATCCATGCCATGTAGGTCGTAACATATACCTGTCATTAGTGCATAAAGTTTCTATACAATGACAAAGAATTTCCATCCATGGTGATATTGAACCTTTCTAGTATTGTAAAAGTATGGAAGAGAAATATCATAGATTGCTCCAAGTTCCAAATAATGATGTAGTTCCACTCGCATCTTCCTATGTTGATCCAAAAGCACTTGCATCTACATCAAAGACACAACAAACAATTCTTGAAATCAAAGTATAGATAAATGAAAATGGGTGTGGTGACTACAACCTCAAGAAATCCTTCTATATGGGAAAACTATCACTTACCCCCAAAACATATGCTAAACCCCACCATATCAAGAAAATGTCTAAAATCGTCAAATTTAAACCAACTATATTTACAAGATGGGGAGAACTAAATGCAAAGGTCATAGACAAAGGAGATATTTCCAAATGGGTATTGTTGCCTCTATTTCACCTATAGTTAAATCAGGCGAGATAATCAAATGTTAGATCTTCAGAGGCCAGTGGGATATTCACACAGGGGAAAATACTCTACATCTGATGACATCTCATGGGGAACTCAGTGCGAGAGGCTACCCTAGGGGATTTGGCATGAAAATTATCTAAGGAGAAAGTCAGCAAGACTCTCCTATTGTCTGGCTGACTGACTATTTGATTTATTCCATCCTAAGCAGGTCACTGAGACCTAGTTTCTGTCATGCCAAATGAGCCTATAGAGCCTATTGCTATAACGGAGAGGGTTTGGCATGAACTCTTACCGTGTAGATTTCCTTGGCTGATAGGCCATTCAATCATCATTTGGCTAGACTCCCAGCAACCATGGGCTTCGGGGAGACCTACAATGCTCGGTGAGAAGTCCCAGCGAAGGTTTGATGTCTCACCAACAACAGTGATCCTCGGTGTAACTATGGGACTTCGTCGGGATGTCCCACAGACATCAAATGTCTTACCAACTTCACACAGGTTCCCTTTGGTAGGAGTGTAAGGCTTCGGTGAAGGGTCACAATGAAAAGGTTATGTCTTCCCCACCGTGCACCGAAGGGTCTTATCGGCATAAGGAGATAGCTTCACTAGAATGTCATACCGAAGTGGAGATGTCTCCCCAAAAATGAAGCAGAGCTTGGTGAAGGGAAAAAATATTTGACATGAGTCTCACCGAACATAGAGGTCTTCGGCATAATATTTCAAGCTCGACAAGAGGTCTTAGTGACCAGTCATGTCTTGCAGATGATATGATATCTTCGATATGATTTTGGGAGATGGATGGACACTTTGGAAAAGATAAATGAAGTTTCCCGGAGGTCTTAGTGAAGACTAAAGTCTCGTCGAAAGGAAGGATGGACCCTCACAAAGACAAAAGCAGTTTGGCAAGACTCTTGTCGAAAACACGATGATGGCTCTTTGGGCAGACAAAAGGGGTCTACAAGACATCTTAGTGATGATGATGTGTCTTGGCAACAAGCACAGGTTTCAGAAAGGATATTTCCTTTAGCGTATGTCTTGCTGAAAGATGAAGGAACCATCGAGGATAGAAGAAAGGCCTCGCCAAGACTTGAGGCTTTCACTGTGATGTCTCGGCGAACGGCAAGGGTTATGCTGATAGTATTTCACCAGGGGGCTCAGCGTGGGTCTCACCGACAATGGAGGAGCCTTCGGCATAATCTAGGGAGCTCGGGAAGAACTCTTCCTGACCGGCAGGAGTCAAGCCAAAAGAAAAGAAGTCGGCCGAAGGTTCATACTTCGGCATGAGTCTCACCGAGCAGTGAAGCCTTCAGAATGAAAGGGAATTCGCCAAGAAGAGGGGAAGTTCTATCAAATGTCTCAGTGACACAAGAGGACACGCCAATAGTAGGGGGTCTCGCTAGGTGTCTTGCCAAAGTGAAACGAAATATGTGTTCACCAAAGCTAAAGAGCCTTCAACACAACCTCTTCTTGAAATAGGGATGTCTGGCCGATAGAAGAAAAGAGTTCAACAGGATGACTTCTACAAACGTCAGCAAGGGTCTCCCTGACATGAGTTTCATCGATATAGCGACTGACTATCGAAGTGATTTCCTACCAATATCATGTGGTCTCAGTGATAGAGAGGGATCTTCATGTGACTTGTCAACCCACTGATCTCCTAGCGACTATCTGGAGTTTCACCAAAGGTTATATACTTCAGCATAGTCTTGTAAGTTTGATAAGAGGTCTCCCCGACTCGGTGTTGTCTCACCGATAGTAAAGTGAATGGCTCAGCAGAGAATGAAAAGGCACTTGGTATGAAGTCTGGCTGATAGACCAATGTCTCACCGAAAGCTAAAGGAGCTCAATCCTGGAGGAGAAGAGTAAGTTCGGGGGGCAAACGAAATGAGCTCGACGAGAGATCATCACCAAGAGTCATACCGAATGTGTATGTGCTCGTCGAGAGATGGAGGGCTCGTTAGGAAGTCTTCCCAAACATATGATCTCTAGCCGATAGTGATGGATGTACCAAATGACGAGGATATCGGTGTGACTCAATGGTGCTTGTTGGGACTTCTAACCAAATGGCGGTATCAACATGACTTCTAAAGCTGCAGAGACACATAGTCACATCAGTAAGACACTTTCAGTGTCTTGCCAAGATGCAATTCTATTCAAAGGGACTTTTGACCAGCTGTAGAGCCCACGTGGAGAGTGCTCGACTAACCAGAGGGATCTAAGGTGAGCCATGGCAATTTGATTAGAACGTGGAATGCCAACACAGGAAAAATGCAACATGAATACAACATATATTTGTTCTAAGCTTGGGGGGTGTTCAATTCGGCTCTTCAACAGGGGACTCGGTATCTGGACATGATGGATCAAAAGAATTAATGCTACAAAAGATTAGGAGAAGGCTTCTCCAAGAGCGGTTCTTCACATCGACACCAACAACAAGGACAAGCAGGCTTCTACAATTAATTCATCAAAGATCTGAGATAGATCTTTTCCTGAATTGGGATATTTTTGTAAGCCCTAAGGGGCCGATGTACAGTCTGTATATAAAGAAATTTTTTCCTTTTTTGTAAATAGTTCTAATTGCACACTCTGAAGAGTTAGTGATTTTCAATCAATCCTTTCTCAGTCAATGTATGTTTTCTGTAACTCAACTCGAATCTTGAATATAACACAGAATTTACCTTGGAAGTTCATGTTCATGTTTGTATTGATTCTCATTTTTGTATCTTTCTTTTGCACATGCAAGTCTATAACTGTGTTTTCACATTTTTGCATTTGTATCTTAAGGTTGTGAAATTGATCTTTCCTTCCTAAGTTGTATGTGTAGGCCAAACTTGTTAGGACTAAAGCATTAAATCTGAAAAAGGTAGTTCTGGGTATGTAAATCAATTGAATTAGGCTTTCAAGTGTGTGTTCTTACTATGTTCATTTCATGATTTCTCATTAATATAGTGTATCACCATAGGTTTAGTTTCATTTTTATGTATCTCTTCCCTCTTTCCTCTCAAAGAAGCAGTAGTTTAGGTGATACCCAAAGGAAGTTGGCCTTCTCTGAAGGTTCACTTCAATCATAGGTGATCCACAGCCTTGGAGTGATCCCATGTTGCTCTAGAATGCTTATTTTCTTGTAAACTTTTCACAGGGTGCAATTCTAGGTGACAACAAGTATATCAAGAGGAATAGGAGGAATCTCCTCTTCTTGTTGATCCAAGCAGCAAAGGGTATCAATTGATCAAAAACATGGGATATATAGGTACTAGTGGACTTGACTTGAAACTACAAGGTATGCACAAACCCATCATCCTATAAAATCAACCAAAGAATAAAGGCCTTGGGTCTAGCTCGAAAAAAAATGTGATCCCTCTCGTTGAGGATATCTTAATTGAGGAATTTGAAGCTTCTTTTTTGTATAACCCATCTGATTATGAGAATATCAAATACTTACCCATGTATATAACGGACTTATTCAAAAATTCCTCAATATAAACTATCACCACTACATCCTTCATGTACCATATCCAAAAAATGAACTTAAACTCATTTATCCTCAACTCAAACACTGGGACCAACAATAAGCGTTAATTCTTGATTCATTCAAAAATGATGAGGTTATCACAAAATTCATGGGGCTATCAGATGAAATACCTTTGGGATATGACAAAGTAGGTTTCAAAATTGAACTTGATACCCAAGCGTACTTTAGGAACATGATTGAATCCTTTTGCCACAAAATGATGAATCTAAAAAATCAAGATAAGATCTAGAAAAAACCAAAAAGTGGCACTATCAAATCAAGAAAAAGTAAAAACAAAGGACATTTTTTTAGGTGAAAACATCTCTAAGGTGCCTAAGGATGAAGGGTTCAATCTCCCTATTATCACGACGGATCAGGAAAAATTAGTAATTCTTGCGAAAGATGTGCAACCAATGAATGTCAAAATCACTGAGCAACCTCAAGTGGTATACTATGTTACATCCCTAGATGATGAAGAACATCACGATCTAGAAGCTTTCCTAAAAGAAAGAAAAATCAACTTTTCTTGGTCATACTCAAATATGCCATGACTAGATACCTCATTGGTAGTACATCACTTGATATTACACATGAATGTGAAACCTATGAAACAAATTCAAAGGAAAATGCATCCACAAATAGCACTATTGGTCAAAGTTGAATTGTAGAAGCTACTCAATGTGGGTTTAATAAGATTTATTGATTATCTAGAGTGGGTTTCAAACCTCATACCAGTATCAAAACCCACTGGGGGCATCTAGATATGCACAAACTTTGGAGACTTGAATAAAGCATATCTTAAAGACAATTTTCTATTACCAAACATCAACATCATTATTGATCTTATAGCTAGACATGAGACATTGTCTCTCATGGATAGATTTTCAAGAGATAACCAAATAATGGTAGCAAAGGAGGATCAGCATAAAACTACATTCACATGTCCATAGGGAACCTATTACTGGAGCATCATGCCTTTTGGTATTAAAAATGTTGGACCTACATATCAGAGAGTGATGACAGTAATATTCCATGACATGTTTCACAAGATTCTAGAAGATTATGTAGATGATATATTGATAAAATTCATCACAAGAAAAGGGAATCTTGAAGTCTTAGCTCAAATCTTTGACAAAATGGAGAAGTATCAGATGAGATTAAATCCAAATAAATATGTCTTTGGAGTCACTATAGGTAAGCTTTTGGGATACATTATATCACAAATGGGAATTAAAGAGGTTCATGCCAAAGTCAAAGCCATCATTGAGATGTAGCCACCTAAAACACTTAACAACTCCAAAGTCTACAAGGAAAGGTTCAATCTATCAGTAGATTCATTACACCGTTGTCTAATAAATTTCATCCATTTTCACACCTTCTTCACAAAGGTGTTGCATTCAAATGGGATCATAATTGCCAAGAAGCCTTTCAATAGTTGAGGGACTACCTTGCGTCACTTCTAGTCTTAATGTCACTAGTTATAGATAAACCTTTGATATTGTATATCTTAATGACATCAGCAACATTAGGAACTCTCCTCTCACAACATGATGAATCATGGAAAGAAAGAGCCATCTATTACATTAGTAGGAACTTAGTGGGATAAGAGCTTAATTACACTCCCATTGAAATTGCTTGTCTAGCTATAGTTTTTGATTCCCAAAAGCTACGATAGTATATGCTTAGCCATCAAGTCAAGATTATCTCTAAGATTGACCTATTGAAATATCTGTTATCAAAGGAAACTCTCACAAACCATATGGATAAATGGGTTATGATCCTAAGTGAGTTTGGCATTGAGTATGTGGACCAAAAGGCAATCAAAGGACAAGATATAATAGATCAATTAGAAAAAGCTCCCATATATGTTGAAAACCCATTGGTATCTAAATTTCTAAATGAATTAGTATTTATCCTAGCATCAACAAACCAATGGAAGCTATATTTTGATGGTTCTCATACATAGCATGGATCAGGAGCAAGAATCTTATTCATCACCCTTCAAGGTGATTGTATTCCAAAATCATATAGGCTAGCTTTTCCATGCACAAATAACATAGCAAAGTATGAAGCTCTCATCACATGGTTAAGAATGGCTATTCAATGCCAAATCTAGAAAATCTATATCTATAGTGATTCCCAATTGATGGTAAGACAGGTGAATGATGAATACCAAACTAAGGATGATAAGTTGATGCCATATAAAAGAATGGTTGATAGCTTTAAAGAATACTTCATAGATATCAACCTTTGAGAAAATTACAAGATTCAACAACAAAGAAACATATACCATGGCAACCATTGGGTCTTTACTAGACATACCACATAATAGCGTGAAATGTGAATTTCTCGTAGAGCAACTTCTCATACCAGCTTTCAATATTCCTAAATCAAATTTTGTGTGCAAAATTATTGTTCCTAGTCCCCTTGGTACCATGATATTTACCTAAACCTTCATGATGGTATCCTTCCATTGGATCTTACCAATAACCTCCATAAAATATTTATTCATTAATCCTCTCGCCTCATCATCATTCACGATACCCTTTATCAAAAAGTCTTGATACAATGTTACTTAAATGTATTAACCAAGAAGAAGCTTCAATTGCCTTAAAGAGATACACGAAGACATTTGTGGGTCACATTCGAGTGGCGTAACCTTAGCAAAGAAGTTGCTTAGAATGGGTTACTATTGGCCTAGCATGGAACAAGAGGCTAATTAGTTTGTGAAGAAGTGTTTACAATGTCAGCAACATGGTGATCTCATCCACCCTCTAGTTCAAGAACTTCAACCTATCACGACACCATGGCATTTCTCATAGTGGAGGCTCAATATCATTAGAAAGATAACACCTACCTCATCTAATGGCCATAAATTCATCATCACTACCACAAAGTATTTTATGAAGTAGGTAGAAGCCATTCTCATGACATATATCACAGGTAAATAGATATCCAAATTCATCCTAAAATACTTAATTTTCCACTACAGTGTTCCACAAGCCATTATCATAGATAATGGAACACCTTTTAAAAACTAGGATGTCCAATAACTTTGTAACCCAATTCCATATCCATCATTGTTTCTTCACACCTTATTACCCTCAAGGAAATGGTCAAGCAGAAGTGTCTAACAAGACCATCATCAATATCTTGAAAAAGGTTGTTAATGACATTGGCCAAAATCGGCGCTTACAATTGAATCCCACCTTATGGGCCTATCAAACAAGTATTAGAATACCCACTAGTGCTACTCCATATTCCTTAGTATATGAAACTGAATTCATCTTACCTATTGAGGTCGAGCTCTCATCATTAAGAGTTTAACTACACCACCTAATCAATGATGAAGAATATGGGACATCTAGGTTGAATGAACTTGAGTTGTTGGATTAACATCATCTAGAAGCATTGAATCACTTACAAGAATATTAGAATCGGTTGTGTAGAAGCTACAACAAGAAGATCAAGGACTAACACTTTCAAGTAGGAGGCCTAGTTCTTAAATGTAATAAAAAAAAATAGTTGGATCAAGAAAACAAAGGGAAGTTTGAATATAATTGGTTGGGACCTTTTATCATCACCACAAGTTATGGATCTAGAGCATATCAGTTAGCCACACCTAAGGGGGATCCCTTGTAGGAGCCTATTAATAACAGTCATCTCAAGTGGTTTTATACCTAGCCCATGAGGGATATGTTATTTCAAAAAATTTATATATATCAAAATCCACGAAAAGGATAAAACGATAAAAGGAAAAATCATCCTTCAGTAAAAGCCACTTTAGTAGTTCTTTGGGAAAGTACCTTGGTGAAAACTTAGTGAACACACACCTTGTGTAAATAAGCACCATCTACCATCTATCAAGTACTCTTTTCATCCATTCATAATAAAATTTTCATCCACGCATACATATTCCATCCATTTGCATCCCTATCATGGCTTGGTGTTCAATGAGTATCTATACCTATCAGTATTGTTTGGCATTAAGGTCATCTTGTCCTACCTATACCGAAGTAGTCTAACACATGATTGGGAGCATCTTCCTACACCTAGTCATCAACATGGATTCTTGTATATCACCTAAGTCATATAACATTGAAAATACCTAAACATTAAATATGATAAAAATCCCTAAACATTCAAATATGCTAAAAATCCCAAAAAAATCCATAAAATGTTCAAAAATAAAAAACATCCAAATAGCATAAAAAAAGTCAAAAACATCCATAACATGTTGAAATCCCCAAAAATACTCAAATATGTTGAAACTCCTAAAAACATTCAAACATGTCAAAATCCTAAAAATATTTAGATAACCTCAAAAATCCCTAAACATCCAAATAACCTCAAAATCCCTAAACAACCAAAAATGTTCAAAAATCCCTAAACATCCAAATATTGAAAATACAAAATATATATATATATATATATATTGGAAATATTCCAAAAGGAAACATCCATCCATCTTTCCCATCTCATTTCACCTTCTCATCTGCAATAAATATTCATCCATAATAAACCTATCATCATCCTCACCTTTGACAAAACAAATAGAAACAAATACACTCATCGAAACACAAATTTTCACAGGGGTCATAAGTCTTGATCATTGTCAAACATGTCAATTAACCTTCATACGAACAACCTAAAAATTTGAACATCAACATCCAATGTATGTATTAACCAATAATTCATTCCTGCAATAGACATCATTTCAGATATCAACTAAAACACCTCTCTTTGGCAAGAGATATGATGGAATTGATATTTTTCATTTTGATCCTTTCTTTTGTTTTTATCTTTTTGTCTCATTTACATCGCTCACTTAAAACTACCTTGATCTTCAATATCTTGGTATGTCTAGAGGAGTACGTAATGGGATATTGTCATTTCTTTCATCTTTTGTTCTTGTTGGATGTTCTTGAAATATAACTTTGGTGAATACTTACCTCATGTGTGTAGGGATAGTCTCGAGTAATACAATGGCTAGTGCATATCAGGTTCTTCATACCTTTTGTGTATTGGTCTCCTTACTTTAGTGGCTTTATTCCCTCACATGATCAAACAAGGTATTTGTATGCTAGGCATGAACAAGGATACTCCTATCTATTTGCATAGTCAAATTCCATGCAATGGATATGTCACCTTAGTTCTTCATACCTTGGTGCATCGTGTCTACTTGCTATATTAAAATAAATATTTCTCTACATTATGTTGCATAATATAAAAAAGGAAAAATCAAAATCATCTATCCTATCTCATCACATATCCAATAAAATCTCAAAATAATCATAGATTTATTGGTATTTTGATCAACATCATCATCATATTCCTATTCTCATCATCATCTCATCCTATTCTATCTCATTCTTCTACTTCTATTCATACTAACATTTCTATCCAAATATCATGACATAACAAAAATTTATGCATCCACCCTACATGTATAAACTATTAGTATCATCTCATATCATCAATCCTACATAGTCATCATATATCAAATAAAAATACAAAAAAAAGAGAATCAACATCATCCACATCATACATATTGCATCCATAGATCTTAGTGAAATGCACATCATAAGAATAATAAATAGATATCCATCATCACATCATGGAAACATTAAGTTATATCATAACACATGTATCCATACATATATATGCATTCATAATCATACAACATACGTCATAAATGATTGAATTCATACAATAATATACCATAGTGTGGTCACATCAAAATGGATCTACTCATATATCATAAAAATGAATGTCATGATACATATCAAATGCGTGATATACATGAAAATATACATGAGGTTATCCATAGCCAATGAATGTGTATACATAAAATTATGTCTACATCAAAATATAGATACAATAAAACATTTATACAAAAATTAGTCTACCCCAAACTCCCTCAATCCTCTTGATTGGGAGGAGGCCAAGCAGGTGGTGGCCCCATCAATTGTTGCTAGTGATCCTATCCCATTGACTGTACTTGTGAAGGTATGCCAATTGACCCACCATTCAATCTACTCAAGTTCGTAGCACTCCATTGTGAAAATCAAGGTTGTCTCCCATGTGAGGGCACAACCATATCATATATAGTCCTTAAGTATGTCACCTTAGCCTATAGTGATCTAATAGCCTCTATATGTTGTATCAAGGGGATAGTATGTCCCTAATCCTATACAATGGCCTCTAGCTATTGTCGATGTTCCCTCTCCTAATCATTCTCCATTATAACCTATGCTAGTTGGATCTCTAGTTTTTGTCTATGTACTCTCATAGTCTCTCTCTGTATATGCCTCATCCCACTTTATGGCTCACTAGTCTCTCCCTGTGAGGGCCTAATACCTCTCTATTATTCGTTGGGAAAGTTGATCAATGACACCATCTCTCTCTTATATATAACCATCACACTCTCAGTGTGCTTGATCCCACTCCTATAAGGCAACCTAAAGTCTTTGATCATTTGCACCCCCATCTCTAAGACCCCTTGCAATAGCTTCTATTTGAGATGGAGGTGGGAAATATGTTGGTGGTGGATCATGTGGTCCCTTTCTTAGTCCCTATCCTCTATCCTCAACCACAGGAACCTCAACCTTGGCTCACTATCTTTATCTACATTATCTACTAGACTCCTCTCTATGCCTCCTATTGCCTATGCCACCCTTGGCTAGGTCTGTGAATCTCAAAGTCCTATGTATTGCAAACCAAGCATCATAAGTTATTGTAGTACCTGGATCAGCTTGACCATTTGCATATACCCATGGAACTGGGGATAAATGATCAAAATCCATGATGGTTGTATGTGCTAAGGCCACTGGCCCCCACTCTGGGATCTCCTTGATGGTCTATGCAAACACTACATGATAGTCATCCATTGGAGCATCCTACTACTCCCAAAACTACCACCTAACTCTGTCTGATAGATATCTCTCCAAAATGTGTGGGCTTTGGCCTATCAACCACCAAGTCTTCTTATAATATGGGAGATGCTCATCATCATCATCCCAAGCCTCTACCTAAATATATGGCCTCCAAGTGAACTCTATCATATTTTCAATGACATGTTGTCAGTGAGCTAACTCACTCATTTGATGTTGTGTCAGCATGCCATTGTATCTATAGATGAAAGGCTCTTTGGCCTCTCAATGTAAATCCCTAATCAACCTCAGCGCTACAATGTGCTCCCAAGCCTAGATCTGTAGTAGTGTAGCACCTATGGACAAGCTAGTCACACCCCTGTATACCACCTAATGCATGAGTGGCTTGTAGATAAGCCCAACAACTACTATGGTCATATTTCTAACAATGCACCATAGTCCCACAGATCCACCTATCCATCCTCGAGCTCGATCTCATCATTTAGAAGAACCCACTCCAAGGCCTTGAAGCCTCAGTATATGTCATAGTCGACCCTCTCCCTGTAAATCAAAACCCTCAAGATGTGTCACACGTTCTCAAGTGTGATGGTGGCATCGTCAATCAAAAATTTGAAGGAAGAGGTCTTTGAATGCCATCTCTCAAACACAATAGTCATCAATGCTAGATGTTCCTAGATCTCAAGCATATAGGCAACATAGTATAAACCAACTATATGTAGGAACTCGATCTCCATGGAAAAAAAACTAGCATCCACTCTAGAACCTATGGCCTTCACTCCCATGATATGATAAGGTCTAAGATAGCCTATAATCATAACACTCATGATTCCCATTTTCTAAAAAAATACAAAAATATGTCTAAATGCCTAAAGAACAAAAGTGATCCTTTTTTACAAAGGCGTTGCTTAGTGCTAGTCAAAGGTATCACACTTTTGCAAAGGTGTCACACTTTTACAAAGTCATTGCACTTCCAAACAAACAAATGTGTCACAACTTTACAAAGGTGTCACAACCTGATAGTCAAATGTGTCATACTTTTACAAAGGCATGGCAATTTTTTCAAAACTCAGTGCATATGTAGAAACCTGCCACTTTTGTCAAAGATGTCACATTGAGTTACAAAGGTGCATCATCGAGTTACAAAAGCATCATAGAAAGTGTGATGCCTTTTTTATCTAAGTTCTAGCCTACCTTTAGCTATCAAGAAAAGCGTGCAAGTAAAATTTAACTTGGTACATACCGGGGCACCTACTTCAGTTGGCCTCTAGAGCTAATGGACTCGATTTGCATGATGTAGGTCTCAAACAACATGTGTCACACTGGCAGGGTCTCTACAAGGTCTAGAAGGTGAAATCTCAAAGGGCTCTCAAATATCTTAAAGAAAAGTGTACAAATGAGGTTGAAATTCACCCAAATGCATATATATTCCTAGAAAACCCTAGGGTTTTGCCTGCAACTATTTTTTCCAACTTGGTTATCAATCTTGATCGATATCAAGGCTTCTTAGGACTTATTTTTCATCCTCTTTTTAGTAGACCTACTCCCGTCGTCATGTTGTGATCTCAACCCAAAAATATTTTTTTTCAACCAATCTCTCAAGGGGGCAGCATATCATCATTCCTTCATCCACTGGGGCATAGTGGGGCATCAAGTAAAATCAAGGGAATTTTTTAAATATTTTTTTGAGCAACATCATGTCTTTGAAACAACGCAACATTTACATTGTCTCAAAGAGGGAAAAAATGTAGACACCTAAAATTGTCCTAAGCATATCACACATTTTAATTTTGCTTACTAACATCATTTTTCCTCATTATCACCTATTTCCTCTATTTAATTAAATAATTTCCAATTATTTAGATAAATTCACTTTATTCCTCTATTAATTGAATAATTAAGGTTATTTTATTAATTCATCATTTTCATGCTAATTTTCCCTCTTGATTAAATAATTCTCAATTGTTTAATTAAAAATATTAATTCCCCTCATCCTCACAATTAAATAATTATTTAATTACCTAATTTTTCTCCAACCCTCCAACTTGCACAAGGAATATTCCCTTATCAAAAAGAATATTCTTAATTCAAATTCAAATTCTTCCCTCCAATTCAAAATATCTCCAACCTATTTTCCATGAAATTAGGAAATATTTTGGGCTCTCATGAATCCTCAACCATTGACCCTCCTTGATCCTCCCCATCTCCTTGATTTCCTCTCATTCATTGATTCTTAGATTGAATTTTGACCATTGATTAGAAATCCTAAAATCTATAAAAAAAGCCCTCTCAAATAAGAAATTCATTCACAATCCTCATAAGCATAGGCACTCTCTAGAATTCTTGAGCCAATCTTGATCATTTTAGAACACCTATTTTGTGAATCACACCTCTCGTCAAGCTTTTGCAACATGGATTATGCACAATTTGAGCAATCCTCATCACAAATTTGTATCAATCTGGGATTGAAGGTTTGCATTCTCTTTTGATTTAATTGCTTTGAATTTGTGTTCATTTCTTTAGATTAAATCATTTGAAGCTGTTACAAATGAATTTCATTGAGTATGGGTTTGTATGATCTCAATTTCATAAGTTTTTAGTGTTTTTAGACTATAATTACTTCAATTATGCTTTCATTCATGGTTTCATATTTCCCCTACAACAATAACTATTCAAACAACATCTATAATTATCAAACAATAATAACTTGAGAACCTTTCTAATGATAGATAAGATTATCAAAATGATAAAAGCTTAAGAAAATATTCAATACCTTTGAAATACATATAAAGAAATATCAAATCAGTATCCTAATAAATATCACATAAATAACAATTATATGTAAATAATATCTAATCACATAGTAAAATGAACTATACATAACTAACAAATATTGAGTAAATAATTTATTCAACTCCAATGAATATCAAATCAAATAATAAATATTAAAGAATAATGACTTGTTAATTTTTAGATGTAACACTAATTAGTTTAACAAGAATAACAATTTGCTAACTTTTGTATGCAATATCAGTAACTAGGTAGATCAAATTATTAACCAAGAAAATATTAATTAACACCATGTAAATCCATGGATTATACTACGATGCCACTATCATGATTTTCAATTAATTCTAATGTATACCTGAAGACAACACACACAAGTAGCACATATATAAATCTATAATACATTTATTATAATTTCGACAAATTCTAAAGAAACACTTTAACTCAACTTATTATTATTTAAGAAATATACCCATAATACAAATAAAGTATTTGCAACTATTGAACAAAAGGGCAAGGCTTTACAAGAAGCTCTCAACAAGTCGATCATAGAGGATGACCTTTTGTCTCCCTCAACCAACCTCGAAAATCCTCCACCCAGACAAAGGAATTCAAAGCATTGAGAGAGAATAGCACACCACCACTTAATTCATAAATCTCCTTATGTAGCGTGGGGATGGAGTTTCAAATTCCCCCAAAACAATAACCAAATTGAAAGTGTGAAATATTATATTTGAAAGGGAGTTGAGAAGATGGATTAATACAATTAAAAAGATAGATGAAATTAAGAATGAAAATGAATAAAAATATAGTAAAATAATCTACGTATAGAAATGCACCAAAATGAAAATAAGAAATATGAATGTGAAGTCTCTAACCCATTTAAACTATACAATTAAACCAATTATGCGCATAATATCTACCACATAAAAAACAAACTACACCCGAAGAATTGGGACAAAAAATCAAATTTTCAAACACATGATAGTTAAGTTTAATCTTTCCTTATATTATGAAAGTGATAATAATAACCACCCTGGTTGCAATGTGAAGGATAACAAACCACTAATTGACCACGACATAAGCTTTTAAGAATGTAAGAAAGAAAAAAAGGATTTTAGGAGTGTAAGAATGATAGTGTAAGGGGTTATATTCGGTCCAACATAAGATGGACATGCATTGAACAAGGGATGTGACCGGAGTGTCCATTTACTAATAATAATTATAGACAATTGTCCATATACTAATAATAATAATAATAGACAATTGAACAAAGGATGTGACCGGAGTGTCCATTTACTAATAATAATAATAGACAATTGCCCACATTTTCAATGGGAGTAGATTGCTTTTCTCTTATGACGATATAAATATATAAAAACACATTCAATTAAAAAATAATAATTTTGAGAGTACCCCACAAAAAGACAAGGAAAAAAAAATTGAAATATATATTTTCCTCCCATTTCTACACCAATTTCTTTAGTATATAGAATTTTTTTTATAAAGTGTATTAGGTAATATAAAATTAAAATTGATGAGAGTTGAGTATTTTTTTATCTAAACATTAAATGTTTTTCTCTCATTTTCTTTCTAATGACATCATCTACAAATTTTAGTAGTTTAGAGCAAGTACTAACATCATGTTCAATAATGGATTGAGGGTTTGAAATCTCACTGATTACATTTTCTAAGACAATGTATTATGTATTATAATGAAATGATAAGAATTTCATGACTTTTGTTTCACATTAAAGTCAAAGTCTATAGTATATCTTTGCATTCAAATAAATCTGTAAAAATGTTAAAAAAAATAAATCTTCAACATTTTTTTTATAAAACAAGTGTTAAAAAAATCTCAATGACCAATCCCCAAAAGTTAGGCTATAAAACTTTGATTTCTTTAATAGTTCAGCCATAATTCTAAATTTGAAAGCATTTTCAAAAATGCTCTCAACATAAATAGCTAATATTAAAGAATCTCATTTTAAACAACTTGAAATTTTGGTTTGCTAGTTCATTTTATGAGACAAAGTGAAAATAAAAGGGAATATGAAGAGAAAATCAATACGGACAGACATGAACAATATCTCCCTTTTAGTTGCTATATCATGGTGTATATGATTGTATTTAATTTATTTGGCATCCCTATTAGAATGCCCTTTACTATTATGTCTTTAATAATTGCATCATAATTTATGTTAGAACCCTTTAGTCCTAACTCTTTGTTTATTGCAAAACATTAGATGTGTGTGTAAGTTGTAAGTCATCCCTTGAGCTATTTTGAATAATTCCATATACTTGGGAAATATTAGTTAGCTTGAATAGAATTAAGATAAATATAGACCATGGGGCAGGGGCCCTAGATCGGTTGGTCACGAGGTCTAGTCTCCCCCACCCTCGTGGTACCAGAGGGTGTGTCGCACCAGCGCCACTAGTCACTTTAAAAATTTTATGAGGCGCACTACAATTTATAGGGGGTCATGCTACCCAATTACTGCAGTCTAAAAAAAAAAAGATAAATATAGACCATACGTTGTTGTCTATGCACTCATAAACTATATTGTACTGAGTGTTGCTTAAAGGAGATTTCCTTCTCGAATAGGCTTACAATTTATTAATTAAAATCTATCAATTTCATGCAATATAATTCCTATGTTTTAATATGTATCTATATTTTTTATGTTTCTATTATAGGTATTATTTTATATAGGAAGAATCATCTCATCTTGTATTAGAACGTTTTCTAGGGGTGAGTCTATTGTAGCTTTAAAAAACTCAAAAAATATGTTATTTGTCCTTTCAAAACTTCTACAATTTTTCATCATATTCTCTCGCCTTTCCCTTTTAGGGATCTTGGTGACTAAAAAGTGGTTCTAGTAGTAATGGCATTGAGTTTTTCCTCATTTTGTCATAATTTTTCTTATTTTTTAGGATAAATATTTATACTAGAGGTTTTTAAATAAGCACAAAATATTTCATTCTAGGCATATTTGGATTCCCCATATAGGTGTCTAGTGAAGGAGGCAAAGGTTTCCTTCCCAAGTGACACCATCAAATAAAATTTGTATACAATCTTATGCTTCCACATACCCTCAATAAACCAAAAGAACCCCTAGGCTTTTCAAAACATAGCCCTAAGAAGCTAGAATATGTTTATAACTTGAGAATATTTAGTAAACAAACAACCCCAAAAAATTATTCACATTGTACTAGGTCCACCAAGATTTATATTTTTGGGATTAGAAGCCAAACACACCCTATAGAAAGCTTCATTTTTTCTCCTCTTGCCTTGTTTACATCTTGCAATATTTGCAAAGTAGAAGAAATGGACGCCAATTATTGTTTCATTTAGATCTTGAGAAAAATAGTACATGTAGAAGGGGCAATTATACATGCAAAAGGGGGTGCACAATATATAAATAGCTTATATTTTTTCAAAAAAATAATAGATAGTTTATTTGAAAATAGTAGAGATCAACAAAAATAGAAACAAGGTAGACAAATTGTAACTTGGGTTCCACAGAGAAAAGTGATTAGAATATTTTTCCTGGAGGGATCTAGAATTTCAAACAAATAAATCACTTATAGGTGTAAATAGGGAAAAATTCAGATTTAATGTATTGAAAACAACAAGTTAACTAAACCCTATCAAGCACCATGAAGCACAAACTAGAATGAAAATGCAAATAAATAAAAGAAATGCAAACCAATATTTCAAACTAGACTTGATTGACCTCCATGGCTCTTCACCTGCATGAGAATGCAAGATTTTGAAGGTTGATTGTTGGAGGAATGTTGGTTGCTCAATTCAATAGCATAACATTGGCATGGGGATGATAGATGAATGACAATAGATAGAAATGGATGAAAGACTCAAAAATGATTTTGATAGCATAAGGACACTTGAAGAATCAACCCCCCTAATGGCTTATGAGAGAGTTTATTTATAGGAAATGTTTGATTTGGATTGACGGTTGAGATTGGATGTCAATAAGATGTCTAAATCAATGGCCAAAATTGAAAGTTGTAGTATGGATTAGGGTTAGGCCAAAATTAGGGAAATGACAAGAAATGAATGGCTAAGATTGAATTATAAGATAATTCAATCAAGGGCTGAAATTAAATGAGATGTCAAGAGATAAGATTTGATTTGGAAGATAAGATTGGCACGAACAAAGAGGTGATAGGAGAAATTAAATAATTAAAATTATTTAATCTAGGTGACCAATGAATAATTAAATAATAAAGATATTATTTAATTATAGAGGAATGTGACAAAAGTAATTATTTTAAATTAAATAATGATTTAATTCAAAATTCAAGAGAGTGGGCCAATTTATTTAATTTATGAGAGAAGAGGCTAATGAATAATTAAATAATTAAAATAATTATTTAATTATAGTGGATAGTGCACAAAAATTAAATAAATAAGAATTTATTTAATTTTAGAAAGGAGGACTTAATTAGTGACGCAATTAAATAAATAAAATTTATTTAATTAATCAAGGAGAAATAAAGATAGAAAATGAATTAATTAAATAATTAAAATTATTTAATTAATAGAAGAATTATGACTTTAGAAAATAATTAAATAATTAAAAATTATTTAATTATGAAGAATGAAAGGGGAAATGATGGAGAATTTAGAAGTCGCAAGCCTAGGACAATTTTTAGTGTCTACATTTTGCCCCTCTTTGAGATGATGTTCGAGATAATGAGATTTGTGTCGAGTAACATCATTTCAAAGAAGCTAAGGTATGTATAGAGGAAAATGGATGATGACAAAAGATAGGATGATGATGAAATAAGAGTGGGATGATGATGCCCCCTCAAGAAGATAGGTGGGTTCGACAAACATGGGTATGCTCTTGAAATGAAATGATAAGGAGGGACAAGATGCATGATGTAAGATAGGAAGTAGATGAAGGAGATGAATGATACATTATGCTACAAGAAAGTGAGCAACCATGATGTTTGATGTAACACTAGACATGATGCACCAAGGTATAAGGACCAAGGTGATGATGTGTCTCATGCCCCAGCGTAATACAACCTTGTCTAGATACAAGATATGAATATTAACTGGAATAAGTCAGACTTGACACAAATGCAAGATAAAAATGATAACATGCACAAGCAAGCAAGCAAGCAAGCATGCACAAATGATACAAAAACAAACAAGGTATTGCCCCTATTAAGCTGCAAGCCGATGAGTAATTGATTGATTGATGATGGTGACTAATGATGATAGTGTTGTCGTTGTGGGGAAAGACATATCCCTAGATCAACACAAGGATGACTGACTATTTGACTGATTGACTTTGATTGACTGGGTTTACAACAAGATTAGGATCAAGACCAAAGGATATGATTGGATAATTTGGCAAGATTGATTGACTTGATTGGTATGGACTAAGGATTTACTTGCATTTGGACTATTGCTTGGAATGACTAAAGATGATTTGACATGGATGAGAGGATGTGATGATTTGAATAGAAGAATTGATGTGATTGGGATAATTTGAAGACCGATTTGACATTGTTTTGGCAATTTGACTAATTTTGACTGGATGACTAATTGGACTATATTGTCTATTGGTTCAAGATTTAAATGTTGACGTTTAAAATGATTGACTATGTCTGACTTATTTGACTAATGTGACAAAAGTTGACTTTGTTTTGGGATTTTTGAGAATTATTTGGATGTTTTTGTGTTTTTTTGGATATTTTTATTTTTGACATGTTTTGATTTTTTTGGATTTTTGATGTTTATGATTTTTTTTTGGATTTTGACATTTTTAATTTTTTTTTTTGGGATTTTTGAGAATAATTTGAGGTGTCAATGGATGAAAATTTGGGTAGCCTTTGTGCTAGATACCAATGACAAGGGGAAAACCAAGTCTAGGTGCAAGGGTGGGTGATAGGATAAGGGATAGAAGGCTCATGATAAATGGATGGATGGAAAGGATGTATGCATCATAAGAGAGCAAGGATGTGATCTCCAAAGACTATGTTGCATAGGAATGACATGCCCCATTCTAGGTACAAGACTTAGGATTTTTCATGAAAAAGTTGATGACAATAGGATAATGATATGATTGGTTTAGATAGGATGAGGTATGTCAAGAGATACCCAAAACATGTTACAACATTTTTCCCCTATATCTTCATCAAGATCAAAAGGAGAAGGGTGGATAAGTGAACCCAATATGATAGGTAGGTATGATGGCTAAGATGGTAGGTAGGATGGAAATGATATGACATAAAAATGATAGGTTGGATAGATAAGACATTGTGCCCCCAAGTGTAAGTGACATAGAAGATCAACCTACACATGATGCATGTTTGCCAAGTTTTCATCATGGTACTTATCTAGGGCGCCTGTTTACCAAGTTTTCACCCTTGGACGAATGGATTTCTCTTTACTTTTTCTTTCTTTCTTTTCTTTTTTTGTCTTTTTTTTTTTAATTTTTAGATAGGAGAAGAGGAATATGGATATCAAGGACTCAAGTGTCTAGTTCCATGAAAGGTGATAGTCTCACTAGGGATGGATGTCATTGCATGGACCATGTCAAATGCCATTATGCCCATACATGTTGGTAAGGGATGACATGAAATGGAGATAGAATAGGTAGATGATGGATTATGATGTGTATTATGGAGGAAAATGGTGGATTATATGGGAATTATGCAAAAGATGAATGGGGAGGCTTAGCCAAAAGCATGGACCATAGGGATGTGATGGGGAAGATATGTAGGATAGTGGATGGGGGGTGACGAGATTGAGGTATAAGGGCTGCTTGTGAAATGGAAGGGAACCATGACCAATGGTTGCACACATTGTGATAAACATTGAAGCTTTTGATGTGGATAGGGTGTAGGAAGCAATGGAGATGTTTGCTTAGGAGATGGTGGATGAAGGGCTTTAGGCACCCACATAGACTTAGTATTTTTATGACTTTTATTTGTCCTGTGGGATTTTTTTAATTTTTGAATGGAATGTGTATTTTGGATGGAAGTGGATGGTTGGGATTTTTGTGATGTGGATGCCTCATTTGACTTGATTTCTTTTTTCTTAGGTACCCAAACCATTTTGTTTTTAGAATTTTCTTTTGGAGGTATGGGCTTATATAAATTTTTGGATGTACATGGCTTTGACATTTTGTATTGATGTCCTAAGGCATTAGGGTCCTTAGGATTTTTTACTTTATAGTTAGAGGCATTAAATTTTTTTCTTTTGAATCCCCCAGGTGTGGTGGAATGAGTGGAAGCTTCTTGTTTAGAAAATGTGTGCATTTGTTGGTCATGATTAGGAATGTTAGGGTATTTATGGATAAATGGATAAGAGGATTGAATGGTAGGGATATTAGGTGTTGGAAGTAATGGTGGTAAAGTGGATGGAGGGAAATTAGGAGTTGGAAGCAATGGTGGTAGAGTGCATGGAGAGAAGTGTATGGTCACATGCTTTTGACATTTGTAGGATGACGGTGGTGGAATGGCAACATATGTTTTAGGCGTATGATAGAATTTATGATGGAAAGTGGACTTAGGATGCATGGAGGAAATACCAACATCTTGAGATTGGTGTCCTTGGGGTGTATGTCCAAGGCCATAAGAGTGTGAAGGGACTTTGACGTGGATGGGCTCCAAAATACCTTGTTCATGAAGATCTAAACCTTTACCTTGGCGGTTCATGTTTTGGAGTATGCAATGGACAATAGGACTAGGTGTAGGTGGAACACTAGACACAAGTTCCTTATTGGATGGAGAAAATGAAGCAAGGGAAAATAATGGTTGTTGTTGTTCTGAGGAACATTCATGAATGATGGTGGAAAGACCAATAGGATATGATGGGGGACTTGCAATGGGGTCGATAATGGGTGATGGAGGATCCTTAGGATCTTGATTAGCATTGTGTTCACTTAGATCCAAGGTATTTGTTTGATCTTCTATGTGTGCTTGGGAGGCACTTGTGTCATCAAGGGAAGTGGATGTTGATGGATCATGGATAGGACTACATGGAGATGAATTTGGAATATCTTGCTCATGGATGGGTATAGGATCAAGTTGCTCATGGATAGGCTCTTCATCATTATGGATATCATCTTGATCATAAAAAAGATATAGATTATGGACGGGTTGGATGAAAATGATTTGATCTTGATTAGGACTAGGGCTTGATTTTTCCACATGCTTGGGATTAGGCTCTTGACATACATCTTGGGTTGCTTGAATGGAAGTGCAAGGGGATGACTCTTGAATGGGATTGACATGTTCTAGATGGTCAACAACATAGGAGCATGAAATAGGGTGACTTGGACTTACGACGAAAGACTCTTGACTTGGCTCAAAGGGTTGAGGATGACATGGTTGACTTGAAGGACTTGGCATGATGTTTGAGGACTCTTTTGTATGTTCAAGTATATGTGTTGAATGACATGGTGGAAATTGATTCCTTTCTTGTAGCCCTTGGGTCACATCCTTTGTAGGTGGATTGGTGGATTTATGTAATGCCATCAATTTATGTTTTAAATATCTAAATGTAAGGCATTGATTTGATGGAGGATTAGATGATGGTGGGTGTAATGAAGAGTTTGATGGGTCAGAAGGTGGAGATGCCAATGGATTAGTACTAGGACATGATGGATTAGGGATAGGCATTTGATTAGATGGCGGTAAGGGTGCATGGACTAGATTGGTGTTCCTCTTGTGAAAGGTGGCATTAAGACTTAAAGGATCTTGATGTTGTTGCCAAGGTGGACTTGGGATCCTATATTCTTGTTGTGATATGGGTGGATATGTTGATGTGGAATTGACATGGAAGGTAAATGGGTTTTGTGGGCATGATGATGAAGGTGACACATAGGATTGTGGTTGAATGTCTTGAGGTTGGAATGGTGTTTCAACTTGTGTTATGATTTGTTGTTGTGATGATGATGAAGGGGTTGAATAGGATAACGACTGTTGAAAGATTGATTGATGTGGATAAGGATTGACATTGGAAGAGTTGTGATAGGTTGATGAAGGGGAAAGTTGATATGTGGATGGATGAGGTTGATACGATGATATAGGTGACACATAGGATTGATGTGAAATTTGTTGATGTGGTGATTGGACTTGATAATGTGCTTGTTGGACTTGACAATTGGCCATGAGGTATTGGATTTGTGCTATGAATTGTTGCATTTGAGTTGATTGGTTTTTTTGAAGTTTTTGGATCATGTCATGGACTCTTTGAATGATTTGTTGGTTTAAAGGTGCTTGACTTGTTTGAGCTACATGAAGCATGTGAACAAGCTCTTGTGCTATGTCTTCCAATGTTTTCATGGTGTAAAATGATGTTGATTGGATTAAAGAGATGATGATGTGGAATGACAAGATTGTATGATTTGGATGATGTGGCAAGTGTTTATTGGAAGTTTGACTTGGGCAATATCAAACACAAGATCTCACATGTAAATGCATGAACACACACACCAAGCACAATGATAAGTTTGTCTTCTAAGATTAAATGTTATGATTAGGAAAACACTTGAATACACAACAACAAGCCCTATGACTAGTCAAGTGGGGTATGGCCAATTAGGTCTCAAGTGAGTTTTCACAAGGTTGACTAGGTATAATTTGGAAGCAAAATCTTGCCAATAAGTGGGGAGAAAGGGGTAACCCACCCTTCACCATCACTTCCCAAAGGTATAAAGTTCTTTGGGGCTTAGCCTAGAGTGACAAGATTTCAACTCCCAAAGGAGCGTGTCTTTAGATTCACACTCAATTGAGGTTATCCCTTGGAGGGGTGTGTGCTCCAAGCAAGCCTCCTAAGAAGGGTATGACAAAAGCAAACCAAGTGAGGTGTTATGGAGGACACACACACTTGATTCACACTCACAGTGATTAATATCCCTTTAGAAAATTGAAATGTTTGTAAAATAGTTTAAACACTTGTTCTTTTTAACCCCAAGTCAAGATGTGTGATTGAAGACAATGGTTCTTTTTAAGCCTAATTTCAATGATGTGACAACAAACAAGATTTATTTTAAATCCCAAAATCCAATTGTGTGACAAACAAGACGTTCTTTTTAAGCCCAAATTGAAGTGTTTTGACAAGAATGATTAAGAGATGAAAGATGGAATGTGTGCACCTAGAATTTCTTTAGCTCCAAATCTTTGTCCACTTGATCCAATGTGTCCTTTGAAGTGTTTATTTTATGTACATGCACAAAACCAACAACAAAGCCAAAACCCTAACAAGATAGTTGATCATTACTATTAGAGGGTTAGCTAGTCAAGGTAAATCAGATTTTTGGAAATGTTTTTGATAGTAAAATGAAAAATACAAAGAATAAATCATGTCTAAAATCTCAAGAGGTTTCCAAAAATATAAATAAATCAGAAAAATTTGTTGTTTTGCACCTGAAATTATTTTTTTATGAAAAATCATAAAAAAATTATAAAAAATACAAAATAGCTCCAAAAATTTTGATTTTTTTATTAAATTCGTATTTTTTCATTCCAAATCTAAAAAAAAAATTGTGATCAGATCTGCAACCGTTTGTGAGATATAGGTAAATATGTGTGAAACCCTAATTTTAAAAGATCTATTGTTTGACTAATAATTGTGTATCCAAATTTAAAAGATAAAGAACAGACCCCTATTAAAATTTAGAGAGATTTCCAGAAATGTAAGCCTATCTGAAAAGTTTGATAATTTTCTCTCAAAATTAATTTTTCATGAAAAACAAAAAAAAAATTATAAAAAAATCAAACCAGCTCCGAAAAATCTAATTTTTGGCATGAAAGCTTTAGACGTTGTCTCCAACCTACCAAAAACATGTTGTGAAAAAATACGCAGCCGTTTGAAAGTTATGGTTGAATCTTTAGAAACTAGGGCTTTATCCACAATGATGTCAAACCTACAAGAAAAATCAAACAAAACATGCAACAAAAAAATCCAACTCCAAGATTTCTCAAAATGTGTTAAAATATGTCAGGTTCAACAATGTAAATAGGTAAAAATTCAGATTTAATGTATTGAAAACAACAAATTAACTAAACCCTATCAAGCACCATGAAGCACAAACTAGAATGAAAATGCAAATAAATAAAAGAAATGCAAACCAATATTTCAAACTAGACTTGATTGACCTCCATGGCTCTTCTCCACCTGCATGAGAATGCAAGATTTTGAAGGTTGATTGTTGGAGGAATGTTGGTTGCTCAATTCAATAGCATAACATTGACATGGGGATGATAGATGAATGACAATAGATAGAAATGGATGAAAGACTCAAGAATGATTTTGATAGCATAAGGACACTTGAAGAATCAACCCCCTTTATGGCTTATGAGAGAGTTTATTTATAGGAAATGTCTTATTTGGATTGACGGTTGAGATTGGATGTCAATAAGATGTCTAAATCAATGGCCAAAACTGAAAGTTGTAGTATGGATTAGGGTTAGGTCAAAATTAGGGAAATGACAAGAAATGAATGGCTAAGATTGAATTATAAGATAATTCAATCAAGGGCTGAAATTAAATGAGATGTCAAGAGATAAGATTTGATTTGGAAGATAAGATTGGCATGAACAAGGAGGTGATAGGAGAAATTAAATAATTAAAATTATTTAATCTAGGTGACCAATGAATAATTAAATAATAAAGATATTATTTAATTATAGAGGAATGTGACAAAAGTAATTATTTTAAATTAAATAATGATTTAATTCAAAATTCAAGAGAGTGGACCAAATTAAATAAATAAAATTTATTTAATTTATGAGAGAAGAGGCTAGTGAATAATTAAATAATTAAAATAATTATTTAATTATAGTGGATAGTGGACAAAAATTAAATAAATAAGAATTTATTTAATTTTAGAAAGAAGATGACTTAATTAGTGACGCAATTAAATAAATAAAATTTATTTAATTAATCAAGAAGGTATAAAGATAGAAAATGAATTAATTAAATAATTAAAATTATTTAATTAATAAGAGAATTATGACTTTAGAAAATAATTAAATAATTAAAAATTATTTAATTATGAAGAATGAAAGGGGAAATGATGAAGAATTTAGATGTCGCAAGCCTAGGACAATTTTTAGTGTCTACAATAGGAAGAGAAAAATGAATGTGGTGGTTGATGCTTTCTCCCACAGATTTGAGGACTATCTCACCCTCTATTTAGTTTCTATGCACCTTTCTAATTGGCTATATAATTTCCAACAAGAATGGATCCAAGACCAAACTACTCAACATCATATCTAACAATTTTTTGTTGACTCTACTTCATCCCCCAACCACTCTTGGAATGATCAATTTCTATGGTATAAAAGATACCTATTTTTACTTCCTAACTCTACTCTATGTATTCTTCACAAATTGCATGCCTATCATTTATATTTTTAAAAAACTTAAGAGTAGGTGCATCATAATTTCTTTTGGTATATACTTAAGGATGATATCAAGTATTTTTTAGCTAAATTTGATACATTCTATTGTTAGAAAGGTGAAATAGTGGAATCCCTAGGATTGATTCAATCATTTCCCACTCCTTCCAAAATTTGGATAGATATTTCCATGGATCTCATTGAAGGACTTCCTAAGTCTAGTGTAAAATTAGCCATGTTGATGGTGGTGGATTTCCTCTCTAAATATGCACACTCATGTGCCTTGGCCCATCCCTACACCTCCTCCACCATAGCCCAAACCTTCTTTGGAATTCCCTCTTCCATCATCTTTAACCATGATGTCATATTTATGTCATTTATAGAAATAATTATTTACCATTCCTTCTTACATCATCTTTAACCATTATTGGCAAGAAAAAAGGGGAAGTATGATCTAAAGATTTGTACCCCAAGATCTCTTGTGTAGTTAGTTTAGACCCTGGAGGATACAATAAGAGAAACAAGCATTTGTGGTAAGGAATTTAGATGAACAAATAAATTCTACTATACTAACAACAAAAGAACAATTCATTCATCCATAACATATATAGATAACTCCTTATATCTCCTTATATTATACTATATTGCAATATACAAAAGACAAGTCTTAGTCTTTGCTCATATATGTCTCTCTATCTCTTTTGCATGTTGTTTAGATTGTGTATATATGTGCATTCCTATGAAGGGACATGTCTCCTAGTTACAACTAATACCTTTTCCATCCTCCATGGACCTTTTGTGGTAGCCTGTAATAAGATCCACTTCGGCCCTTGACCTGCTAACATCATCACCTCTTTTAAAATGATGTATTGTCCTCGAGACTTGATTCTTAATTGGGAAGGGGATGCTTATAGGTTTCCTTGAAGTGCTTGAATGTCTTGGCCTAGTGTGTTTTCCCCCACTATAGAGTAGAAATGTGGCTCTATGTGTGTACTAATGTTTCCTCTACATCAACCAGGCTATCTAAGATTTGAATGGTTTTAGTTATTTCTTGTGCTTCCCCCATTACCCCTAATAGGTGGTCCATTTGGTCTTCAAAAATTTCCCTCATCTACCTAATTTTATCCTTGATCTACTCTCTTTAGATGTTTAGTTGTTGAAGTTGGGAGTGTAGGATTTCCACTTGGGCTCTGATGGTGTCATCTTTGTCCTAGAGGGGGTTGTAGTTTTGTGCCACTTGTGTGATGTGGTTCTCCAATTGGGCCATCTGATCCTTTATCCCTTTGTTGTATTGGACCATTGTAAGCAAAACTGGTAGATCACCCCTGCTTCTATAATTGTGTCACTTAGCCCTTCGATATTCTCCTCCAATTTGGAGTGTGTAGTGGAGTGTGTAGTGGTGTACTTCTTAGTATATTCCTTTAGTCTTTTCTTTAGAATCTCCTCTTGGGCCTCTTTCCTTATATTGTATTTGGTGGCAACTAGATCTCCTTATAGGTTTTCCACCAACTATTTAAGTTGTTACGGCATGGATAATTGAAGTGTAATGTGATAGGTGGGGAATAAGCTTTTACAATGTATCCATCACATACTGTAATTGCACAATTATATTCACATGGTCGTTTAACAATTCATCCCTTGCAGTAGTGTAGAAAATGTCTCCCAATTGAATCTTCTTCAATAGGGAAATATTGGATAAATTCACTTGTGATCCTACCATTTGCACTTGCAATAGCTACGGTGATGGCACTATTTGGATTTGCTATTGTCATGCCAAAAAATTCTTAATGGAAGAGATTGTGTACATGGGGGTGGTTGTCTCTATGGTGATAGTGTCTTCACTCTTTTCCTTTTATTCACCAGTTGTATTAGTCTCTGGTGAGTGAGGCCATTCTACCTCTTCCCCCATATTCTCTACATCTTTGATAGTCTTCATCATTTCTTCATAAAGCTTCTAAGTGACATCCTCAGTTTCTTTTTGGGTTGTCTTTATGTTCTCTGGATCCTCCTCCATGAGTTTATCTACTCTTTGTTTCATGTGGAGCTCTTTGGCTTGTGCCTATGCTAGTGCCTATTTCTCCTCCTTAGTGATATTTGAGTTGAGTGTGGAGATGTCTTTCTCTCGTATTTCCTCTTCCTTGCTTAGTGCCTTGGCCTTTTTCTCCCTTATTACAGTAATAGTTTCCTTCGAAAAGTCCTTCATTGCTTCTTCCATACCTTTATTATATTAATTCACATACCAGTAGAGATATGGTATTTTTCTACTTTTATTCTCCTCATTTGGTTCTTCATATGTCTCCAATATTTGTGATAGCATCCCATGGTGGAGGATGGCATTAGTGGTCGCTAGGATGTCAATTGGTGGTTGAGTTTTCTCCTAAATCACTCGAGGGGGAGGTGTCAGAGTCTGTTGGCCTCTTTTCCTTATTTTGAGAGGTTTCTCAACTTTTTCTTCTCCCCTTGATATCTCTTGTACTTCTTCCTTTGTTGTTTCCTTCTACATTTGTCTCTTGGCTATTTGTTTAGGCCTTGCTTGCATGGCCCTTTTCTATGGGGTGACTTCCCTGGTGTCCATACTATATGTGTGAAGGTTCTGGAGCCTTCTGAATTTCCTGGTGAGGTGTTATGAAACCTTCTTGATATTCTTGTGAAGGAGGCCTTTGACTATGTTGTGGTAGCAGAGAATTGAGTGAACCCCCCTTTCAGTATTCCCCATTGCTTGTGGAGTTTTTCTTTGTTTTTCTTCGAGTTTTCTTGTGCCTCCTTGTTGATCCTTTTTTTCATCACTTCTTTGTATGTGTCAAACCTCTCTGCATTAGGATCTCTAGGCTAGCCTAGTAGTGTGGCGACACAAGCATCTACCTCTTGTGTGGTGACTTCATATGGTAGCCATGGTACCCAAACTTTGTGTGGTTCTATTTCCTCCATACATGTGTAGTCTTTATCCATCATGGATATGATTGTATTGGTGTACTGGGTAGTGGATGCATGGGGAATCCTTTCCCTTTCTTGTATTTTCTCAAGGAAGATTTTAAAGACCCTTTTCACTTATGTGACCCAATCTATGGTGCCACAACATACATGCATTTTTAGTGCCAGTTACATTGGTAGAGTTACAAGAAGTGGAGGCATTAAGCCTAAACAAAGTCCTTATCCAAGATCCTTTAGAAATCACCAAACTCCCTCTTACCAACCTACAACCAAACTTGTCAAATGTCACATCTATTCCAAAATCATTCAACTTGGATACTAAAAGTAAATTTCTCACAAGTCTTGGAATATGTTAAACATCATCAAGGGTTTTAACCCTTCGATCACTGAAACACAACTTTACCTTTCCCTTACCAACAATAGATTCTTCATGTTGTTATCACCAAGGAAAAATTATCCCCCATCATAAGCTAAATATGAATTAAACCACTCCTTGCGAGTAGTCAGATGGTAGGAGAAACCTTAATCAATAAGCCAAGCATCATTACTAATAGTGTTATCTAAAATAAAGAAAGCATTAGAATCACCATCTTCTAAGGAATTTTCCATGGATGTATCCAAACTCTTTTTCTTGTTTTTGCACTTCTTCTTCACATGCCCTCTTTTACCATAACTCCATCACTTTACTCTGCTCATCCTGAGGGTTTTATAATGTCCTTTAGAATTGTGTCTCTTTTTGTGCCATTTAGGCCCACCTTTTTCTTTGGACCTTCCTTGCACATGCATGACATATTGAGAGAATGCATTCATGGATTTTCTTCTCATTTCTTCTAAAAGAAGTGTAGCAATGATATTATCCATCTTTAGCTCTGCACCACCACCACTTATGGCAACAATTAGATTTTCTCAAAATTTAGGTAAAGAACAAAGCAACAATATGCATTTATCTTCTTCTATCTTAACATCTACAAATGCAAGCTGACTTATAATCATATTAAAAGCATTTAAATGTTCTGCAATAGAATCACCATCCTTCATTTCCAAAGAATATAAACATCTTTTGAGATACAATTTATTAGTTAGACTTTTATTTTGGTAAATATCGCCTAGCCTCTTCCACAACTTGTGATTCTTTTGAAGCATTCAAAAGGATAGAATTCACAAGACGCGACTGAATGGTTCCTTATGCCTTCTTGTCCATTTTGTTCCAATATTCATCAGACTCATTGTATGGTTTCTTTTCATTTGAAACTACCAACCTCTAATCTCTCTCTTTAAGGGGATTCTCCATCTTCAACTTCCACATCTCATAACCAATGTCATTGAATTTATCAATATCTAGATGGGAGGTAGAAGCCATGGTTTTCAATATTCTTTACAAATTTTCAAAACACCACAAGGAAAAAGCTCCCATTGCAGCCATAAAACATTCAACACTTAAGAGAAAGGTGTCCCTCTCTCAACATAATTGTTAGCTCTGATACCAAATGTTGAAAATCAAGGTGAAACTTGCAGCAATATGAACTTAAATATGTGGTTGCAAATATAAAATTATGTATTCAAGATAACCAATATTATGATTTGTGATTAACAATTCTAACAATGAAAGAAAAACAACAATACCACAAGTTGAGAATTGCAAGTGACACAAGATGTACATGGAGAAACCCTTGTGGGAAAAAAAATCCACATCCAAAGAGATGCAACGTTTGTATTAATATTCAATCAAGTACAACAATACAACAATCCTCTTTGAATCTCAACAACACTTCATTACTCTAACAACCTACAAACAAAACTTATGAAACCACCATCTCAATGCTCCAATATATAGTAGTTTGTGGGAGAGAATACCACATATGGTATCCCGAAACAACAAGTAAAACCGCCTGGAAAAACCCATGCCCCCCTTAGTGGACAACCCAAAAATATGGTGAAAATAATTAAATGATCACATGGCCTTCACATGGGTGCCTAACCCATAGCCAATCAAAATTAGTCAATACCAAGTGCTCCATTACTCTTCGATGACTCTAACAACTCAAACCCAGAACATGCAAGCTTGGGCACCCAACCTAGAATAACATACATTTTTTGTTGGTCCCCACTGATAAATTGGACTCCCAAAGGGAATAGTCTCTCGGGATGCTCTGTAACTATCACTATAGCATAGGTCCACCTCTATGAATACAATTACAATTTTTCATAGGATAATAAATAATAAATATTTTGCCTCTCATGTCCTCTAGGACACTTTCCAAAGAACATGGAGACACATCAATCAACTTAGGATAGAAATTATAATGTGACCTATCCTAACAATTTCACATTCATTATAATAGAAAAATCAACAGACAAATATGGCACTAGATTTATGTGCAGAAACTCTTTAAAAAAAAACTCCACATGAGAAAAGAGGGCAAGTATATTATTTATGTTCACAAGAGAGATACACCACAATACACATCATTTATAATCTCCTACATCCCAGATGCTTCCATACACCTACAAATAACACAAGATACAACTACCATCTCAAGGATCCAATTTATAGAACTTGTGGGAGGTAAATTAATAGTAGTAAACCGAAACAAGGGGTGCCAAAACCACTTGAAAAAATCCACACCCCTTCTTTGGAAATCCAATAGTCATGATAATAAATTAATTAATGTGCACAAGGCTTCAACATGGGTGCCTAACCCATAGCTTCTTCATCTTCTAGCTTTAGGATGCTCCAATGACTATTCAACTTCCAAATGGAGAACCAACAAACACCTATTTACCTCCAAATTTAGTGCCCCACTCAAACCCTTCACAATCCTAATGTGAATACCTAAGGGATAATTTTTCATCTACTGATGTGTAGCCTCCACCAACATTAAATTTCCTCTTGAAAATGTTATTACAATATTGCCAATATTAAATACATTTCTCACATGTCCCCTAGGATACTTTCCAAGAAACATGGAGACATAAAAATGACATAGGTTTGAAAGGTAAATGTCACCTAACCTAATAAGGAATACAATATCAAAAATTTAGCAAATAAGATATCCTCAAAAAGCTATTTCCAAGCACTTTCCAATGGTACAATTATTTTTCTTAGATTTTTCTTTTGGTTCATCTTATTGCCTATCAAAGTTAGATCTTCATTTTTTACTCCCAAGCTCATAATTTTTTCCCAGACCTTTATTTTTTGGTATTCTTACAGTGTTGGAAAATTAATTTAGAGCTCATCACATATATTCATTAACATTTTTTAAAATAACCTCAAACATATTTTATTCAATCTGTCATTATGTCATATTCTAGTTGATTACTTAGACATTTTGACATTTGGAAAAAAATTGTTTGTGTGAGATGACTTCATTTGATTTGATCTATATGTATTTCCAACATGTCCCTTTTGGGCATTGTAAGTTGAATACACTTTTTTATTTGTAAATGTATTTTGGGATCTTACACATTATGTTGTGATATTTTTTGTACTTGCACTACTTTATAAAGTGCCATGGGGGGTTTGTTTTTGCACTTTTTTTATTTGAAATCACAACCTTGTCTACATTCATGCAAATGTGCCTTGTTTTCCACAACCTTTTTCATTTGTAGACTATCTTATGTATATTTTGATGATATTTCTTCTCCTTCATGCACTACATTAAGACACACAGTTTTAGTATACCTATCATACCTCTCCCTTGTCAAAATTATGGGAGCTTCATACTATTGGTGCTAATACTTCCTTAGTTTCAATTTGGAGTGAGTTACATATGTAGTTTTTGTTCGTATGTAGTAGGTTGACACAAAGATTAGTTACCCATACATTTCAATGAGATGAAACACATACCATATAAACACTCTTTCAATATTTTTATGGAGGTGACCTTCCATCCTTAGTTGATTAGTTTCTTCAAACTATTGGCACCTATATTTTTTACTTAAATTATAGTTTCCATTGGTTGAGAAGTTTCAATAGGATCACTCATGCAAATTGATGTGTCTTATGTATCTTCAATTATTACATAATTGTTTCCTTGGTTTTCCATCTGATCATTGTTTGAGTAGTGTCATTGGGGTCACTCATACATAATTTTGTCTTCTTGGTCCGAATAATCATATTGATTTCAAAGGAGATCCTTCAATTTCAACACTATAGCAATCGTCTTTCAATAGTTGTTTTCAATTTCTTCATGCTTCAATGGTGTTCTTCATGTTCCTACTCTTTTTGTGACACTATTTTGGAGACCTCTTAGTTCTTTATTTATCTTTCTCTCTTTTGGGGAGGATTTTTTATCCTTTTTCTTTGGTTATGAGAGATTTTCATTTGCACATGGGTACCTCATTAGACCTAGTTGTAGGGACCTATTTTTTTCTTTTTAAGTATTTGTCATTAGATTTTTTAGCTTCTCCCTAAGTTCCACTTAAGGGAGTGTTAGAGTAAAAGGGTATTTTCCTAATTAGTTAGGTCCCCTTTCACATTAGCTAGTAAAGTTTACTTAGGTCATGTGTTTTTTTGTCTCAAGTCATAAGATGACAACACATGTCATGACCTAATTTTATCCTCACCTAGGTTTTCATCTAGAGTTGTTTTTTACTTTTTCCTTATTATAAGGATTCATTATTGTATCAATTCATTAGAGAATACACATTCATTATGATTCGTGCCTTTTTTAGATCAATAGCCTCTTTGACCTCCATAGTGATTCCCATTACTTTCTCTCTTTATGTGATAGGTTTTATACTACAAGTGATCTTTAGGAGCTATAGGGTTGAGGAATCAACTCTAACACTTGAAGAATATGTTGTCCTTTGGTCATTGATATTATGTAAATGCACATAATTATAGAGGTGATGGTGGGATGCATATTCCAATAATTAGATAGGAAGAATGCATCGACCTAATTTCCCAAACCACACTAGAGTACAATCGTACTATGTCAAATGATGTGATAAGGATTTTTAGTTGGTAGATTGGTTTATAGAATGTATAGTGAGGTCTATTTGTACTATAGGCTATCAACTAATCCTTCAACAATGTGTTGACAAGTGTCATGTGCATATGGTGTGCTTCTCATGTGCCCAAGTTTGTGATAGATGTTGGATATGAATGGTGTTAATCGAAAGGCACAAACATGTGGAGTAGATGAAACTATGTGCAAGCATGTATAGAGATAAATTGAATGTATTGGCGTAAGCACATGTGTCAGCCATGTGTAGATCGTACATAATACATTGTAAAAGATTATAGGAGCTAGCAATGTTTTTTCCAAAGTTATGCAATTATAGAGTGTGCATTTGACTGTTTTGTGTTGATTTGTGTTGATTTGTTGAGAATGATGCTAAGATGCACATGAAGCCATTTTGTTGTAGTGTCTTATCCATGCACAGAGCATCTCGGCATGGTATTGTGTGTACAAGAAAATAGTGTGGTGTGAGATAGGCTTATAGGGAACCAATGTGTAGGAGCATGAGTTGTGCAAAATTACACAAAGATCACTAATTAAATGAACAAAAAACTTAGATGCATGAGAGTTGGGACTAGAAACAACAAATGTTGAATCAAATATAGAAATTAAGTGAATTTAAGTATTGTATTTAGCTCAATTTTGGTGATGGAATATTTTGCTAAAGATGTTGGAATCAATTTGCCATGAGATATTAGATTTTTGGGGCTTTGCTCAAATGAATGTCTCACAATTTACAAATTGACTATGTTTTTCTTTGGTTCAAATTCACACCTATAGATCTAATCATTGAAAGTGAGTAAATGCTAGCTCATAGACTTAAACCTATATCCACATAACTAAATTTGTAGAAATCTAACTAATAGAATTCACTTACCCTAGTCTTTTGATATTTGAATTTCAGTAAGGACTAGATGTTTATAAATGTCTTTGGGAAATTTGTTGAATTCTCCTAAATTAGAACTCTAGTTAGACCAATTCAATATCTTTGAAACAAGGATTAAGGACATTGGGCATACATGCAATAGAGCTATGACAATGTATATAGTGATGCAATACTCTAATAATACTATTATGATGTTCTCATGTATGCTCTATAACAATGATCTTCAATAGTTCCTAGGTTGTCTCTAATGATTTTAAAATGAATGAATGAATAACTTTAAATACAACAACATAACACATAAATCAACATACATATGTCTTAGATTAACTCAGAAAGGCTATTGAAAAAGGTCATCAATATATACTTTGAACTTTGAATTTTGAATTTTAAAAATTCAATGTTCATATATATGACCCAAATCAAATACATACTCATCAATATAGTCCAAAATGATGAATAATGAATCTAAAGACTAAAATCAATCTTTGAATATATATAATAATAAAATATAAAAATATCATGAATCCATTTTCTAATCAAAACAAACTCAAAATCTTAGAAAACAATATGATCCCCAATTTCAACAATTATATACTTAGGAATAAAATTATTACTATAATACCCTCCATTTTGAGAACACCAATCATAAGTCCAAAAACACCACTTTACACCTCACCACCGTCAATAGTCCAACCTTGGGCGATGGGTCAATTCTACGCCGTACACGCGTACTAGGCTTACGCATTTCCGTCAAACTCGCTGTACGCGAATTCCTGTTTGTTGACAGAAAACTGTAATGCATTTCGAGATGGAATGGAATGTTTGACAAAACACCAGATTTTGAAGGGTATAAAAAAGTGTCAGTTTGGAATGAAGGTAACGAAATAGGCAAAGGCAATGGAGGGGTTACAGTGCTAATAGATGAAAAGTGGCAGGGAATTGTTAAATTGGCAAAAGAAGACACAAATAAACAGTACATATGGCTGCAAATAACAGAAAATGGAGTAACTTTTAGTCTAGCCGCTTGCTACTTTGCTCCAAAAAATTCAAAGTTTTATAAGAAACGAAATTTAGACAACGAAGACCCGTATGCATCACTAAAAAAAGATATCTCTATTTTTAGCACACTTGGAGATGTGGTTTTAATGGGTGACTTTAATGCAAGGACAGCTAATAACCAATCTCTTCAGTTGAGCAATGAAACCAAAGGGGAGAACAATCCTTTGTGGTTAGAGGAAGGAGGTGGTCTCCATTGGGAAAGATCATCTCAGGATGGTAATGGCACTATCAACGCATTTGGGACAGAATTATTGGGGCTTTGTAGTCTATTTGGCATGGTTATATGCAATGGTATGAAGGATTGGCCGAGGTCTGGAGGTATTACTTGCAAAACATATAATGGTCAGAGTGTGGTGGACTACGTGGTTTGCTCCCAGAGTTTTAGTTCTAGACTGTTGGAATTTGATATTGAGGACTGCCCTATCGGGATGAAATCTGATCACTTACCTCTTCGGGTCAAACTACGCATTTCACCAATCAGCCAACACAACAAACAGGTTATGCACACACAAAAAAAGGCCCTTCCTAAGGGGAAAATCCTCATAAATCAGGAAAATAGAGAATTATTCAATGCTGCTCTTAAGCAACATTTCCATGATCTGGAAAATAATGTGGAGTCTAAAGCAGCAAAAAAGGTTGATGTCCTTCACAATAATTTGCTGATCCCGATAATACACAAGGCATTAAATGCGTGCAAAAGGTCTCATCCCAAGATGGGGACAGCAAACACTTTTCCGGCAAATCCGTGGTATGATGAAGAATGTAAGGCAGCCAAGAGATCGCTAATGAAGAGAGGTAGGGGCAAAGAGCTTAAGAAAAAATATGAAAAGTTAGTGCAGTCCAAAAAAATAGAGTATGTAAACGAAAGAAGGAAGGAACTAATCACTCTTGGGAAACATAATCCTAAAGGCTTTTGGAGGGAATTGCAACAAAAGAAAAAGGTGGTGGAAAACAATATTACAGATGCCCAATGGTTAGAATATGCTAGACTTCTTTACGAGCGGGCCCACGAGAAAGACTACCCTCCTGTCATTAACACACCAGCGGAATTATTCAATGTGGATGATATTAAACAAGGAATAAAGAACTTAGCAAGTGGCAAAGCACAAGACATAGATGGGCTACAGTCTGAATTTTTAAAATGGGGGACTGAAATTCTTGCCCCTCACATAAAAAGAATTTTCAACAATGTCAATCGGGAAGGTTTTCCTATGGAGTGGACTACCAGTGTGGTCATCCCTTTATTTAAAAGTGGTGATATCAATAACCCATCTAACTATCGCACAATTATGGTCAACTCTATCTTTGGCAAGCTATTTGGGAGCATGATTGAACGTAGGATCAGCAAATGGGCAGAAAATGAGGGCAAAAGAGCAAAGGGACAGGCAGGTTTCAGATCCAAGCACTCTACCATCGATCACTGCATCACCCTTAGACACTTGATTGAGAAAATTTGGGATAACCAGGGTGAGGAAGCTTATTGTTGCTTTGTAGACTTTAAGAAAGCTTTCGACACAGTGCCTAGAGACAAATTATGGTCTCGGATGGAAGAATTAGGCATTCCAAATGCATATAGAGCAGCTGTTCATAGGCTGTATGAGAAGGTCAGTGCTAAAATCAGAACAAGTGAAGGTATGTCAGAATGTTTTGACAGTGACATTGGAGTTAAACAGGGCTGCCCTCTATCCCCTACGCTTTTTGGGCTATACATTGATAAGTTGGAAGCGTGGTTAAGCAAGGAAGGCGGGGATGGTATCCATTTGGCAGGTTATGTAGTAAAATTACTTCTATATGCTGACGATCTTATCCTAATCTCAAAAACAGCTCATGGGTTAAGAGAACATCTAAAAGCCCTAGAACACTTTTGTCAGGAAGTTGGGATGCAAGTGAACACATCCAAGACCAAAATCATGATTTATTCATTGAATAGAAAAATTAAACAGCATACCTTTCTTTTTGAAGGCAGCCCACTTGATATAGTGAAAGAATACAAATATCTTGGGATTGACTTCCATTATAAGCTCAGTTGGGAAACCTGTAGAACGAAAAGGATACAGGGAGGTTGGAAAGCCTATTATTTGCTCCAAAATAGGTGTAGAAAAGCTGAACTTTGGGATTGGAAAACCAAGAAAACCCTTTTTGGTTTACTTGTCACGCCGGTTGTGCTTTATGGGTGCGAAGTGTGGGGAAGCAACACATCAAAGTGCAGTTGGAGACAGATAGAAAGAATCCAGAAACACCTAATAACAAATAATCTCAAAGTTAAAGCTACTGTTCCTTATGAAATCCTGCTAGCTGAGGCGGGAGCTTTTCCTTTGGAAGCTTCAGCGATAACCCGGTTGTTAAGTTATCTAAAAAAGGTTGAAAACATGGATAACCACCGGTGGCCCAAAACGGTTATGGAGGAGATTCTAGTCCGAAGAAAGAAAACATGGATGAAACAGAACATCAAGTGGCTGAACAAGTGGAACATCAAATTACATGAGTGTCCTGACACCAACAGTGAAATAAAAATCTATGTGAAGGAAAAATTCAGGACTGCCATGTGGTCAAATCAGATCGGACGAAAAAAAGCATATTACATCAAAGAGTTTAACCCAGCTAAGGAACATGGTGAAAAACCATATTTAGGTGCAACTATTAAAGGGAAAGCGAGGCTATTAATTGCTCAATTGAGAACGGGGTCCCACCATCTTAGATGTGAGACTGGTAGGTGGAAGACTCCTAAGGAAACTTGGGAAGAAAGAACGTGCTTATTTTGTAATAAGGGAGTGGTGGAAACGGAGTGGCACTTCGTCATGGAATGCACAGCGTACGAAAATATCCGTAATCAGTACTCAAGTATTTCAGATGTGGGCAATATGCAGCAGTTATTTGAGGAGGATAAGATAAATCAGACGGCTAGCCTCCTAGTCAAAATTAATAGCAGGAGATCTGATCTGGAGAAGAGTCTGGAGACAAACTAAGTTGTTGAGTGTCTCGGTCCCATAGGCTGTTTAGTCTCGTGGACGTCATTAAAATCTTTCATTCATTCATTTGTCTTATAAAGAAAAAAGATACGTGTGAATCCCTAACATAACATAGTTTTAACCATTTTACGAGAGATTCTCCAAATGTCTCCACGTACATGGAGACAGTATTCTCGTGCACATAATAAGAACTCTACAATCTAGTTGTATATATCGTATAATATGGGCATATATACATTTAATAAAGGTTAATAGATGGCAGTAATTGCTCTCCATACAAATTGGTACGTATGGTCATTTAATATATAATTATCAATGTGTGGTTGATCAGAAACTTAAAATATTATTTACTTTGGAAAAAAAAGAGTTATTATAATTGAGAAGTGTTGTTTTTTAGGAGTTAAGATAATGCATGTGCTAATGAAATATTTTGAAGGTTAAACTTCATGTTAGGTATTATTTCGGGTATGCCGAAGACATGTTTTATGTGCTTTTACATGTCTCTTATGATTGGACATATCAAAATACACTTCATTTTTTCATTATACTTAGAATATTTTTGAATTGCATTCTTCAACAAATTCGTTGAAAAACACAGTGTATTTTTCAACACATGATCATGTAATTATAGTGATTCAAATGTGACCTATGGTTTATTAACACATGCATCAACTATGTTGCTTGGGCAATGATGCTTCCAACTATCTAGTGAGTGGCATGATGTTTTGACCTTTTTGATTGATCATACATGGTATGGATATATGCATGATGATTATACATATATATTTGATGGGTATAGATACGAATAGTATGGAGCTTAGATTTTGCCTTTCTCTAAATGATAAGATTGGCATGCATGTATATTTAATGACGATAAGTACAAATTTTATGGAGAATGACTACAACCTTAAATGATTATTATTTTGTTGCATTCATTAAATTAGCTTAAATCATTTTATGTGGAGGTGATTTTCTTTTTGCAATTTTGGCGGACTTGACATTCTTACATGACTTAGGGTTTGCCATTAAGATATATTTTTCTTCCTAATTAAAGCTTTTATATTTGGTTTTTTTATTACTCTTTTTTATATCATATTCACTTAGAGTTTAGATTGACATTTGTTTATATCCACTTACCATATCTTAATTAGGGTTTGAGCATACATAGTGGTATATCTATTTGATCTTGTGCACCCACCATGGATATCCATTTGATTCCATGCACCCCACCCTTGGATATTCCATCATCATGGATCCTCTTAGGTCATTTGCTTTAAATGATTTAAATGCATTTTTTATGTATTAGTACCTTTTGTGGCTTTCAATCATTCTATTATTGATACAATGATTGTTTTGTATGTTATTGATGAGCATGCATTTTCTATGCAAGTGTTGTTTTATCATATACTTGCTTTCCTCCCCTTTGTTTTTGATTAAAAAGTTAGGGAAAGGGCCTCGATCTCAAGAGATTTAAGACAACATAAAATAGATCAAAGAAATAGTAGGAGGGCACACAGGCCCAAACAAACAGCTAAAGGGCACATAGGCCTAGCAAAATAGAAAAAACAAAGACAAGATCGAGAATGAACAAAAACCACAGAGGCCCAACTAGTAGATCAAGCTCCAATCTTCAAGGAGGGCGTCGAGGGATATTTCCTAGACCTCCGTATCCTTCTGCTCATCAACATTATTATCATTCACCTTCCCCTCATCGTCTTCTTTTTCCCTTTTCTTCTTTTTTTTGGTGATCAAGTGGAGTGGCCAAAGACAATACCCATCATTGACTTGTGCATAATTCCTTATGTAAGCATTATAATCTCGAGGGTAAGGAATTTTCCAAGCAAGCAAAATTCTATAATTGCAACTATTCAAGACAAGTTTCTCTAGCTTGAGCACCTTAGCTTGCAATTTCTTTATGGTCACATTGTCTTTGTCCTTAGTGTTTTGAGCAAGAATGGAAGGAGGGAAATTCTCCTCAATGTAATTCTAGACTTTAACCCCTTCCTTGAGTTGGTTAGTGCCTATAATTTCCTTTTAGATTCACTCATCTCACTTTCCCATGACCTTCATGTTGATCATATTCTTATATAGCTCATGATAGTAATAAATATATACTTAATGATGCATTACCTTATAATGATGCCACACTTTATGTGATGGATATGATTGAAACAATTGAAGGTAGATACATCAAATTCATAGCCACCTAATCTTACTATTAAAGGCTTTGACAATGTAGGTAGATGTTCTTTAAGTACTATTATTCTTCCTATTACAATTGACCCACATACATTAAACACATTATTCCTTGTGATGTTGAGAAATTTATCTTATAATATTTCATTAGAATGTCCATGGTTAAAAGATATGAGATTTGTGTCTTCTAGCTTACTAACTAATCCTCAACAATTTAGTCTTTTTCAAGTGTTGGATAATTATGAAGACTTTATTACACAAAATTAATCCTTTAAAGATGAACATATAGAACAAGATTCCTCATCCAATGATAATGCATTAATTAAAGATCATTGGAGACCATAAGATTTTATATCCCATGATGTTAGAGAATATCATGTTGATCCAAAAGCTTATAACATACCATCCCATTACATGGATCCATCTATTTATGTGAAATCCCTTGGGGGATATAATGATAAAAAATTAACTTGTGTACGTGAAAGTGATTTAATGGGTGCTACTAATTCTCTTTCTTGTTCTTTATCAATTGAACAATTATATGGTCCTAGTTTCAAAACCATTAGAAATATTAGAAATAATAATAAAGGACTTGTTAACATGAATGTAGTAAATTGAAATTGATAACATTATAATAAAATAAATAGCACCATGAGATTGGCTACATGGTTGGTGACATGAGCCAATGGTTGGAAGAGGATAAATATAAAGGAATACAACTAGAGTATCCATTATCCATAATGAATTGATCAATAATGACATATCTTGTTCAATTATTCATGCAAACGACACATCATGATGATGGGATTCCTTTGAGTTCATTGATTGATTTATTCTATGAGGATCCCATAATGATATATAATGTTCATTGATTATCAAGCAAAAATATGTGGATTTATTATTAATTTCATGGTATTTATATACATATGTGCTAACATAGAAACCACATAAAACATATAGAAGTAGAAAATACCATAGACTACACACACAAAAGTACATCAAATGAATGAAAAGAGAGCCTAAAACTACATGTTAGAGACTCCCAATAAAAAATTTCATTGTCATAGTATAACTGGCATATGTGTCACTTGGGAGGAGCTTGCCTCAAGTAACCCTATGCCATCTCACTTTGTCTACTATCATGTGTCATCATTTGAGACCTCAACCACTCTTACAATACTAATTACATCCCTTAAATTCTACCAATCTCCTCTCATGGGTTTTTCATCTCTCATTCCCTACTCTAATATGCAGCTACAACTCTACCAGCTACTACAACTATAGTAGGCATGTCATCTCCTCTTAGTACATACATCACTTCTTGTGCCTTGGACTATGTTAGCTTGGCCTCAAGTCTATCCTTCTCCACATGAATAACGTCTTGATCAATATGGAGTCTCTTATTCTCTCCCACTAAATTTCATCCCTTTCTTTCATAGCCATATAACTATCTTTATAAGTGTATCCCTCTCAACATGTAAGGAGGAACTTTAGCTATCAATCACATGTATGTCTCTTAAGTTTGGATAATTAAATAAAAAAGAGGAGAAAAATAATCAATATGAACTTGATTACAAGTGATGTGCTTGACTAGCACAATAGGTATCCCATGAGTTAAATGATCAATGATAAAAATAATCAGTTCAATGCACTCATCAATAATATATACATACCATGCATATGATTAGAACACTTCTCATATTTCAACTTACTATTTACATTTTTATGGAACATAGATAAATTCTTGAAATAATGAGTATTGTGTGCCTAGGCTAGCCCTCTTATCTCCTTTATTATACTATACATTTGGGATTGTATCTAAGGGTTCCTCTCTCCCATCTCTAGCTTTTCCACCTACCATTACATTTACCTCACTCCCTACTAATAGTCTCATATTTAAAGGATACATTTGAAAAATAATGTGAAACTATTGTAGTGAAATTTTCTACAAGTGTGTACAAATCTAAAATGTTTTTATTTGAAAAGGATTACCATAAGATAATTAAGTGATAACATAAAATCAGAAATGAGAAATAAATCAACAAACTATATCAACATAGGATTTATGTAGAGAAATCCTTTTATAAAAAAACTCCACATGAGAAAGAGGAAAATAATGTATTAAACTTCAAGAATGAGATACATACAACACACTGACACTCTCTTCACTTTTGAAAACACTCTAGTAGCATCTCTATACCCATAAAATAATCTCATCTAACACCACTATCCCATACCCTCAATATATAAGCATAGAGAGAGGACAAAATCATAAATGGTTTACCAAAATATTGGATACCAAAATCATTATATCATGCAAAAACCCCATGCCCACCTTGGAGAGATTCTAAGAATAGAAAATGAATAAAATACTTCACATGAACATCACATGGGCACAATCAATTGATTTCCCAAATGTTATCTTAAAGGTATCTTACTTTCCATAACTATTGACGGCCCATATCCCCAAGTATATATCACTCCATTTTGGAGTGGCTAACTCATGCAAGTCCTATCCATAATAGAAGATTCTCCACTCCTCAATCCTAGCCTCTCGAGAACTTATCCATGATTATTGGATTTGTAAGCAAATCTACAAATTATCTAGAGTGTCAATCTTTCTAACAAGACACTACCACTTTCAACTATTTCTCACACAAAAGTGATACTAAACATTAATATGATTATTACAAGCATGATACATGGGATTTCTAGTAAAAATAATATTAATTTGGCTATCACATGTGATTCTAATAATCCTATACTTAAAACAAATACCTGTACTAACTTATTTTAACCAATCAACCTCCTTAAACACATGTGTAGTAGTCATATACTTTGATTTTATGGTGCAAACAAAAACCATGTGTTATCTTAAACTTTTCTGACTGACTGCACCTCCAAATAGAGAAAATGTATAGCCACTAATAGACCTTTGACTATCCAAGTCACCTACCCAATCTACATCAATAGATCTTTGTATGTCTAATGGCTTGTCCACATAATTAGTACTATGATAACATAAATAGCAATTAGAAATTTCATGTAAATATATAAATACCCTCTTAAAAAAACTATGGTTAGATCTATAAACCTACTCAAAACTCTCATTATTTAGGTAATATTTGGCCTATTGAAAACCATTGCATATATTAAACTACCAAAATCACTAGCATAAGGAATGTTAGACATCTCATCAAAATCATCATCAAATTTAGGACACAATTCTATAACAAGCTTAGTACCAACAAAAAATGGAATAGTCACTAGTTTATAGTCATCCACAATAAACTATCAAAAAATAGTATACACATTCTAACTCTAACTAAACACAAGCTCATTGTATAATTTATCCCTATTGATCTCCATCCCAAGAATACATTTATTATCCCCCAAGTACTTCATGACAAATATTCTAGAAAGTTGATTTTTGAGCTTTATGATCATCACCTTATTGTTAGAAATAAACAACTTATCATTCATACGAGATAATGATTCGTATATAATCATTGATAACATTCACATAAACACAATTATCTTCATCACTCTTAACAAAAATCAAAATTGATGTAAAATCATCAAACTTCTAGTACCACATCTTGGGTGATTATTATAGACCATACGATGACCTTTTCAACATGTAATCCAACAATTCCTTCCCTTTCATAGAAAAACCATCAAGTTGTCACATATAAATCTCCTCATCAAGATTCCTATGCAAGAAAGCAAGTTTAATATTTATTTTCTCAATCTCAAAATTACAAGCTACAACAATAGATAAAAGAAAGCTAACAAAAGATATCTTGGTAGAAAGAGAGAATATTTCTATAAAATCAACTCTCTCAAGCCCTATGAGTATCTTGTGGCCACCACTTTAGCCTTGTACAACTCTAATCAATCATCTAAACTAAATTTATTTTTGTACACCCATTTACAACCAATGGCTTTTCATCTTTCAAGTAAAGTTTTAACAAGATCCCAAGTGTCACAACTATCCAAGGCCATCATCTCCTCCTACATGACCTACATATAAGTCTTACTATACTCCAAAGAGACAACCTCCATAAAATATCTAGATTCATCATTAGTATTCAACAAAGAAAATAGACAACAAAAATATGATAAGCTATACCTATCAATTGGATTCAATTATCTTGTGGATTTCCTCAAGGTAGGAATAATAGGTTCTATATATTATGTGATGTGGTCACCCTACACATTATTATTTGAACCCTCTTATTTTTCACCATCCTTTGATCCATCTTACTATTTTTCCATATGTGCATCTTCCTACTTTTCTATTTTTTTTGGTAGTATAGAAAATTGTATACACTTACAATTTCACATTATGTTTTGGCCCCCTAATTTATTGGACTTGATTAAGCTTCTAATTTTCCAAATTATGCATTTCAAATCCTATTTTTGATCATTTTCTAAAGGAGGACAAGTATTAAACAAGTGCATTCAATCATTAAATTGTCCTCAGCTTTGAGTGTCCTAGAATTTGGGGCCAAGACCCAGTCACCCTTCTTAGCCAGAACCCAAATTTAAATATGTTTTTGGTGGTATTTTAATATCTAAAATTTAAATATGAAGTGTCTGATTTTGGAGTTTAATTTTTGGGAAATTAGATAAACACCTATAAATACCTAGTTATTTTACCATTTGAAATCTATTTAGCAAGAACACAATTTGGAGAAGAACTTATGATCAAGCATTTTTATCAAGAGAATTCAAGAGCAACATTATTAGTCGTTTATAGCAGCAATCCAAGATCCAACATCATTTCAAAGTTTATGTGTGTTCATATTGTCTTATGAAGGCTAACCTTGTTGTAGGTCTCCAAGCATTCAAGCATTCAAACAAATCTATCAAGCAAGATCCAAATCCTTGAAGAGATGTGCATGACTTCAGTCCTTTAAGGAAGCCATTGAAGGGTGGTGAGTTGTAGTGTTTTTTTTATTCATCCTTTCCTTCCTTTCCATTAAGGTTTTATCGTTGACATTTTGCCATTGTGGATGTGGGAACACTTACCCAGGTTCGATTGGGGTAAGCCCCTATATGGCACAATAATTTCCCTCTTTGTGAATGTGTAGGTTAAACAAATATGAAAAGGGTTGAAGAGAGTTTGAAGATCCATTTTGCATTGTTGCATTTATTATCATCAAAGTTGTCAAGACACAAAAACTCAATTACAAAATTTATTGATGACATTTCAATAGTGGGACAAGTGGAAAAGAAAAGATCAAATCTAGCACCAGAGGACCTTGAATTAATTGAGAAAGACACCTTGATAAAGACCCAGTCACCTAAGGGTGACCTAATCATTGTAGGAATAACACAACCAAATTTTTTGGGTAGGTGCATAGTCATTTGCACCTTCCAGATCTGCTGGAACTTGACTATTTATGTTTATTAGTTGTTGAGATGTTGCGATTTATACATTAGGGCATATAGGAGCATTAGGTTAATCATTCCAAATTATTTCCAATTCATTCCTAAGACTCAACAAGATGTAGATCCAAGTCTGATTGACTCACCTTTGAGGTTGAAATTCAATCTATGCACCTTGTTGATTTGCGTTTGAATGAAATCTTAGAAATGATGGAACAATACACCCTAGGTCTTAAGTATTAAACTTAGGGTGTACCACATTTTTATGTTTGAGTTTCAAAGTTTAATATTTTTGTTCTTTATTTTTATTTTGGTTGTTCCTCACCTTAATAAACTCTAAATACCTTGAAAAATCACATCTCTCAAAAAAATCATTGTTTGGGTTAAAGGTTTCAAATTTTATAACCTTTAACATTCTTGCCATAACCAAAGAAGATGCATGTATGAGATTTTAGATCTAGTTTATATCACTTTTCCCAAAGCACATGAACATAAGACTCACAACCAAATATCCTTAAGTGTGAAACTAAATATTTTTTACCATTTCAAACATCATATAAGGATTTTATCAACAAGAGATGAACAAGGAGATCAATTAACCAAATAATAAGTAGTACTTGCAATCTCTACCCAAAAGCACCAATCTAGATATATATCACTTCCCATATTTCTAACTCTTTCTATTAAGGATTGGTTCATTTTTTCTACCACCACATTTTGTTGGGGATTATATAAGGTATATTCTCTACCAAAAAATCTTAACATTCTTATAGAATTCATCAAATTCCATATAGAAATATTCACCAACATTGTTAAACCTCAACACCATTATCTTATAGTTATTTTATTTTTGACTAAGGATTTAAATTCTTTAAACTTAATGAAAATTTTAGATTTTGAACACATAAAATAAATCCAGGTATCTCTAGAAACATCACCAATGAATATAACATAATAATGAGGGATTTACTCATAGAACCCATATCTAATAGACCAAACACATTTGAATGAATGATTTCTAATAATATCTTAGCTCTATTACTTCTAATAGGTAATGAAGATATATTCTATTTACCAAACATATAATTCTCACATAAATCAAATTTTCTAGCATAATAATTACAAAATTATCAACCAAAATTTTATTAGCAATTTTGTAAGACCTTTTTCACTTATGTGACCCAAACATTGGCACCACAACATATATGTGCATTTTTATTGTCATTTACATTGGTAGAATTATAATTTGTGGAGGCATTTATCCTAAACAAAGTCCCAATTCGAGATCCCCTAGCAACCATAAATTCCCCTTTTACTACAACCATAAATGTCAAATGTTGCATGCATACCGAAATCACTTAACTTGGATACAAAAAGTAAATTTTTTGCAAGTCCTAGAATATGAAAAACATGACCAAGGGTTTTAACCCTTCCATCATTGAAACACAAATTACCTTTCCTTTACCAATAATCCACTTGGTATTGTTGTCTCCTCCATCATAAGTTGTATATGTATAAAATCGCTCCTTTTGAAGAGTCATGTGGTAGGAGCTACAAAACAAATCACATCCCCTCAAATAGAGAAAGCTACAGAACAACCCCTTATCTCTCAAACAAAGAGGGATATAAATTATAATCCCTTACCCTTTCCCAAATCTAAAAGAGAAAGGATAATAGAAAATGTCAAGGCACAAGAAGAAATTGTTGTGAGTATCCAACTAACCATTGAAAAAGCTCTAAGCTTGAAAAGAGTTTACAAATCTCCTCAGGGGTGATGAGGGCCCTATCGTGGAATGTTCGGGGCTTAAATGCCCCTAACAAGTGAAATTTGGTAAAGTGTCAATTAGAGAAATAAAATTATGATATTATCCTCCTTAAAGAAACAAAACTCTCTAATGATTTAGGTGAAACTATCCTTGAGAAGTGGTCAAAATGGAACTCTATTAGTAAAAGAGGGATATCTTTCTTTAAAAAATCATATAAAATAGAATAAATGGCCATCCAAACTTTTCTAAAGTTCCTCTTATCTACCTAAAGCTAAAGTTTTTGTGTGATTGGCTCTTAATCATAAAATCCTAATTGGAGCGAGGCTTGATATACTTGGAATCACTACTATTTTTCCTATGTTCTATGTGGATTGGCTTATGAAGATTATGACCGTCTTCTCTTGAAATGTTCTTTTAGTCACCAATGTTGGAAGTGGTTACAAAATAAGTTTGGTTGGTATGGACCTCTTCATAATTCCCTCTTTAAAAACTTCTAAAATTGGCCTTCCTTATTCAAAGATTCAACATATGCAAGTCTTTGGGATTTAAGTCATTCTATTCTCATTTGACAAATTTGGTTAGAAAGAAATAACATAAATTTTAGAAAATAAATTTAGGGTGTTGAATTGGTGATTGAGAAGTTTGAGAAATTAATCTCAAAGGCTATTATGGCTCATCTAGTCAAGAATGTCTCCTTAAATAGGAAATTTTCTTCCTAGGATAGTTTCATCTAGAAAATTTGGAAACTCATAGATCCTCCTCCTTCTAATGGTGTTTTTCCAAAGAACAATGCTAAAGCAAAAAAATTGATCAAATGGGTGGCTCCTCCTTTAAACATAGTGAAATTAAACTTTGATGGGGCTTCTAGAGGAAATCCATGTAATTTTGGTGTTGGAGTTGTATTAAGAGACCATAAGGGGCAAAAAATTATTGTTGTGTGTAAAAAAATTCCTCAAGGGTAAGATAACAGGTAGTGGAAATAATTGTTATCTAATTAGGTTTTGAACTAGCTCTTCAAAAGAATATTCAAAACTTACAAATTGAGAGAGATTCAATAGTAACAGTTAACATTCTTTCTCAAAAACACTTTGAGAACTAGGTGTTAAACTATCATCTAAATAAGATCAAATAAATTATACAAATATTTTCCTATTATGAAGTATCTCATTGCTACAAAGAAACCAATAGACTTGTGGATGTATTACAAAACTAGGCGATTGAAAAAAATATTACCTATCTTGAATTGAATGGTCAAAACCTTGCCAAATCTACTTATGAGAAGGAAATGCTAGTCATTCCCCAAGTTGTTAGTAAATAGAGGCTGTATTAAGTGGGAAATAAATTTTACATAAAAAAATATCATCATAGATTTAAGTAATTTTTGGAACAAGGTGACTCCTCTCTCAAACAATAAAAGTGGGTCACCAAACTATTGGGCTATAACACTAAAATTATCTAGAAAAAGGGAAGGAGAAGGTGATAGTTGATGCCTTATCCTATCAATTTGAGGACCAAGGGACCTTATGTGTTCTATCTAGATTCCAATTCTAGATTAGTTTCAATTAGTCCAACAAGCATGACAGTAGAATCCAACACTTCAACATCTTATTCATTAATTACAAAATGGGCTCATAATCAAGCTTGGATACATTTGGGATGGTATTTACTTATGGTAGAACAATAAAATTATTCCCTCTACTAAAGATACTCTTTGTGACCCATTGTTACTTGAATTACAAGCCTCCCCTTCTATACGATGCTCTAGTTTCTTAAATTGAATCAAACACACTTTCTTTTGGGTTGATATGAAAAATGACATCAATATATTTCTAACTAAATGCAATACATGCCAATGCTATAAAGGTAAAACTATTAAGACCCTAGGCACTCTACAACCAATTCCCATTTTGACTACCATATGGATTAACATTTTAATGGATTTCATTGAAGGATTGCCTAAATGGGCATTTTGGTGGTTGTATATCATCTCTGCAAATATGTCCATTTATGTTCCATAGCCCATCCACATCATACATCTAGTATTTCCCAACTCTTTCTTGACCAAAATTTCTACCTCCAAGATATTGCCACTTCCATTGTTTGTGACCATGACCCCACATTCACTAGTAACTTTGGCAATAACTATTTAAGTTGCAAGGAATGCACTTAAAGATGAGATCAACTTATCACCTACAAATACATGGTCAAAAATATATCACATGAATCAATATCAAAATATGTACTTACAATACTTTACTTCTACACAACAAATCCATTAGGGTCAATGGCAAGCCCTTTGTCAAATGGTGGTATGACACTTACTATCATCCTACCACTAAGATAAGCCTTATGTTGTGTATGGCCTACCTCTCACATCTCTCACATCCCTCACATTTCAATAGATTCTCTAAAGGGGTTCCTAAACATTACCATTCCTTACAACAATTCAAACATAAAAAATTAAGGTGTGCAAATTCTAACAATCTATATTTTGTCAATTGAGATATATGAGTTACACTTTAGGTCGATACATCAACTCAATTTTGCACCCAAGGAGATTAGGTCTAAACCAACACAAACAAACCTAAGGGAAAAACTATTTGACAAATTGAAAATATTAATATAAATGAATCCTAAAAATCTAATATCTTAGTGAATCAATTCTTGAAATCTATCACAACACATTTTCATCATCAAATCTCAAAAATATTATATTACATTTAACTTATTATATTTTTACATTAAATTTAATTATCAATCCTAATTAATTTTATCTAATTTAAATCATTTTCTAACTAATATAATTATCTAAACAATACAAAGAGAATCTTGAATTATTTTATTTTATTTTATAATACTTAAAAAATATTTTTCATATTTCATATTCTTTAAAATATATTGAAAAAAACACTTTATGATATCACTCTAGAAGCATGATAATTATATTTATTTAAAAGTATTTTCCTTAAAAAAGAAAATAACCTATTTTGTATTTTGGACATGAGATTCTGAAGAGCAAGTGTGACCAATACAATACTCCCAAAGGATATGGTGGTTTATCCGGATATACAACTAAAAAAATGGTCCTAAGGAGGGACCTTATACAAGAACCAGAAAAATACAATAGCAAATCAGTTGTAATTGTCTATATAGAGCTAACGGCTAGGAAATTTTTGAGAAGCAAAAAGGGCCCAAAGACTTATTTAATAGCTACATAATCATCATTCCAACAAGTGCCCAAAGACTTATTTAATAGCTACATAATCATCATTCCAACAAGTGACAAAAAGTAGTTAAGCAAGGAAAGATAGGTAAAGAAAACTAATCATCATTATTCTATTTCCTCACACATATCACCATTTACATTTAAACAACTTTTTTCCCAGTTGCATGTTTTCTGAGCTCTCTACCACATGGCTTGTCAACCACTACCTTTACTTTGCATAACAGGAATCCCCAAATGTTGTCTGTAGGTGTCTCTGAGGTTAAATGAGACAAGCACACAGGTTATGGCAATGATGCATCCACTATCCTTGTCTTGTTTTACTTGAGCCTTCCTTTAAAAGCTTGGGAAAGGTGAGGGAAATTATTTCAAAGAAAGAGAATGGGAGGGTGAATGTATAAATATGTTTTTTGATTTTCTAACCTTGCCTTTTCTAATTTGTGATAGCAATAATTGATCATTGGTTTCATCGAATGCTTTTTTTGGTTTTATGATTGAGACCCATTTTACCAGTTTTGCTGTTGACTTAACTGCAATCAGCTGTGGTTCCACCGCCATTTAATTCACCACTTTATCTGCTGTTTTCTGTTATCAATGCTGACTTAACTCGGGGTTTTTCATGCAGGGTCATTTTGTTTTCGACTCCGAATCCCACAATTTGCTGCAAGTAATCTTCCATAGAAAGCTCCAGGATTTGTGTTTTGTATTTAGACTGCCGGTCACTTTTTCCTTGTGTTTTTTCTTTTGTTTTGAATAACGTTTCTCTGTTTGAAGCCTCGTTTGAGGCCACCTTGTGAAGTGGGTTCTGAGGCTACATGCTTCTGAGTGAGGGTACTATATAAAACTGGCGGAGTTCTTCAATCTGAGGTAGTTATTTTCTGGAAGTGGGTGATCTTCTGCATTTCTGATGATTCCTATGGAGTTGAAGAAGTTGGGAAATGGGAACTGTGCTGTGGCCCATGCATTTGAGTGGAAAAAGCTAGCTGGTGTTGCCAGGAACAGACGAGTAACTATGTTTGCAAGCGGTTTTGCATTTACTCTTTTTGTTTGTACTATTTTTTTGGCCTTCGGCAATCCGAATAAGCTGGTGACAAATCCAATGGATCGAGGACAGTCTTGGTTTCCTTCCGTGCTTAGCAATTCTTCTAGCTCTAGGTCATTTCTTAATTTCTTTTTCCCCAATTCAGATTCTGCTGTCAAAGTGGACAATTCCACTCAAGATCCACAAAATAGTCATGAATCTGTGGGGGATAACTTTAAGGATGGCTTGAAAAACAAGAACAATGGCACATACAGGCCACAAGAATTGCCGCTCAATGGCGTTGTGCCCTCTAATTCTCCAGAGGGAGATTGGGTTAGCAACCCACGACAAGAGCATGAACCCATGGTACCTGAGGGTGGGTTGCGTAACAAGGGCACGGAAAGAAACAGTACGCACCAAATACCATTCAATGGTTCTGTGCCTACCATTCCACCAAAAAATAATGAATCTACGGTGGATAAGATGACGGGAATGCATGAACACAAGGATATAAACAGTACACAAGAAGCCACACGGAATGGTTCTTTGCCAATTGATTCCAGACATCCAGATGCGGCCAATGTGACATCTTTCTCTGCTTCTACACAAGATAAACCATTTGATGTCGTTTCTAATAATAGCAGGGCACCACCTCATTTGGGTTCCAACATTACAGAATCTAAAGATGCCAAGGTCCCTAATGGATCAAACATTACAGAAACTAGGGATGTTAAGCCATCCAATGTACCATCAGGAACAGCAGAGAAGAAGTGTGATATATTTTATGGAAGGTGGGTTCCGGATGACACAAAGCCACTGTATCCTGCAGGCTCTTGTCCACACATAGATGAATCCTTTAATTGTTTCCGCAACAGGCGACCTGATAATGAGTTTGAGAAATGGAGATGGCAGCCAAATGACTGTGATATACCAAGGTAAGGCCCTTCTATCAAAACCCATTTCCTATTATTAGGGTTTTCTATTGTAACATGTACATGGAAATCTTAGATAGATTTTAGTTCCAAAGGGGTATTTTATTTGTGGGTTTTTTAGCTTAGATTGAATCCAATATCGCGGGTGGGACTTTTTACTCAGATTCAATGCAACGGATATGCTGGAGAGACTGCGAGGTAAAAGGATTTCTTTTGTGGGGGATTCTTTAAACAGAAACATGTGGGAATCCATGGTTTGTAGCCTGCGGCATGCTGTTGCAAACAAGAGCAAAGTCTATGAAATATCTGGAAGAAAACAATTTAGAGCTGAGGGCTTCTATGCATTTCGGTACGAGGTATTCGTTTCTTCCACAATCAGCCTGTTGGATTTCAGTCCATTTAAACTAGAGCTCTGTTTTATATAATCTTGTAGCTAGGATTTCTAAAATTCGAATCCTTATTCACAGGATTACAACTGTTCCGTAGAATTTATAAGAGCTCCCTTTCTTGTTCGAGAATGGGAGGTGGATGAGGGAAATGGGACAAAGAAGGAGACACTTAGGCTGGATTTGATGGATATCTCTGCCCAAAAATATAGGAAATCAGATATTATTGTATTCAATACAGGCCACTGGTGGACTCATGAAAAAACTTCCAAAGGGTAAGTATCTAATGTGTGTACCTAGATCTGTGGAAATAAAAAATTCTTTGAGTTCATGATATTATGGATTTGGGGATATAGATTACATGTGGGTTTTGTTCAAAGTTACTTAAAATATCAATATGGCCCTTTTTAAGCGGCAATGGATAGTTCCGTGTCCTGCAAGTTTTGGCTGTTAGGTTATGGCATTGCTTTATTGCAGTTGCATGTTGGCAAAATGTGAAGGCTGTTAATGATAATTTTTGCGGAAGAATTTGTCATGCCAATGTTAGATTTTTTCTTAATCAGCCTCAGCAGAGATTTTCCTCTCAATGATGAATGATCTTATACTCTGGTTAAAAAATATCAACTCAACTGAATGTACGGATGTTGACTCTGTTGGAATTGTAGCGGGTGTCTCATCATCAAACATAACAGTAATTTTAGTCTGGATAGTACATGGTCTTTTGCCCTGGTTTAAGCATATTACTATCTCCTCCATGAATTATGCAAGAAACTCTGGACTGTTTGTGTCCTTAGGCTGAAACAGAAGGATAGACTATAGAGCATTCCATTGGTGGCTCTTTATCTGACAATAGCAATTTCACACTCAAAATTATTGAGTTGGACTCCGGTTGTAGCATATTAACTTGCACAAAATAGGCAAATTAATAGTATTCA
>VDFB02075321.1:247979071-248020338 GCA_007258455.2 Sequoia sempervirens | reverse complement strand
GTGTGTAGACTACCGTGAGCTGAATGTTCTAACTAGGAAAGACCACTTTCCACTTTCATTCATTGATGAAGTACTTGATTCATTAGCAGGAAATAAGAACTTTTCCTTCATGGATGGATTTAGTGGCTACAATCAAATTAAGATAGCCCCAAAAGACTAAGAAAATACAACTTTCACATGCCCTTGGGGAACATATGCTTAATTTTTCTTACCATTTTGGCTATGCAATGCACCAACCACCTTCTAGATGGTAGTATTGAGCATATTCTCAGACTTTGCACATGATTCCATGGAGATTTATATGGATTATTTTGAAACTTATGGGAATAGCTATGATGAAGCACTTGGTAATTTGGAGAAGATACTAAAGAGATGTCAAGAAAATAATATGTCCTTGAGTCATGAGAAATGCTTCATGATGATGACTAAGGGAATTATTTTGGGACATTTTGTGTCCAATGAAGGAATTCAAGTGGATCCCAACAAAATTGAGGTGATATCAACACCCCCTGTGCCTCAAAAATAAAAGGATGTTAGAAGTTTCCTTGGCCATGTTGGATATTACAAAATATTTATACAATATTTTAGTAAAATTATAGCTCCACTATTTGTCCTGCTATCTAAAGATGTAGAGTTTGAATGGACACCTTCTTGTCAAACTACATTTGAAGATTTCAAGGAAGCACTAACTAAGACACATGTCTTGAGAGGACCAAATTGAAATCTCCCTTTTCATATTAATATAGATGCTTCTGATTTTTCAATAGGAGCAATGCTAGGACAAAAGAAAGGAAATAAAGAGTATGCCATATATTATATAGGAAAAAATATTCAAGGGGTAGAAATCAATTATACAATGATTGAAAAGGAGATGTTAGTAGTGGTTCATGCAATAAATAAATTCAAACATTAAATTATAGGGTATTTAGTGTTCATACACACTAATCATAGAACAATAAGGTATCTCATGAACAAACTAGTGGTTGGTGGTAGGCTTGTTAGGTGGTTATTGTTACTTCAAGAATTTGAAATTTCCATTATAGATAAGCTAGGTAAACCCAATGTAGTGGTAGTTTTTATATCTAGACTACCAACAAAATCAGAAGAAGATATTTTTGATGACTCATTCCCATATGAGCATTTATTTTCTCTATCTCCGCATACAACTTGGTATGCAAATATTGCTAATGATCTTGCATCAGGAAAGCCACCGCCCCATTTCTCACCAATGTTGGTGTAATTAATTATTTAATTACACTTTACATAAGTTTACTTATGAATTTTGCATTATTTAATTCCTAGGCTATAGATTATTATCCTTATCTTGTTGAGCTATCTTTTTGCTGAAGATAAGATTAGGGTTATGCATCTTTGCTTTTATAAAGCAAATTATCTCTTGTAATTACTGCACTTCAAATATATCAATTTGCACATCTTTATGCAATCTCTCTGATTTTTTGTTTTTCTCTTTGTGGAAGGTTATTTTCTAGTTTGCATTTTAGATCTTGATTTCTAACATGGTATAAGAGAATCGATTTGTAGCCCCTTCTCAGGTTTTTTGGAGGAATACATTGCAGAGCTTGTTCGGGGTCCCTCAAGGGTTTCATTCCTTGAGTATATTTATGGAGTGTCTTGTATCAATTTGGGGTTTCCATTGGATTTAGAGTGCTTGAAAAAGTTAGAAATGGCTTTTATTTCATTCATTTTGGTCACCATTTTCTAGATCTATGAGGGTTTCAAGCTCGGTGATTTTTCTGAGAGATCTGGGGGTTGCCTAAATTTCTGGGCACTTTGGGCCAAAATGAACCTTGTCGTTGGATTCGTAGCACCCAAAACCCCCTATTTTCATATAAAATTTGTCCAATTTGGACACAGTCGACTGGGGAGGCAAATTTTTTTTGTTTGAGGGCCATATGGCCCCTAAGCATGCTTCATAAGGCACCGTTTTCAAAAAATAAAATAAAATAAAATAAAATAGCATAGAGTTTGTGCAGCCAGTTCAAATGGAGACCGCCACCCAGTGGCCTCCCATCAGCCACCTCCATGCCACCGCCACCAGTAGTTTTCACTCATCTGCTGCTCCCCCTATGCTTAACCCCTTGGTGCTTAGGCGCTGGTCACATTGGTGACTGGAGCCTACGTTAAACCCCACCGGCCACTGCTAGCACCAGCCCTGGTCACGTGTGTGACCAGGGGCTTCACCCTAGGATCGAGACCACCAAACCCCTAGTTCGTCCAGGCGACTAGGGGCTATTTGTTTTAGCCCCTGAGGGCTGTAGAAGGGCTTATTGGGCCTCTACAGAGCACTTTCACAAAAACGGGCGTAAATTTTGCATACGACATCATTTTCTTACAAACGAGATATCATCAAAAAGCTGGTTCAACACTCTACACAATGGTGTAGGTATTATGTTTTGGTTTTTCCTTTTTGATTCATTTTTCAGCATCGGAAGTTGCATGTTGCTATTTTCACTCTAGGAAACCTATCTTTTGACTCGCTTCTTTGTTTTTTTTGATTCAAGCGGCATTGGAAAGATGGTTTCACCCTTTTTGCAGATATGAGGTCCTTTTTAGAATATGTGTACCTTATTTTGTGCATGCATTCATTTTTTGTTTCATGCACTAGGTTTTCATTTTTCGCTTTAGTTTCTATAGTTTCTATAGGTTTTGCATTCTCTCCTTTTGCAATCATTGGGTATCGTAATAATGAATTGATATAAAGTTCCATTAAGTGGGGGTTCTTACATCACACTTTCATATTGGTGACAACTCGCATGAGATCTTCTGGTTTCCTATTGTTTCTTTAGCTTCTTTCTTGCTTAGTTGGACACATCTTTGGTTTGCATCAGTTCACACTTCACATTGGGAGTTTATGGTTATTGATCTGCATTCGTTTAGATCCTTCTCAGTTTGAGGGCCATGTTTTTATGGTTAATGTTCCAGAATCTTGATGGTACTTGTCTTATGGGGCATTTTTAGTTTGACTTTGGCATTGACATCGAGAGACAACTTCTAGATTTTGTCATCATTATGGGGGGCTTCATCTTTTCATCTATTGGTGCTTATAGATTCTAGGGTTGATCCAGTTTGTGAGTTTCCATTGTTCCTTGGCATCGGGTCTGTTGTTGCATTTGTGATTCCATTATGGTTTCTTGCAAAAAAAAAGTATCTTTCCTTACTTTTCGGATTTGGGGTTCCAATGTTGCTTCATTAGAGTTCTTCTAGTGATTCTTTGTAGCAGTTCATCTCATTGAGGGGGGGTTTTTCCCATTGGGTTTTCTCTCTCTTTTCATTTGTACATGGGTACCTGATCAAGCCTTTGTTGTCGGGTCCCATCTCACATCATTTGCATAATAATCTGCTTCTCCCTAAGTTGCACTTATGGGGGTGTTGGTGTAATTAATTATTTAATTACACTTTACATAAGTTTACTTAGGAATTATGCATTATTTAATTCCTAGGTTATAGATTATTACCCTTATCTCGCTGAGCTATCTTTTTTCTCAAGATAAGATTAGGGTTATGCATCTTGGCTTTTATAAAGAAAATTATCTCTTGTAATTATTGTACTTCGAACATATCAATTTGCACATCTTTATGCAATCTTTTTGATTTTTTGTTTTTCTCTTTGTGGAAGGTTATTTTCTAGTTTGCATTTCAAATGTTGGTTTCTAACAGGGAAAAGAGGAAATTAGTTCAAAAGAGTTTTCCCTACTCATGGATTGCTAGATAATTATTCTACATAGGCCTAGGTACCATAATGAGAAGATTCATTTGAGAAGATGAGGTATATGGTTTCCTTAGAGCATGCCATGATGAACCCTATGGGGGACACTTCGTAGCAAATAGGACAACTCTTAAAATTTTGAATACTAGCTATTATTGATCAAATTTTCATAAAGATGTAGTTAAATATACTAGGAGCTATGATAGATGTCAAAGAATGGGAAGACCAACAAAAAAAGATGAAATTTTATTATAGCCACAACTAGCAGTAGCACCATTTAACAAATGAGGGTTATAATTTATTAGCTCCATCTCACCAACATCAAACAACAAAGAATACATATTGGTATACATAGATTACCTTAAAAAATGGGTAGAGGTTAAGGCTTTACAGTTTGCACAAGATGGGAATGTGGAAAAGTTTCTCTATGAAGACATATTCACAAGATATGGAGTTGCAAGAGAAATTATCACAGACCAAGGACCTCAATTTACATAAGATCTGATCACAAAATTAGTTCAAGAATATGATATTAGACACGAAAAGTCCACACCTTATCACCCTCAAGCTAATGAAAAAGTGGAAATCATCAATAGGGAAATTGAAAACATCTTCACAAAGATAGTGCAACTTCATAGGAGAGATTGGGAAGCTGGGTTAACTGAGGAAGTTTGGGATTAAAGAAAAATTTGGAAGACCACGACATAATTTACACCGTATGAATTAGTTTATGGTAAAAAGGAAGTACTTCCTATAGAGTTTGAATATAAAACATTGAGGAAATTAGCCAAATTGGGCATGGATTTTTCAACATAGAAGGAGAGATTGCACAACCTAAATCTATTGGATGAACTAAGAATGGATGCCATACACCACATTGAAGTTATCTAAAATCAAAGGACATGTTGTCATGATCAATTTATAATACAAAGGAATTCAATGCAAGTGATTGGGCTCTCATTTATGACTCCAGATACAAAAATTACAAAGGGAGATTGCAAACCAAGTGGCTTGGGCCATATGAAATAAAGACAATATTTCCAAATGGAGCATTACAGCTACAAAAAAATGATGAAGTAAGGTTTTCATTGCTAGTGAATGGTCACAGATTGAAACTTTATAAGAAACCATTGCAAAAGGATGACTTCATTCTTATATTACAACAATAATTTGAACCTAACATGGATAATTAAGCAACAAAAACAGCCAGCTCTATAAATGAATCAATAGAAAAGCTACACAACTCACCCACTGATATTCTATAGTTATAATTTCTTCACATATTTCATGTGCACATATTGCACATGTGACAATCTACAATCTTCATTTTATCAAACAATAAGAAGATGCAAAAGGGAATTGCAACAACACGAAACAATTGAAAAATCACAAAGGAACTTGTTGTTACATGCACCCATAGCATCATCATTTCCATCATAATATACATCCATTCATATTACATTTACATAATCTTTTTTGCACATGTAGTAATATACATGTCCACTTTATTACATACGACCAATTCCATCACATCACCTTTTCTTTTCTACCATACCCCACAATAACTATTACTTCACCCAAAGCGTATCAAGCACAACCTTTTCTTTTCATCCATCACTCCATCATAATTCCTACGTGTCACACGTACATTACATATCATAGCTACACACAAATCATAACCATCATGACAAGTCTTTTCAAATTTTCTTGTACATGACACAATTCAACTTCTACACAAGAGTTGTAAATCACTTCAAGATATAACTCTAGGTATACTCCACCTTAGCAATCATAATTATCATTTAAACTTACTGATTTTATGTATATTTATTATTCATTAAATCATGTCAAATATCATATTTTAAATTTCCACTATTTTATATTTATATCTCTACCCTATCTGTATGAGCTAAGTGTGGAAACTTAGTAGGCTTAGTTAGGGGGAGGGTATTCAAGATTATTCGTATTCAAGATTATTCCTTAGTTTTTTGTCATTTCAATTTTTTTTTCTTTTTCATTCTATTTTCCATTATCAACAAGATATAGAGAGTTTAATAGAGTAATTAAGAGGTGTATTTGGGTGTTATAGCGTACAATAGAGCACAAGCAACATAATTGGGGTGATAGAACTATTGGAAAAACAAGGACAAACAATTAAGAGGGGGGGTGAATTAGTTGTCAGAAAACAATAAACTTTTCAAACTTTACTTAACTTAATCTCATATCTGATGAATAAGCAATTAACACATTAGAGAGATAGAGAACACCAAGATTTTTTTTTCGTGGAAACCCTATTAGGGGAAAAACCACTATGGATGTTAGTCCAAAAGATTATACCTTGTTAAAAGTATAATGAAATCAATCAAGGGGAATGCACATGCATTCAGGCACACTGCCTAGAACTCACTGCTCAATTACAGAAGGGGCTCACTGCCAAACAATACAAAATAGGATTAAAATATGGAGGGTATGAACTAGAAAAATTAGCTTCTGCACAAGCTTGATTATAGTTTCAATTAAGCATAGAAAACTCCTTCACAAACTACTTCACACTTCACTTGATCTTCTTCGCACTCTGCTCTGCAATCGAATGATATTCTCATATACACACATAGGAGCACACCCAACACATAAAGGACCTTTTTCTCACTCTACATCAATGAAACAATCACTCTTATATATCCGCATCATGGATTACATCAACTTAGTCAGCCAGAAAAAGAAAAAAATTTACAATGTCGGCTCAAATTTACAAATAATTTTTTAATGCGAATCCACCAAGTTCGGCCACAACATAGTGGAGACCCAAATTAATATCTCCAATACAAAAAGACTTCAATTAATTTCACCTCGAAGATCCACAACATGCTACCACCATCATGTCAGCCAAGAACATTTGAAATTGAACATACAAAGAAAAATATTTGACCATGAACACACCGATCAATGTGGATGTACCAAAAAGATAGAGCATGATCGAGAAGCATCCAAAAACATCAAGAAACAATAGAGAAACATCTGTAGCAACTGAGATTACCAAAATCACACAAACTTCATTCAAGAACACTGAGAGAGACTACAAAAACACTATCAGACCACAACATGACCAAATATATATGCGGACCTCTAAAAATTTTGGTAGATGATCTAGATACTCTCAAAAATAAACCCTTTAGTCCACATTAGCTAAACTTCAATGTAAAGAATAAGACGCCTTCATGACCTGCACAGTTCCACTGGGAACCTGGAACACTTTCTTTTACAATTTTCTTGATATCCTCGACATATACAACCTTTGATAAATTCTAATAGTGTTGACATCAATGACAACCACATATTAGCAACACATCCACAACATTCAAAAATCTCCCCCTTTGACATTGATGGCAACACATGATGTGAAAAATACCATCAACCCGACATACGTGCTTTCCCTTTGGTTCTGACTCTTCTCCTCAATTGCTCTTTGACCCTTAAAAGGATTTTTCACATTGCACTTCTCCCCCTTTGAAATCAATGAAAAATGTAACCATGACCTTTCCATATACATGCTCTAAACCACATATCTGCACATCTAACTACTCCCCCTGAGTAGCAGCCACAAAAACATTAATCTAGATCATAATATAGCAATGTAGCTCATAGATTGATGCAAGTGAATGCATATTTTAAGTTTTTATTAGGAGGGGTTATTACCTCTAGCATTCCTATGAGATACTCAAAAGTATCCTTCGGAAACTACTTAGTAAAGATGTTTGCAATCTGTTCTTTGGTAGGAACATACTCCAATATGACTTCTTTCTCATTCACTTTCTCCCTCAATAAGTGAAACTTGATTGATATATGTTTAGTCTTAGAGTGTAGCACTAGATTATTTGAAATATTTATTGCACTTGAATTGACATAGTATATGGAAATAGGCTCTTCATATATCACCCTGATGTATTTCAACATTTATTTCATACATATCACTTGAGTACAATTATTTGTAGCAGCAATATATTCTGCTTCATTAGTAGATAGAGAAATGCAATTCTCCTTCTTGTTCAACCAGGAACCAACTTCTTCCCTAGGAAGAAAGCACCACCACTAGTACTTTTCCTGTCATCTACATCTCCATCCCAATCCGAATTAGTATATGCACTCAAAGTGAGAACATCATCCTTTGGATACTAAAGTCCAAAGTTAACTGTTACTTTTATATATCTAAAGATTCTCTTGACAACAGTCACATGTGATTCTTTTGGGTCAGCCTAAAATCTAGCAACCATACATACAACATTCACAATATCTGGTCTAGTCTGGGTTAAATAAAGAAATCCACCGATCATTGACCTGCATCTAGTTTGATTTTCCTTAGGAGAATCATCATTATGTGTTAGCTTGCATCTAGTCACCATGGGAGTACCAACAAGCTTTGATTATTCCATCCCAAATTTCTTCAATAGCTCTCTCACATATTTGGATTGAGATATGAAAATTCCCTTGTCTAACTGGGTCACTTGCAATCCTAGAAAGAACTTCATCTCTCCAATCATAATCATCTCAAATTCATCCTTCATCTCATCAACAAACTTCATACATAGATTGTCATCTCCTTCAAAAATGATGTCATCAACAAAGACTTCTATAATTGGCTCTTTATCATGATCCAATTTGAAATATAAGTTTCTATCAATTGTACCCTTAGTGAATCCAAGATTCATTAAATATTTTTCCAATCTAGCATACCAAGCTATGGGGGCTTGCTTAAGTCCATATAGAGCTTTCTTCAACCAAAAAACCATATCTTCCTTGTTAGTTAGCTGAAATTCATCTGGTTTTTCAATGCATACTTCTTCTAGTTCTCCATTCAAAAATGCCAACTTCACATCCATCTAATAAAATTTATAGTTATTGTATGCAACATAAGCAAGAAATAATGTAACAAATTTGATTCTGGAAACATGGGAAAAAGTTTCTTCAAAATCAACACCTTCCATTTGAGAATACCCTTTACATACCAGTCTTGCTTTATTTTGGACCACTTCACCTTGTTCATTTAGCTTGTTCTGAAACACCCATTTAGTACCAATCACATTTTTTTCTGTAGGTCTAGGAACCAATATCCACATGCAATTCTTTTCAATTTTTGTCAGCTCTTCCTTCATAGTTTCCATCTAGTGTTCATATTGGCAGGCTTCAGTGACATTTTTAGGTTCAATTTTGGAAATCAGGCAATGCTCTTCTGTAATCTTCCTTCTAGTTTGCACTCCTTTATTATTATCTCCTATAATTTGACTTTTAGAATGATTTAGCTTTACATACCTTGAAGTTTTGGGACTTTCACGATTTTCTTCTATTCTTTCTTCTTCTTGACTTACTTGATTTACCAAAATGAGTTGAGGTTTATTTACTGGAACACATAGAATAATCTAAAGTAGATTTGGTGTCTGAACATTTTTCCGTTTGTTTTTATTGTCTTCATCTAAATCATATCCACAATATCTAGATTATTTAGCAAAATCCTCATCAACTATGACATTTGAACTCTCAACCATCTTTCTCAGTCTTCTATTATAGCATCGATATGCCTTTCTTTTAGTAGAGTAACCTAAAAATATTCCTTCATCTCTTCTTGCATCAAACTTGCCTATATCATCATCTCTCTTGATATAACATTTGCTTCCAAAGATCTTGAAATATTTAACAGTAGGCTTGTAACCAAACCATAGCTTAAAAGGGGTCTTGCTAGAGTTACCATTAACATTTACCCAATTTAAAGTGTACACAACAGTGCTTATAGCTTCATTCCAATAGATCTGGGGCACATTTCCTTCTATCATCATTATTTTAGCAGCATCCAAAATTGTTCTATTCTTTCTACAACTTCATTCTGTTGAGGGGTTTGGGGAGCAGATAACTATCTTCTAATTCCATGTTCTTCACAAAAATAGTTGAACTCTCTGGAAGTGAACTCACCACCTCTGTCAGATCTCAAACACTTGATTTTTAGACCTTTCTCATTCTCTGCCATAGCCTTGAAACTTTTGAACTTTTCCAGTGCTTCACATTTTTCTCTTAGGCAGGAAACCCATATCATTGTAGAGTAATCATCAATAATAAACATAAAGTACCTTTCTCCATGAATACTTCTAACTCTAGAGGGACCACAAAGGTTAGTATGTAGTAGCTCTAGCAAATCATTTGAATGAAACTGTTTTCTCCAAAAGGAGACTCTAGTTTTTTTACCCATTTGACACTCTTTACAAATTGTGTTAGCAGGATTTACTAACTTAGGTAGATTTATTACTACTTGAGTGGAACTTACCTTGACAATGTTATCAAAATTTACTTGACATAGCCTCCTATGCCACAACCAGCTTTCATCTACTTGAGCTATTAAACAACTCCCACTAGCAGTATTCAAGTGAAAAATATTACCTTTTGTCTTTCTACCAAGAGCAATCATATTGCCAGAACTTCCACATATATTGCATATTCCATCTTTGAATTGTAGATCATATCATTTTTCCACCATTTGTCCAACACTCAAAAGATTGTGCTTCAGGCCTTCAACATAAAGAGCATCATCAGTGTTATCCTTACCACCAAGGAAAATAGAACCTCTTCCATGAATCACACCAACATTGTTGTCTCCAAATCTCACAACACCACCATCATACTTCTCTAGACTAACAAATTTGTTTTTATCACCATTCATATGATGTGAGCGTCCACTATCAATAACCCACTCATCCTTTTCTTCAACTTAGGCTGCAAGAGCTTTCTCATCTTTAGTAGATTCAGTAGCCACATGACTATTTTCAACGGTAGCAATGAAAAACCATTCATCTTCATTTCCATTATCTTTATTAGACTCATCATCAGTCACTCCTTCTTCAACAAAGTAACATTTATTTTGGAATCTAAACTTATTAGGCTTAGACCTAGGAACTCTTTCAGGGCATCTTGATGCAAAATGACCTATTTTATTGCATGAAAAACATTTAATAGGTAACACTCCTTCATACTTACCTTTTCCTCTGCCTTCTTTCTTTACAATCAGTGCTTCCAATTCTTCTACCTCTCTTTCTTTATCTTGAAGTTGTCTTAGTTCTTCATCATACTTGGATATCTTTTTGGAGCATTCTCCCATACCATATCTTTGCTTGTTACTTCCAGATATAGTAGCCTTGAATGCTGATTTAGTTTTCATAAAAAAATCACCAAATTCACTTAATTCAAAAGCAACAAGCTTACCAACCAGTGTGTCTCTTGACATCTTTGTTACTGATATGAGCTCTTCAATAGCGTGAGCCTTCACTTTGTAAGAGGGAGGCAAGGATCTAAGTATCTTAGCTACAATTTCATCCTCATACAAAGAACCTCTGGCACATGTAATACCCATCACTATTTCATTTACTCTTTGCATAAAAGAAGTGATATTTTCATATTCACCCATCTTCAAATTCTCATACTTTCCTTTTAAACTCTGTAGCTTAGCCATCTTCACCTATGCATCTCCTTCATACAAAGTTTCTAGCTTTGTCCAAATCTCATGACCTATTTGTAGTCCTACCACATTTTCCATCTCCAAATCTATTAGAGCACTCACCAAAGCTTCAATAGCCCTGATATTGTTTTCAACATCTTTAATCTCATCAGCAATGGAGGGACCATTCTGAGGAATAACATATGGATCTTTTGTAATATTCCAGTAGGCTTCACCAATACACCTTAGGTGACATTACATCTTGAATTTCCATAGTGAGTAGTTAGTTCCATCAAATCTTGGACTATCCTTCTTGAATGTTTCCATCTCAGATCACCTCAAGCTTTTAGACTTCTTAAGAGGAACCTGCTCTAATACTAATTGTTGGAAAAAAAAAGGATAGACAACTGAGAGGGGGGGTGAATCAGTTTTTAGAAAAGAATAAAATTTTCAAACTTAACTTAATCTTAGATCTGATGAATAAGCGATTAACACATCAAAGAGACATAAAACACCAAGATTTTTTTTTTGTGGAAACCTTGTTAGGGGAAAAACCATGGTGGATGTTAGTCCACAAGATTATACCCCTATTAAAAGTATAATGAAATCAATCAAGGGGAATGCACATGCATACAAACACATTGCCTAGAGCTCATTGCTCAATTACAAAAGGGGATCACTTCCCAACAATACAAAATAGGGTTAAAATCCGAAGGGTATGAACTAAAAAAATTCGCTTCTACACAAGCCTAATTATAGTTCCAATTAAGCACAAAAAGCTCCTTCACAAACTACTTCACACTTCGCTTGATCTTCTTCACACTCTGCTCTATAATCGAATGATATTCACACATACACACAGAGGAGCACACCCAACACACAAAGGAACTTTTTCTCACTCTACACCGATAAAACAATCACTCTTATATATTTGCATCATGGATTACATCAACTTAGTCGGCCAAAAAAAGAAATAAAACATAATTACAATGTCGACCCAAATTTACAAATAAATTTTTAATGTGAATCCACCAAGGTTGGCGACAACATAGTGGAGACCCAAATTAATATCTCCAACATAAAAAGACTTCAATTAATTTCACCTCGAAGATCCACAACATGCTACCACCATCATGTTGGCCAAGAATATGAAAAATTGAACATATAGAGAAAAATATTCGACCATGAACACACTGATCAATGTGGACGTACCAAAAAGATAGAGCACGATCTAGAAGCATCCAAAAACATCAAGAAACAATAGAGAAACATCCACAACAACTGAAATTACTTGAATCACATAAAATTCACTCAGGAACACTAAGAAAAACCACAACATGATCAAATATATACGCGGACCTCTGAAACTTCCGATAGATGATCTAGATACTCTAAGAAATAAACCCTTTAGTCTACAACAACTGAACTTGAACGTAAAAAACAAGATTCCTTCATGACCTGCACAGTTCCACTAGGAACCTGGGACACTTTCTTTTACAATTTTCTCAATATCCTCGACATATACAACCTCTGATACACCAAATGCTAATAGTGTTGACATCAATGACAACTACATATCAACAACACATCCACAACATCCAACATGAATGAGAACAAAATAAAGAAAAATTATGAAGTGACTTTAAAAAAACAAAGCATTATAATGGGAGGTGATATAATATGCAGAGAACCAACAACACATAACTAGCTTTTGGGTGATCCCACAATACTAGTTTACAATTTTTGGCCAAACTAGACATTGAATTGATATTTTCTAACTAAATCTTCACTTTTGGGCACCTATAGCGGCTAAATCGTGAGGAATTTGAAGATGATGCAAACTAGTGATTTGTGACATTTTGTCTGTAGATTCTAAATATATTTTTTTCAAAATATTTGGAATCAGATTGCACTTCTTTTTCCATCCCCTTTGAAAACTAGTTTTTTCAGTAAACACCATTTTTAAGGAGTGATGCTCACCGTATACAACATAAATTTTTTTCCATGAAGGATAAAATTATATCTTTTCCAAATTTATATTTTTAACTACGACATCTAGCAGTTTCATTTGGTTTCATGGTGTTTTATTGAATATTTTTTTCCTTAATCAAGTTTCAAAGTTAAACCAATTACAATTCAAACATAGGTGGACTGTATACAACATAATTTTTTTTGTATGTATTGAAATTCAAATTTTTTTTTGTTGGATTAAGGACTTCAATATCTAGTGCAGTGATATTTTTCAAAATTTGTTTTTGATAATTTTCTATTTTTCCATATGTGTAGAACAAAGAGCTTGATTTTCGTTGAAAACCTACATTCACAAGAAATAAAAAATAAATATAATAATTAAATTAAATTTATTTAAAATTATACATTTTGGGAAGCTTATAATAAGGACTACATAATTAAAAAATATAAATTTTAAATAAATTCATTTGATCCCCCAAAAGGTAAATTAAAAGTTGTTTTTTATTAGCATTTTGATAGGTGTAAAGGAGACTCTGTTATAGGTATGGTTTAAAACTAGCAGGGTTTTATCCAAGGGGATTTGATCTAAGGTCATTCGATCAAACCCTCTTCAATTGGAATCCTTTAAATGGAACTTTTCAAGGCTCAAATCATTATATTTTCTAAAAATATGTGATTTCAACAAAAATCAGGATCTCATAGAAATTGTAAACTAGTAATTGTGGGATCAACCTGCTAGATGACAAGATATGTTTTCCTATTTTCTAGCAAGTTGGTTGGTTAAAATATTTTTTGAGGCTCATATAATTTAATGAGGTAATGACCTAAAAATTTGTAGCCACATTATAGAATGATGAGATAGTTGTTAGGGGTCTAAGGGTAGATGCCTCAAAAGAAGCTATAACTAAAGTATTTGGAATACCAAGGATAGGAGACGAGTTTCTAGTTAGGGCAGACACCATTACGACAAGGAATGAATTCTCCCTACTAGGAGAAAACCTAGATTCATCCTCACAAGGTACTAAACAATTATATTTTCCTTGGATTTGGGCTTTAGTTGCTTCTTATATAGTTAAGTACTTGGCATGTGATGGGGGACAATCATTGCTATACATAGTTCATTTCAATCTGTGAAGTCATCTATGTAATAATAGGAATATAAATATTCCTAATTATTGTACAATCTGTTAAAGAGAATGTCTTATAAATACAAGAGAAAATAAACAACTCACATTATCTCACTTTTGCTTAGTTACATTGTTAGTAAAGATGAGTCTTAGGGCTTAATTTCCAAATGTTTCTTGGGAAAACTTTATTAATTGTAGCAATATCAACTATATCCTTCAAATGCCTAATGAGAGCCTGTTGTTGGTTCTAAGGGAAAAATACCCTCTAATTCCATTGCTACAACACCTACTAGTAGCACAGAGGAACCAAAAAAGGAGGGTTTTCAAGAAACACAATCTACAACCTCTAATGAGCAACCTACAATAGAAGGCAATCAAGAAACCCCTATTTCTAAGAGGCCACCAAGGGGTAAAAAGATAAATAGTGAATCCTCTACCTCTACATCTATAAAGGGGTAGAATAAGGGAAAGAAAGCAAAGAAAGGGAAGAGTAGGAATTCTACCTCTACACTCGTAAGGGAGTAGAAGAGGCCCAAACAATCCAAGAGGTGACCACAATTCCTAAAGAAGGGGGCCATGATAGGATCAATTAAAAATAAAGAAGAATATGTTTTGATTATATGGGAAAAGCATGTTTTGAAGGGACCCAAAATCCTTTACAACAAAAGATACTAAGTGTTGCTAAACAGGCTTTTTAGAAAGTCACTAGTAGCAATCCTTCAGTCAAAAAAAATAAAAAAATGGGTGCTAGTCTAAAGATAAGACAATAAAATAACAACACCCAACAACTTCAAAAAAAAAAAAAAAAAAAACCTACACCCAACTAAGAAGAAGGCCAAACACTAATTTAAACTACTCAGGCTGTTGGCCACCTTAAATTGTTGGCTTCTATGCCTTTCAATCATATCCAACAGCTCCTTCTTCTCAGCATCGAAAGATATCTTCCAATTAGTCAACCCTTTAACAACAAGCCCTTTGTCATCATCTTTAGCAGCTTTTTTACCTTTTCCTTTAACTAAGTGCTCTTTCTCCATAAGCTCAAAAGAAATAAACCCGATCCTCCCTGAGCTCACTTATCTTTTTGAAAAGGACTTCCAAGGATTTCACACTATTCTTCATAGAGATATGACATGCCTACAAAATATTTTTGATATATGCATTCATTCCCAAAATATTGGCTTCCAGAGTAGCCAACCTATCTTCACACAGAGATTTGAAATCATGGTAGGGAACTTAGAGGTCCACAATTTTGTCAATAAGAATGTTTGGAACTGAGCCCTTTGGAGCATTCTTTAGATTCTCCTTCAAACCTCTAATTCTGATATTAATCTTATTGAACTCTTGAAGAGTCCATTTAGCTAACTTAAAAGTTCTAGTAGCCCCAGCCCTAGCCATTTCTAGAAATTCAAACATGGAGGTAGAGTCATCATCGAGGTAAGAAAAGTCCTCAGAGAGAGGATTTACCTTTAAAGGCTCTTGTTTAGCTTTTTGCTTCTCCACATCCTCCTCATCAAGACCCCTTATTTCCTTGTCCTGCTCCACATTGGGAAAATCCTACATTGAGGAGTCCTCAATGGTCGTCGTCTTATCGCTAGAATCCTTTCCAACACCAGACACATTAGGGTCCTTTGATAGCCCATCTGAGGCCTTATTCTTCAAGTTGGAAATACACTTCGACAACCTCTATGGCTTGTCATATAAACCCAAAATATTATATTGTGACCCCACCTCAAGGCCACCACCAACAACATCCTGACCAACAACAACCTTCACGGCCTTGGGAGGGGAATCATCTGAGCCCACTTCCATATCCTCGCTTTTAGAAAGGGCCAACTGCTTAGGAGCCCTGTTACGCTTAGAACCACCCAAATTAATCTTCTTCATAGACGTAGTCGCAACGAATGGAGACATATCCTCCTCTTCTTCATTCCATTCCTCCTCCTCATCTGAAGAGGAATTCGAGCCCGACGAACTAGATACATCACTCAAAGTCTTTTCCTTACCCTTAATGGCTGGAGTAGGGAGAACAGATTTACCATGCTCCATAATCAGTAATATAAGACCTTCATGGAGGACAAGAGCCCTCCTATTCTTCAAATGAGCGTACACAAAGACCTCTAAAGACAATAACAAGAAAAAAGGAAAAGAAATGAATATACCATGTCTAAAATGGTTGAGGAGAGTGAAGTGGTGACCAAGAATAGCAGTAAACCTCCCCTCTAGAGTCACATAGTGCATAAGCACCTCAACAAAACTCACCCAAATTTTCTTGAGGGATTTTCTCTCATAACACCAACTTTCCAATTTAACTAATTTCTTCTGCTCATCATCTTTGAAGAATTGGTCCACAGCTTCCTCATTACTCCTTTTGTCCTTGAAGAACTTGCGGTCAACCATCGACATTCCAGTAACATAAGCAACAATTTCCTCATTCATTACACTTACAAGCCATTAATCTTAAGCTTGTGGTTATGCCAAAAAGACACAAACTGTATTCAGGAATTAGGGTCATGCCCATGTAGCCTCTCTAAGAACATAGTGAAATTACCATGACGCATTATATTCCAAAGCTTCTTCTTTTTCCTGATGCCCCTACAAGAATGCGGTTCGATTTTACTTCTATCACCGCCCATGTCGAACAACACTAGAACAAACAAACCCTTTCGAAAAACACTCAATTGGAATCTAGAGAGAAAGAAGAAACCCACAAAGCATGTGAAATGGATGAAGTTACTAGAACATAAATTCCACAACATCTCAACCCACGCCATCATTCCTCAATAAAATCCTAGCTTTCTTTGGAAGGATCAAGCCCTCCTCCCATGCACAAAAAATCATTTAAACTAATAGCCTCATTGGAAAAAAAATCTACCAATGAGTTTCCTTCTCATTAAACATGAGAGACGTGGGTCTCTTCACAAGATCACAACATGATTATATTATCTTTAATGAGTTGATCCACATTCCAACTTTGAGGATGAGTGCTATGCAGATAGTTAATTATGTTTAAATAATCACTTTCAACCCATAATTTGGAGTAACCTTTACTGATCGCATATTTGACACTTATGAACGCAGCCTCTGCCTCTACGTAGTGATTGGTTTGAATTACCAATGAGAGTTCCACCACACCTAGGAGTCTGCCAACATCATTTTTGCAAGAAGAATATGTTGTAATAGAAGAAACAAAAGAAAAATAGGAAGACGATGTTGTGATGGTAGAAACATATAAAAATTCAAAAGGGAATACCCTTGATAATGAAATAAAAATAGATAAAAATTTAGAGGGGAATGCCCTTGGTGATGAAAGGAAACCACCAGTTGTGCAACCAACATATTTTTCTAGCACTTTTGAATTAGATTCAAAAGATATTTTTTTTAGATAAGAAGAAAAGGAAAAGGTCTCCAAAAATCCCTATTTTAGAGGGTTGTGAATACACAAGTGCAATGCGAGATGAGAAATTTTTGGAAAAAGATGATGAAATTTTTATTTAATAAAGAAATATTAGCAAGGAATTGCAAGAAGCAATGGAAAAAACAAAATTGTTGGAAGAATTGATAAAGACACATCAACCAAAAGATAGTGAGAGGGATGCCAAAATTAAAGAATTGGAGGAGAAGCTCTATAAGTTTGAGCACAGGTCAAAATTGGAGATAATGGCACAACTATCCATGGTAAAAGTAGAAGGAAAAGAACCAATATCCCAAGGCCCAATTCCTAAGATCAAAACCCCCATTGGGCCAACTGTAGTGTCCCTAGGTGTGGAGCTTTAGAGAAAAACATAGGAATTCTCTCAAAAAGAAAATGAATGGGAAAAGGAGAAAAATCAAATGATTTCCAATCACACTAGGGAATTGGAGAAACAAGAAATAGAAGTGAAAATATTAAAGGTGAAAATTGAAGAGATAGTAGACAAAATTGCACAATTAATGAAGTACAAGCCACTTGCTAGGGTTTATGCTCTATTTTTGCAAGATTTTTTTTTGTGTTTTTAGTTTATCCAATTAATTAGTGATCTTGTAACAATGAATAGTAAATTATTATTTTTAGAAATTTTCATGATTCCACACTAGAAATATAGGATCAGTTATGTGAATCTACCTACACAAAATTCATATTTTCTTAGATGAAACTACATGGAATCCCTTGATTTTTGTAGGAGATCTAAAAATCATAGCTTTGGCCTCTTAAATATTAAAAATGAACAAGGGGAAATTTTTTACAAGAATACCATGAAAATTAAAAATCTATTGTATTACAGCTCAAAAAAGAATCAACAAATCCCAATGCAGTCATAGACCATTGGTTAGAACTTTTGGATTATAGAGGTGTGGGAAGGAAGATAATGAATATCAGAGAACATGATTATGTGAAAATGAAGAGATTAACTACATGACCTATTCATGAATCCTTCAAGTTTATGCAAAAAAGATGGGAAGAGCTAACACTTGAGCTAAAGAGAAAGGAGCAACACTCCCTTTATAATTTTGTAGCCAACATCCAAAGATCTCATTAGTACATAGACATTGCAAGGGGAAATGAAATTAAATGGTTTACACTCATCTTTTATCCACCTATTCTCCTCTTTTCAGTACCACAATGGACATGGAAGAAACATGGGGAGGAAGAAGAAAAAGAAAATAAAATGTTGGAAAAGATCTCAAATAAAAAATCCTATTATCTGAAGCAAAATAAGGGAGTTGACATTGTAATTGATTTTAGGGAGATGACCCTATAGTATAACCTTTAGTATTAAAATTTTCTTGAGGATAAGAAAATACTTTAGTTGGGCGGAAATGATGGGTCTAGATAATGGTTGGTTTTTCCTTCATTAATTTATGCTTTTATCTGTTCATTTGCTAAGTTTCACAAACATTTCTAAGACTTCATACATCTTTCATATTCCTTTTATGCACTTTGATAGACCTAAATATGTGGAAATATGAATATGATATATTGATATATGTTTGTGTGGATTTATGAATGTTCATAAGATTTGGTATGTTTTTTATGAATTAATTGTGATTTTTAATGATGTGAATGCCTTGGTAGCAAAACTAACTTCTTGTAACCAAGAAGACTATAGCCCACAACAAAGGACTATGGACAGTTGTAGGGGAAAATCCAAAATAATTAGAGAATGATAATTTTAGAGGGAAGCAAAGGTGGCTATTGAATGATCAACCATGAGTCACTACAAATGCCCTTTTATCCACTAATAAGGAAAATGGAAGAATTTTGTTCCAAATAGGAGTAACCTTTGATCTGAGAATTTCCAAAAAATATATCTCTATGATGCCAGTTAACCGTTAGGGGCAGATTCCTAGTTTGACTTTTGTTCTTCTATTTCATGTTTATGGTTTTCTGTTTCAAATACTTATCCTCTCCCTATCCTTGGGAGAGAGTGGATGTATGCATTAATGTTAATTTTTTAGTATTTAGTGAATAAGAATCCTCCCAAGCCTATATATTGGGATTTGTGGTCGAGGAGAAGATCTAGTGGTATCTGTGTGATTGTTTTTACCACTCAATAATTAATTACTATTAGTTTTTCGTTATCAAGTTACAATAGATATCTACTCCTAAAAGAGAAATCTTTAGAGATTCTTGTTAGACTTTATGAAATTCAATTTTCATGCAATAAAGGAGTTTAGTTTGTTGTCATGACTTGTTGACCAAGTAGCTCATATTTGATATCTTTTGTGGTTGCAACAACTCAAGCAAGGGGCACTTGAGGTACTACCAACCCATATTATTTTTTGTTACTAGTATGTTACATTATTGAATTCACTTGAGATAATTTTTCAATTATATGCATGTGAATTTCATAAGTAATACTCTGTAGAATGGATTACATCTTGTAATATTACATTGAGTTATTCTCCGGAGAAATTAGAAGTCAAAATTTAGAAGTATTAGTTAGTTACAAGTTCATATTCAATAGTTAGTAGTTATAACTTATTGATCAGTAAGTACCCACAACATAAGCAACAAATTTATGTCAATTCCCCTATTTTGCAATTTCATGATTTATTTGCTTTTCCATTTTTTATCATTCTCAATACATGCATGACCACCTATGTTCCATCGTTATAGGGTGTAGTTAGGATCCTTGGATGCACATATAGTTCTAGCATTGTCAAAAGCTTATGAGCCCTAGTTGATAATTAAATGCAACCTTTTGTGAAGGTTTGGTGAATTGTTCAACTAGGAACCCATCCTTTGAATTGTGTGTCTACAAGTGCAAACACCAAGTTAAATAGACCTTATAAAGGACTTACATCTACTATATAATTTTTTTTGGTAAATTGGAAGGCTTGATATATAGAAAAGAAAGAGTGGTACAATTTGAAGTAATATAGGTTTTTTCTAAGAGACATTTGAGGATATTAGTTTCGAATTTTGGGTAGTTTTGCTCCTAATTTTGTATAATATTGAATTGATTACAATTTATAAATGTACCAAATTCTTCACTTTAGAACTCTTCTAACATAGTTTCATATGCCATTCCCTTCTTAGACTAGACCATCGGCATTGTCACATCTATTAGATTAGATCATGAGTCAACTATGTCCCATGGACTACATTGTGAGAAAAAAAAAAAATCCCTTGGATTGCATCATAGATGTGATTACATCCCCAATTTTAAAAATTTATATTCTCTTTTGAATTTTGAAAATTGTAAGATATAGACTTCATTACTCATCAATTTTCATCTTAAGAAATTTGAATTGTGCATCTAAGTTTGTGTAATTAATAGGATCATCCCAAAACACTTTCACATAAGAATCAATCATTAGAGAGATTACTTAAAATAATATCTTCTCAACAGAAGGAAGTCATATCTATCATTAAGTTGTATTAGACATAAATAATAAACAAATCTTGATAATCATTGTTATCCTAGTTAATTCCTCTGTTGGTTACAACTTGCATTAGACTTATTTGGCACCACACATTTATTTGTATTAGACCTCAACATATCCAACAATTAACTTATTGACATTCATTACCACCACTTATCTCTTTTCTATTATAGTTGAATCAATATAGGGAGCTAACTTGGGATTAAGGAAATTTCAATCTCGAAAACTTGCATAGCAATCTCCCAATACTAGTGCTCTTTAGAACCAACATATTTTCCTAGCACAAATAACACCTAGGTAAATATCTTATAAAGGTACCAAATTTTTGTTTCTACTAGAGATGAAATCACACCATCTAGGACATAATTGCACTAGGTGGCCCAAATTGTGGGAATGACTGGCCTATCTTAGGCCCTCAAATTTTTAGATATTAATGGTGTCAAGTCTCTAACTATTTATGTAGTTCTAAAATTTGGATTATGGGTCTTTTTCATAAAATTATATTACTCAATATCAACATTCATCCATTTTTCGTACTCTCAATTTTATTTCTATCTAACATCAATTTCCTTTTTAAATTTTTTATTTTAATACAACTCATTAATTAAGTTAAAACTAATTAAATATTACCTACTTTACAATCTATTTAAACAACTAAATTAAGATACTTTGTAATTCCCTACACCATATCGTATGCCCTAATTAACCATATAACAAAAAAAAGTTGCTTGTATGCATATTGAACAACTTGAAATCAACATAAATTGAAATCTTGCAAGTGATTTATCTTTGTCTTCTCCCTTTCTCATCCCAGTCTCTTTTTCTCCTACTTTGATAGATGCAAAACAAGAATAAACATGGATTTTAAAAGTCTTTTTTGGATTGGGAGCTTGATAGGTCCCTATTTTATGCTTTAATTTTTTAAATATATATTTTTTAAATCACATTTTATGTGGGGATACCTTAGGGATGGCTGGGGTTCATAGGACGTCCTTCCAAGTCACAAGTCTATAGGACAACAGAGATATCACTCAAACCCAAAAGCAGGAAATGCATCCCTAAGAACACTGGTTCATACTCAATTCTCATGGTGAGATTAACACCATCTGGTTAATGGCAGAAGGCTGATAGAAGATAATGATAAGATTCATATAAAAACAAATAGAAGCTTTACAAGGTCAACCAAACTTGCCAGCTTAAATAGTAGAACTACTCTAAAAAAACCATTATAATTCACCACTATCATTGCCAATTTTTTTAATTAATCACATAAAACCAGCTTTCCAACAACTGTATCTTTTGGAAAATGATATTGAAACGAAGAGCAGACAATGCTCGGTACTTAACACATTGTTTTTCTTTCAGATTGTCTTAAAAGTAATGAAATGGATAGCTGGCAAGGCCAGGTTAAGTACGTCATCTTATGAAAACTAAATAATCGATAGTGATAGTGCAGTAGGTGAAAATAATCTTAACAGAAATTTAGATCTTTGAGTTTTTGGTTCTAAATAATTGACAGAAATTTAGAACTTTGTGTTTAGTTTATTGATATTTTCTATCGCCTGTGATGAGGGTTGTGACAAAATCTGCACACGTTAACGAAGGCTGTTCAAATGAATTGTTTATGAAAGGAAATATAATCCAAGTAAAATTCCATTCCCTTCAACACGTAGAAAATAACGTTTCACTTTAAACAAATCTCATTTGTCATCTGATTTAATGAATAAGTGGGCGTAATATTATTTTTAATAGATATGTTATATTTATTTTGACACAGCGGGGAATGATATCACACTTGGAAATGTTTAGGTAGGCCGAAGTTTTAAATAAAAGTTAAAAAATAAATAAAAATATTGTGGTTAAATCTTTTGCAAGAGTTATAAATTAGTAAAAGGGGGTGGTGGATCATGATTAGATGGTCTCCTTCAAAAATTCTGAATGTTTCATCCGTTAAGAATAGTCTGCATCTTCATTTTTTTTCTTTAGGTTAAAGAGTAGTTTTACATGAGAGCTGGCTAAACTCAAATGATGATTAGAAGCTCCTTGTCATGTGGTTGAGAAGTGAGAAAGGGAATATATCTCTATTGAGACCATCCATGACCTTACAATTGAGGAGAAGCATGAGAGCCATGTGAGTATCTCGCATGATTGTTATGGTTGGAGCCACATATGTGCCCTCCAAAAGAGAAATACCTTTGATAAAGGGGGAAGGTATCATTCATACAATAGTACGAGGCATGTTAGCTCAATGCTCAACAATAATGTTTAACTTAAATATGTAGAAGAACCATAAAAAATTAATTAATCTAGTATGCAAAGGAAAATATAATTCTATATAAGCTCATGAAAAGAAAGTTAAGTTTCTATCTTTTCAAACACTAAATACAATTTCTCCATTGAAATCATGTCAAATTTGAACAAACTTAGACAACATCCATGGACATTTGCCTAAGAGAATCATGTCATAAGAAAATAGCTCATATCTAAAGGCCCTAAAAAAATGTAACTAACTCCAAGCAACTTGATCCCAGATATAGAACTAGAAGAGATGCTTGAGTGTTTATAGATTACCACAAAATGGACAACTAGAAATAGAAACACCCAGATGGATTAATCAAAGATCAAATGAGATGACCTTAATAAAAATTACACTAAGTAGACAAGCTTGGACTCCAAAATAATTGACCAAATTATATGAAATATTCATTATGATATAGTGGTCATGGATTGCAACCCCACTTGTCATTGATATTTTAAAGCATAGGTAGATGCAAAGAAGTGATTAGTAGCCTTTACAAGACTTGTAATTACAAAGATGATTATTTGGATTCTATTTCCAATATTTTTGCTAATTTTTGGTCCATCTAACCCTAATCTTGAAAAGTAGTTTATGATAAATTGACTCAACAATGGTCTAAAAGGATTCAAAACCATGGTTAGAAAGCTTGAGTTTGACATTGGCTTTAGAACAAGAGATCTAATGTGTGGTACTAAATAAGAGCTCTAAAATGAACCAAATTCCTCTATGAAAATGATTGAGACTTTGAACCTATGAGACTTTGGCTAAAGATCCATCTTGGAAAATGATCATTGGAGATCACCAATGAGAGTGCTAGTTGATAGAAAGTCCAACTCTAAATTCATTCTTGTTCTAGAGTAACCAATATTTGGTAGCCTTCTAAGCCGTCCATATTATATTGGAAAAAAAGCACCTTGGTTTTCAATGACCTCCATACTGATAATGGAGTCAAATACTAGATCTTTCTAAGAATGTCCACCATGTAAGACCCTAAAATAGATACAATTCTGAAATGAAATTTTTGATCTACCTAGTGCATGCAATGCTTGGCCTTATCTGTGACTATTGTAACTATTCTTTTTCCCCTTGGTAGGTTATATTATTGCTAGTTACCAAAATCTTGAATTGATGAACTATGCAACCTTATTTTGGTGTGTCGTCGATTATCTAGTTACATTGGTTAACCTTGTGGGTAACTACTTCTCTCTCTCTCAACACCATGTTGAAAACATATTTTCTATTGCTGATAAATTACCTATATATCTTAAATTGTCTATAATGAGAGATCACTAACTCTTGTACCTCATTAAACTTGTCATACTATAATGGTGTTGTTAAATTCAAATTACTATGTTTTAGACCCTTCATTATTTAAACCTAGCTTATAGATTTGTTAAGATTTAGTGTTGTACACCATTGCATAAAATATTATATTACAATGTTGTAATAAAATAAATATTTAGCTGTGGTACATATAGGAGATGTGTTTGGCCATACTAGGTAATTGTTTGGGGCCATTTATAAGTTGTATAAATGTAACATTGGGTTAATTATTCTATGTGAGGGAGACATAGAATGGTGATTTAATATTTAGGGAAATATTTAATAATGTGAAAAATTAGTACCCAATATTAAATGAGGGGTCAATGGATTTTTGTTCACATGGTTTTATCTTACCATGTGGTTTTATTTGTGTGATCTTGTATCTATAAAGAAAATACATGATTAGTAGTTAAGGTTGGTTGGGTGAGTGAGTTGTCATATTATTAAGTCTTTCTAAGGAGTGCATATGTGAAGTATCACATATGTGTGGATTCATTCTTGGACACATGGACTAGATTTATAGGAGAAGCTTGATGTTTCAAAAGTGTTCATTGTAACTTTGTAAGTGCATGTATTGTTTATTTTATGAATAATAGATGGGGTATGGATGTTTTTGGACGGTATTTTTTTCCTTCTTGAGGGTTTTCCCATGGTATATCTCATATTATATTGTGGCTTGTCTATTTGATCTATGCATTATGGTCATTTTATAAGCTTGTATGCATACTTTTCTCTCATGGGGCTATGTAAGAAATGGATTATCCATTGTGGGTATTATATGTAGTATTTCCTAGCAAGTGGTATCAGAGATTTCATGGTTGTGGGAGGTATGAGCTCCTAGGTTTTGTTACAACCCTTATTTGAGTAGATTTGGTGCAAAGTAAAATCCATGAATATGTAGGATAGATCTAAGGAATTACAAGGTATAGACACATTGTACAAGTGTTATTTTGTATATTTGGGATTTTTTGGTTTTAAAATTCGTTAAGTTTATTGTAGATTTAGAGTTTGAGAAATTTGGGTCAAAAGAGTTTCCTAGATTGTGATGTAATATGAGGATTTTGTAGGGTAACATTGGATATCTATGACTTTTTGAGACAAAACAAGTATCACAATTATATCCATGTTGACTAAGAAATGATAATTGATATAAAATTTTTATTATTTTGGAAACTATAAAAAATACTATTTTTTCATCCATAGACCTAATCGTGCAACCACTAGGTTCATAAAATGGTTTTAGAAAATAATAATAATTTAAAAACCACTAGTGAAAAATTAAATTAATTTAAAAAAATCCCTATTCATATTGAAATTTTTTATTGAAAATATTTTAAAAATTAAACAAAAAATTGCAAAATATCTCCATAGCCTAGAAATCCATACAACCTATCGTACTAATAGGTTAGATGGCTATTGGCTACTAGCCAATAGGATCTAATGATGATAATACTAAGCCCTAGGCCCCATGGGGGACCAACCCCCAACCCCCTATGAGGGAGGGAAAAAATTTAAAACAAAATTTAATATTTTTTTTAGATCAATCGCCACAACTTTGCTCGAACACCATCGACATGCCACCACTATTGGTGGGGTTGTTTTTCGTCTACCTAAGGGCTATCAACCAACCACCTATGAGACAAATTGGGTAACCTTTTTCAAATAGGCATAACTTTCACCCAAGATATCATATTTTTGACATCCAACAGTCAAAAAAAATCTAACTCCAAGAACTATGCAGTGTTATAGGTTTGGGACCCTAATTTTGCAAGTTTTATCAATTTTTGAGACCTAGAAGTTATATGTTCTATGTTTCACGGTTTTGGTTATAAATTTTGCGTGTGGAATCAAATTTTTAATTACAAATAGGAATTTGAGATCATGTGTAGTGTACTACACAGTGGATCACATATATTTTTAGTTTGTGGTGTAGAGAGAGGTTTGTACCTATTTAATCACTTGTAGGTGCCTGAGATTTGAGGTGTCATTATGTGAGCATATAGATGAGTCAAGAGGAAAAACCTTGAGGGAATATATATTTTTATGTGATATTTATGCTGGTACAATTAATTATTAGTTTCAATGTTTCCTGGTGTAGTTCTAAAAGTATTTTTTAGAGATGGAATTTGATGGTGATAGGTATACTGGCTTTCTTATGTTTTGAAGATATGGATTAACACAATTGAAGACTTGAAGTCTCATGTTGATGAGAGTTGAGTGTAGGTACAACATTTGTGATTATCATGGTGTCATGGTGATGTAGGTACACTTATGTATTGACATTACATGATCATGTATGTAGTTGTTTGGTGGTGTTTTGGTTTGGTGTTAGGAGATTATTCTTATCTCTTAGACACTTGATTGGTTCCTTGACTATGATTACTCATTTGCAGACATGTTTTGAAAGTCATATTTATTGTTGATTTTATGCTTGAGGCTTGATGTCTATAAGATTATTTTCCTTGATATGTTAGTTTTTAGGTTACTAATGTGATGATGAATTTGCTATGTTTCATTGATTTCCCTATCTATGAGTTGTGCAATGTTGTAGGTTTCTTATACTTGTAGGTTGCATAGATGACTCAGATGTGGACTTTCTATATCCATGAGATTATTTTAGTGTTGATTCAAACTAGGATAGTTAGCCTTGTTTGTGATCATTTTTGCAATGGTATGTTGCTTTGATATTAGAGGATAGATGATTAGAGTGCCATGATAGTCAATTTTTGGGACCTGTAGCATGTGTTTCTACCACATTGTCATGATAGCTTGGTTACATTTAATTGGATACGCTTTTCAATGAAATATTTTGACAATGATGATCTAGTAGTGTAGGATTAATTTCTAATGTTTTTATGGTGGTTGTATCTTCTTGGTTTGGAGATCTTGGTTCTACTTCTTTGGAGCTAATGAGATTATAGTTGAGTGTGTGTGGAACATGGGAGATCTTCATTTAGGATATGGTTGTCATGATTCAATGTGTATCTTGGTATCACGATTTAGTGGGATTTGTTGGTAATGACGTGGATTCATCATTTTTGATGGATGATCTTCTTCAGTGTTTGTAGATAGCTTGGAGGAGATCTTAGATCTTGTTGATACAAAAGAGTTCTCTCACATTTATAGGTTCATTATTATGAGATGGTTATCTTGATGTGATTTAAGATGTTGATCATTGGTTTAGAGTGTGTTTAGTATTGCGTATTGAATTAGTCTAGATATCAATTTGAGTATAGGCATTATAGAGGTTCTTCTAAGACTAGAATGGGTGTATTGGTGCATGAGATCTCCTAGGAGGAGATGTTATATCATGATGTCATGCTTGGGTTCTTGATTCTATGGTTGGATCTTTGACATTGGTCTAATTGGTTCTATTAGTATTGATTATATTGGTCATGTTATCGGGAGCTTCATGATAGTGTGGTGTTGTATTTGGAGCCTAGAATGGAGTGATCAAGTATAAGTGCTCATGGATATTTGGAGACATAGGTAAGGGTGGAGTTATTTAATGATTAAAGACATTTTCTTGAGATCATTACTCTTTGGAGGGTTCATTAAGAAGACCAAGGAGCCTACACCTAGATATGGACATAATTTCATGATGGACCTATAAACGAGATTGTTCTTGGAGTGAGTCATGATGACTTGCCTACCTTGGAGGAGTGTTCTCATTCCCCAATCTTGGTCAACTAAGTGGTCTATCATCTAAAAGGTATTTTCCCATTTTTTTTTTTCAGATGCGTTATAATGTATTCTTTATCTTTCATAGATATAGATCTTGATCTGTGGATAGTTGGTTCTAGAGGATTCATTTCCAGGGATCTTTAGTATGGTTATCTTGTGCATATGATTTTACTTATCTTATCATCCATTTATGAGGAGTTTTAGGATATGGTTATTAGGTTGGTTTCCTATTTTTTTGTAATGAGTGATATGATTTTAATCTTCCTTGCTTAGAGAGGTTTATGTCCATGTTGATATTACATGATTCATATGTTGCATTTGATCTATGAGATTTAGTGGTTGGGTGTTACTGAGGCTTTTCATTTGGGGTTGTAATGAGATCATACTTAACAAAATGTAGTACTTTCGAGGTGGTTGTAGAAGCAAATGTTATGATTTTTAATTTTATCTCTTTATTCGATGGATCCTTCTTAGAGGTTCATGTTCATATGATTGGGAGAGTTATGGTGACATGTTGTGATATTTTATGTAGCCATGGGTGTCCCATGTGTAGATCATTATGTTTTTCCTTGATACTTTATATTTTGATCATTTTACACACCTTGGCTTGAGTGTTGCTTGGTATACTTGATATTCCTTGATAATTCTTATATTTTACATTATCTCTATAGTGGGAATTCTTGGATGTGTATGTACTTCATTGATAGCTTTAATACAAGGAGCTTGATTGCAATTTATGGGTTGGACATATGGTGTTGGCATGAGTTTACTAATGTTGTTGATACCTAGGAGGTATGAATGGTTGGATGTATTAGCATGTGTTGTTGATGCTATTTTTTATCATGTGGGTTTTAACTTTGACCACAAATTGGATCCTTTATTAGCACTTGTATTTGATGCATGTGTTGTTTGGATTGGCACACCTTCACCTTGTCTTGTTCCTTTTCTTCCATAGGTGGCATGTTGTAGGATGAGAGGAGTTATTTCATGAGATGGTGGTCACTTTAGTTTTATTGTGGGTATCTTGATGGAGCACAAGAGAATGGTAGAGATTCATGTGGATTCATGTATTTCTATGATGATGTATTTCATTGATTAACCCTTATTCAACATCTAAAAGCGGGAGAATGTTAGGATTTGGTGTTGTACACCATTACATAAAATATTTTATTTCAATGTTGTAATTAAACAATTATTTAGTTGTGGTACATCTAGGAGATGAGTTTGGAAACACTAGGTAATTACTTAGGGCCACTTTTAAGTTGTTTTATAACATTTATTTAAATCTTATATGTGTGGTAGACATAGGATAATAATTTAATATTTGGGAAAATATTTAATATTGTGTTAATGTAGTGAAATGAAGGAAAATGTGGTGATTCACCAAATATGTAATGGGGATATGATGAACCTACACTTTCTTCTCTAGTTTCATTAGGAAAAAGAGATCCCTTAAGTCAATATTGACTTTCAACCCTTAGGTGAGTCAACCTTGATGGAGTTCTTGTTGTTTTCCTTATGACCTAGGATAGGGTAATCAACTGAAGCAACACCTTGGGAGATGAATGGACAATACTAAATGAAAGAAATTATGCAATGTAACACATGAAATCACAAACTTAAACCTTAATATGATAGAATCCAAAAAGAAATTTCAAATATGAGAAGGTTAAGTAATTTTGCACCTATCACCAAAATTCTCTTGCTAAGTGTCCTCCTAGGATAGATTCACCCTAGGGAGAATGGGTCCTACTATAGGGGTTGAAAATTTTCTCACAATCCTCTAGTCCTATGTCTACACTCTCAATTACTCTAGGTTTCATAGTTGGAACTTTAGAAATAAATTCTAAAAGTGAGTTTCCATGGCTTGACGACAACTTTGACAAGCTTGACAACTTTGAAATTTTTTCCAATTTTTCTCTTTTAATATATATTTAGTCCTTCTTCAACCTAATATCTGCAAAACACACAAGAGGGAAAATTGTTATTTTTGGTGAATGGGGATTTTCCTTAGTCAAGCCACATTTTGGTAATTAAACCTTGAATTGAAATAATGAAACATGGAAGGAATGGTGAATAAGAAAGTGCTATGTTGCAACTCACCAAACCCTTGATTTGAAACCCTTGAAGGACTGAAACTTAGTAGATCTCTCCAAGGTATTGATCTTGCATGAATGGATTGATTGATGATGTGATCTTGATGCTTTAATCTTGATTTGAAACTTGAAATCTACATCACAATGTTAGCTCCAAAAACATGCATGATGCTTGAGATCTTGAATTCTGCAAAATATTCTTGATAAATCTTCTCTTGAACACCTTTGACAAACTGTGAGCATGCTTTTCAAAATCTGCAAACACTAATCTTAAACCAATGTTAGTCTCAACAAATCCTTTAAGCAATACTCCTATGAAATTCAATGCAAATGTTCCAAAATTCCACAAAAGATAAAGAAACACCAAATGCATAATGAAAACATTCAACAAATTACCTATTCCATAGTTGGATTGGTGTCACATGTGCTAGTGACCCTTTCCCAACCCTTGATCAAAGCTCAAATTGAAAATGCAATGAAGATGGTGGAGTGATGATGAACAAGATCAAATCTCAAATGGAGAGAGTAACCTTGCATAAAATTGTGAAGGATTTGCTTGAGGATGAAGCCTGTATTTAAATATTTTCAAAATGCCAAGTCTTGAAAATGGACCAATGTGGGACAAAGAATCTGCCAATGAGATAAGGACACTTGTCAAATGATGATAGGCCAATGCTTGTGCAAGATTTGGGAAGAGTGCCCAAGAGGGGGAAATTTTGAATTCAAATTTTCAATAAATTTTGAGAGGGGGACAAGAAAGTAGAGCAATAAATGCCCTGTTTGACTTGTCATGTTGAGGGAAAATGAGTGTTTTAATAAATCAATAAAATTGATTTATTGAGCAAGTGGCTAGATCTAGATAATGCAAGTGGGATGGGATTATAATTAGATTAGGATTAGATGATGATTATGTTGATTTAATGCTGATTAGGTGAGTTGACATTTTGGACTTTGATAATTGATTTATTTAAATCAGAAAAGGATGAAATATGGATTTGGGTTTGATTTAAATAAAGTCTTGATTTATTTGATGAAGTGGATGATGCAAGATGAAGGTTGAATGATAATGTTTAATGAATGGTTTAAAGTGATGAATTTGCCTAATGTGAGACCTAATTTGACTGAATCCGATTGAATGCATAATGTGAATTTTGCATGTCTACATTTTGCCCCTCTTTGAAGCAATGTACTTGTTGCGTTGGTTCAAAGAATAAAATTGCCACGATCGAAATTAAAAAATTTCATGATTTTTTTTTTTATATGCCCCAGCGGAAAGAAGTACACTGGTACATTGCCCCCTCGAGAGATCGAGCGAAAAGATTCGATTTGAGGGTCGATCTCACGATAAAGAGGTTCAAAACGGGTGGTTATGGATGACGATGCAAATGAGATGATTTCAAGATGCTTAGAATAACAAATCTATATTATTCTAAATAACTTAAATGATGATATGATATGAGATGGATGAGATTGATGATGTGAATGATGTGATATGCTATGATTATGCAATGGATGATTTATGAAATGCTTAGACTAACAGATCTATATTATGATGATGATTATGCAATGCATGTGAAATGATCGATGTTTCCTATGATGTATGATTATGAATGATATGTGGTATGCAGTATATTGATGGTTTGCAGATGCAGGATGGAGGCATGAAGGATGCATGATGTTAGCATGGAAATCAGATATGACAAGAGGATCCCACAAGTCCATGATTGGTCAAGACTTTATTAGAGATGATGATGATGATGATGATGATAGATGATGATGATTTGCTTATCAAGGATTAGGATTTTCAAAGGGTCACTTACTTTATTTTTGATAACACGCCTAAATACGATGCATCAAGGTATGAAGGACCAGGATGGCGTTGTACTTAGTGTGATGGACTTTGACTCAACAAGCAGATAGGAGTATTCTTGTTCACACTTGACATACGAAAACCTTGCTAGGATGCACTTTGGAAGTCTCAAACATCTTGGACCAAAACATAGAAAGGTATAACCAATCAATGCAATAGTCAACAAGCTATCTGAAACCCTCCATACATATCTAACAAAGCAAGTATTCGCCAAGTTATTTTACAAAAATGTCCAACAAGCACAACAGACAAAAGATAATGATCATTGCCCCATTCCTATTTCTCTAAATCCTCTGTTTTGGGATATCATCGAGACGTCCTTGGAATGAGTGCAAATAAGATAAGTCAAAAGATAAAGACCAAGTAAATAAACAGACTAATGCTCTTCAATACCGCTAACGGAAAAGGATGTGTTTTCCAAGGATGATAAGCAAAACTTATTGCCAAAAGATAATGCCCATTGTAGGAAGGATTCATCCTAGGACGTGTTAGTGGATGGCGGCACGTCATTTCATTTATGAGGGATGATTGATATGGGACAAACTCAGATGATGGTGTTACCGATACAAAGAGATGACCAATTTGTTTACTCACTGTCCTAGACTTAAGACTTGATGCTTTTGAGTTCTACTTTTAACCTGCTAGACTTGTTTCTAACTGTTTCACCAAAGGTTGAGGATGACGATCAGTTTATTATGAATGGTGTTTATTGCGGGTGTAAGCGAGATGAGGCGGATGGATTTTTTCAAATATTTGGATTTTTTGGAATTTTGCAATGTTTTGAGGCTGTTTTTGGTATTTTTTTGAGGTTTTACAAATGTTTTGATTTTCAGTTTTCCAATGTTTTTGGGATTTTCTGAGATTTTAACCAAGATACTAACCTAAAGACCTATCCTAGGGGCCTCGGGGGCTGATCGACAGATTAGCCTTGCCTACGTTATACACTTGAGACCATGTAGTTCAAAGCTGACTTGACCCGATTTACAAATGATGATATACATGATGCAATGTCAGTTTATTATGACGGACTCCTATAGGACTGACCTAAATGTCTGGGATGATCAAAGATCAACCTTGCCCTACGTTCAAGCTTCGAGAGATGACGTAGTTCGACAAGCGACCTTGTTTTGGATTTTTGAAATGTTTTGAATGTTTTGGATTTTTGAAATGTTTTGAATGCTTTTGGATTTTTGAAATGTTTTGAATGTTTTGGATTTTTGATTTTCGATGTTTTTGGATTTTTGGTTTTGAGGACTTTAAGACCATACACGAATCCGATCCGATGAGAACGTGCCCCCAGTGTGATGTAATAGACTATTCCGATAAAGGCAGGACAAACTGACCTTGAGAATGGGCCGAGTAGTACTAGGAGGGATCATGATACGAGCACAGGACCAAGCTATGGTGCGGATGCAAGTGGATGAGTGATGAATGGAGATGAGATGGATGATGGAAGCGAAATGGAGGGATAGTGATGAACAAGCTGCAAAGGTCCTGGTGGATGGAAAGTGCTTATTTACACAAGGCGCCTGTTTGCCAGGTTTTCACCGAGGTATTTGCCCAAAGTGCCACTGAAGTGGTTTTCACTAGAGGACGATTTTTCTCTTTACTATTTTTGATCCGCTTTTTCTAATTTTTTGGATTTTTTTTTTTTTTGCTTTTGATTTTTTGTTGTCACCAAGATGCCTATTTGTCAGGTTTTCGCCGAAGTAACCATTTTTAAGGACTTTTTCTGATTTTTTTGGATTTTTTGGTTCTATACCTTGAAAGAATTAGGCATAAATTTTTTTGAGATGGGAGCTATTCATGGGCTCCTGCAGAGGTTCCCCTTCGGGTGTTGATAGTTGATATGCCCCTGATTTATAGCTTACTATGATGATGAAAGGCCCTAACCAATTAGGTTTGAACTTGCCTTTGCTGCTGGGATTTGGGACATTCTTCTGATTTTCTTTTAAGACTAGTTCTCCGACTTGGAAAGTCCTGCTTCTGATCTTCTTGTTGTAGCTCCGTTTGAGTCTATTCTGATAGACTTGCAAATGATTCAAAGCTTCGATCCTTCTCTCCTCCAGTAACTCCAGCTCGTTTAGTCTTGAGACCCGATATTCTTCATCAGTGATGAGATTTTGCAGTGATATTCTGAGGGATGGGAGCTCGATTTCAATAGAGTCTGACTTGATCCGTAGACCAAAGAAGGAGAATGGGGTGGCGCCGGTGGGTGTGCGGATGCTAGTTCGATAGGCCCAGAGGGCGGGATTAAGCTGCAGATGCCAGTCATGACCTGCGTCATTGATTGTTTTCTTGAGGATTTTAAGGATGGTTTTGTTTGTGGCTTATGCTTGGCCATTCCCTTGGGGATAGTACGGGGTGGAAAAGTGATGTGTTGATTTTTGAATTTTTGAGATTTGCTTTCAATGACATAGGTCATGGGTATGGCTTCCACCCACTTTGTGAAGTACTGGGTTAAATTGATAATGAATTATAGCCATTGGATGAGGTGGGTGAGATTTTACTTAATGAGGTGTCGAGTCCCCACTGCGAAAAGGGCCATGGTGTGACGATCGCGTGAAGCTCTTGAGCTGGAGCATGGATGAGATCCCCATGTTGCTGACATTGTAAACACCTTTTGGCATGATCATGCGCTTCTCTCTCCATCGTGGGCCAATAATATCCTAGCCTCAGCAGTTTCTTGGCGATGGTTATCCCACTCGAGTGTGAGCCACAAATGCCGTTATGAACCTCAGTTAGAGCGGTTAATGCCTCCTCAGCATTTAGACAGCGAAGTAAAGTACCCTCTATGCTTCTACGGTATAAGGTATCACCTAGGATGTCAAATCTGGATGCCTTTTTGATAAAGGTTCGTTTTAGGCTAGATGGTAGGTCAGCGGGTAAGACTCCTATTCGAAGATATGTATATATGTCATGATACCAAGGATCGCCAGGACCAACGATTTCACACACATATTCCGATTCCGGTACCTCGAATGTGGGAACGAGAATCTGCTCGATCATAAATTCATATTTTGGTACATTATGAGGGATGTCTAATAGAGACCCAATTGTAGCCATGGCGTCAGCTGCTATGTTGTTGGTTCTTGGAATCTGCTCAAATGTTATGTCGATGAAGGATTCCTTTAGTGTCTCCACCAATTTCTTGTATGGGGTTAGCTTGTCATCCTTTGTCTGATATTCATTATTGTCCTGATTTATGATCAACTGAGAGTCTCCATATACCTTGAGAGCTATGATATTCCACTGCACTGCTATCCTGAGACCTATAGTCAAAGCCTCATAGTCCGCTATGTTGTTAGTGCAAGGAAATGCTAGTTTGTATGATTTTGGTATGCAGTCCCCCTGTGGGGTGATGAAGAAGACACCGACTCACGATCCATGTTGTGTATATATGACCCGCCGAGTATAGTTTCGATGTCCGGCCAATGTTGGTTAAATAGACTCATCACGGAAACTTCTGAGACAAGGGATTCGGAATACATAGGTGCTTACGCTATTGAGTGCGCAATAACCTTGACCCTTGATGGCTTTTCTCTCTCAACATACTTCGATGTCATATTACGATAATATCATGACCCATTTTGCCATTCTGCCAGTTAGCATTGCCTTAGATAAAAGATATTTGAGGGGGTCAATTTTGGCGATAAGCTTGATCTTGTGTGCCAACATGTAGTGTCTGAATTTTTGGGATGCAAACACTACTGCGAGGCAAGCTTTTTCAATGAAGGAGTAATTTAGCTCGTGACCGACCATTGTCCTACTGATATAGTAGATAACTCTTTCTATTCCGTTTTCATCATGCTGAGCAAGAAGAGCTCCTAGGGCTGCTACTGTTGCTGACACATATAAGATCAATGGATTTCTTGGGATAGGTGGCATTAACACTAGAGGTGTCAGTAGATATTCCTTTATTTTGTCGAATGCCTCTTCGCACTTGGTATCCCATTTGTATACTACCCCCTTGTGGAGTAGGTGTGAATACGGATTCTGCTTATCTGCCAGTTGTGCTATGAACCTTCGAATGGATTGGAGCCTGCCTTGGAGGCCTCTCAGTTGCTTTAAGTTCCTTGGTGCTTCCATGTCAAGGATTGCTTTGACTTTTGCTGGATCCACCTCAATACCCCTCATGGAGACTATGTATCCTAGCAGTTTACCTGATTGTACGCCGAAGACACACTTCTTGGGATTTAGTCTTACTTTGTATTCCTCTAATCTGTCAAAGATAGCACTTAGGGCTGCTATATGATCTTGTCTTTTTCTTGACTTTGCTAGGATGTCATCGACATAGTCTTCAACTGTCTTGTGAATCATGTCATGGAAGATCAATGTCATGGCTCGTTGATATGTTGCTCCTGCATTCTTGAGGCCAAATGGCATCATGTTCCAGCAGTAGGTTCCCCATGGACAAGTGAAAGCCATCTTGTGTTGGTCTTCTTTTGCTATCATGATCTGGTTATATCCTGAAAATCCATCCATTAGTGATAGCATCTCGTGCCCTACTGTCATGTCCACTATCATATCGATATTGGGAAGTGGAAAGTCATCCTTGGGACATGCTTTGTTCAAATCTCTGAGAAATCGATGCGGTCTACATTAGCTCCATCGGGACGACCACGGGTGCAAGATTGATACCCATTACGCATAATCAATTGGTGGGATAAAATCCAGCATCTAGTAGCTTTTTGAGCTCCATTTTGACTAATAAAGCAATTTGAGGATGCATTTTGTGAAGCTTCTGTCTGACAGGTTTTGCATCTGGATACACTGCTAGGTGATGGACCACAGTATTTGGATCAAGTCCTGGCATATCTGCATAACTCCATGCGAAGTTTATTTGTCTTTCCCTTAGGAATGTTGCTAGGAGTTCTTGCTCTTCTGATATTAGTGATTCCGCATAGAATGTTATGTCGCGGAGGTCTCCTCACGATTCCTAGAGTTGATTAGGTTGCATTTTTAGAAGCCAAGGCTGACTTCTCTTGATATATGAATAGCTCTTAGGGGAAGATTGAATCCTTCATCCTTAGGCACCTCGAGAGAGAGGTTTTCACCATTGGATACATCCTTTATTTTTACTATTTTCTTGTCAGAGAGTGCCACGGTGTGGTTTTCACTCAAGGACTTGGATATGATTCTTAATTTCTCACTTTTGCGACTGAAGGATTCAATCGTTTCCCCATAGTAGGCGTGTGTGTCTAACTCCATTATGAATCCTACCTTATGATCTCCATCTGGAATTTTATCCCTCAACCCCATGAATTCTGAGAGTGCTTCATCGTTTTCGAATGTATCGAGAACTGGTGGTCCTCGTTGGTCATAGTCGATCAGTTGGGGGTAGAATAAGCGGATCTCATGATTTTGACTATCTGGTTTAAAGGATATGGTACTAATCATACATAGGGTGGTATCTTTGAATAACCTAGGTAGGTTGGATAAGGTATCTTCGTCATCGCTACTAATATAAGGCTCAGTGATAAAGTTATGCATGTCTGTCCCTATGGGTATTGGGGAGTGCACTTGTACTAGGACTGGCTGAGGAGAAACATTAGTGGCTCTAACCGGAGGACTTCGGCCACGTATGGTTATTCTCGGAGGGGTACATCCAAGACCAAAGATTTGTTATAGGTGGCGGGCATGTCGCGGAGATCATGGTATGCCAAGCAATGAGGCCCTTAAGTGGCAAAAAATTCAGAAAAATCAGTGTTAGGCAACTTGGCGTAAATATTTGAATAAGTTATCTATATTATTTCAAAAATATGTAAGAATAGAATTTGTAGAAAATTGAATGTAGTTTCTAAAATACTAGGTTTATTTAAAAATAAATAAAATCTATTTGGTGAAAATTTGAAATTTCAATGCGGTAGTACTTAAATTTCAAGGATAAAATAAGAAGTAGGTGTCTATCTAACCACCCTAACCACAATAAAATGATAATATTTTTTTATAATATTTTAGATATAGAGTAGAGGACTCATGTAGGATGTGATGCATATTTTTTTCAATTTTTTGCAAGTAAATGAATTAATTATGAATTTTTTATTACAACTTTTTAGAAAATATAAAGAAACTCATGCAATGCGATACCTTAACTTGGTCAAAATTCATGAAATATAATTTTTCTCTTTTTAATCCGATATTATGTAAAGCATAAAAGATATGTAGTATGTTTTGGATTCAAAAATATGATACCCGTTTAGAGGGCCGCTAGATGTTTTCAATTAGCCTATGATCGGGACTTTGCATTACGTAGAATTCCTAATAGAAAATGAATAATAATTATTTTATTAAATTCAAAATTAAATCATAATTTATATTTTTGGAAAGTGAGAATCTCCTCTAAAAACCCTTTTAAGATTTCATTAATTTTGGGTGAAAAGTGGAAATCAAATACATACCCTACAAATATTGCCACTTTTTGGCATACCATGATCCTGCACATACCCTCGCGTCTCAGGCATGATTGGTATTAAGAGCCCATTGTCATTTTGCCCCAGTATTTGATTGCGGTCATATCCCATCTCAAGCATCATGTGTAGGCCTCTGCTTCTTTCATCCATTGGTAATTTAGGTGTCGTTCTTTCATCTCGATACAACATGTTTGATGGATCTGCTTCTATTACCTCATGGCCAAGGTCTCCCCACCTTGTGAATTCAGGATAATTTTGAGAATAGTTTTGTGATGTGGGAGCTTGATTTTCTTGTGGGCGTCCTCGTGATCTTGGAGGTTGTGGTAACTCTCCTATCACAAAAGCATTGCTAGGCAACTTATAACTTCCACAACCGTCCTCTTGGATGATGAGCTTGATATCGGATATGGTGGGAATGGCAGGTGTCTCTGTCACAAAAGTGGACGTGAGAGTGGCGGGATCGATGTATGATGTGGATGGGCCCTCATCATTTTTCAGCACTTGGGGGATTTTGTAATATTTGGCTTCCAAGTTCTTGCAGTATGAAAACGGCTCAGGATCTCCATAGATAGTGACCTCTTGTCCATTATGTGTGAATTTCACACATTGGTGGAAGGTTGATGCTACGACTTTCATTGCGTGGATCCATGGGCGTCCAAGAAGAATGTTGTATGGTAAGTCGAGGTCCAGGACCTGATAGGTGGTTTCCATAAGCGTTGGCCCTACTTGGATAGGGAGCTTAATTGTGCCCTATGACACTCTTTCTTGGTCATCATATGCTCTTATTGTTATGCTCTTTCCTTTGTCAATGGAATCTTCTGATATCTTTAACTGCTTGATGAGGCTAAAAGAACAGATGTTCAAACCTGCACCTCCATCCACCAAGACTCTTTTGATTTTGCTTTTGTTCACAATGACCTCTAAGTGAAGTGCACGATTGTGAGATGGTTGGGCGGGAAAGTCTTGGTTAGAAAACGTGAGGAGATTAGGTGTTATGATGTTTCTGACCATAGCTTGGAATTGTTCTGCATCGAGGTCTGCGGGGACGGTAGACGAGGCTAATGCTTCCTCAAGGATCTTTTTATGGGCCGATGAGATTTTTAACAACTCCATGATGGAGATGTGTGCTGGCATTCTTTTGAGCTGGTCTACAACATTGTAGCTATACGGAACGGCTCTTGATGTAGGGACTCTATTGGGTTGGGATGATCCTATGATGGTGACCTTTCCGCCTCTTGTGGTGACTCCACAGTCTTCGGCATAGGCTCCTTTAATGGTAATGACCATGCAGTTTTCATTGAGGTTGGCAACAACTGTTTCATATATATGATTTACACTGCCTTTTCCTTTATCCTTGTTATTCCCTTTGTTGCCATGATTTGGCATCGGATTCGTGTAGATTTTAAGATCTTGATTCCCAGTAGGTGCTTCCACATCTATGATTCTTTTGTCGATGAGATCTTGAATGATGTTCTTGAGTCTCATACAATTATTTGTGGTGTGGCCTTTGATTTTTTGGAATTCACACAGTTGATTCTCATTGTACCAAGGAGGTTTGACATCAGGTTCTTGATAATTCTCAAATGTGGGAGCTTGGATGAGTTTTTCGTCGATTAGCTTTTTCATGATGTCCTCAAGTGGTTCTCCCAAAGTAGTGTATTTTAGTTTGGGGTATGTTTTTCATTGAGATGGACCTCTTTGGTTGTTGACGTTATTGATGGTGGGATTATTGTTGGGTTGATATGTTGTGTGATGAGTGTTTTGGCGTTGTGGTTGGGTTTGCGGTGCGGGTGTATTTTGGCGTGGACCACTAATGACCACCTTGGTATCGACGATGCCATCATTAGTGATGTTCTTGTTTCTCGCCCATGTACGAGGTTTATCATTGTAATTTGATGGTGGGCGATTGTTTTGTGATTCTTGATATGATGTTGATTCGATGGGTTGGGTTGCAAGGGCTCTTTCGATGCTAAGCGCCTTGGAAATTAGTTGATCATAGGTGGTGATTCCCTGAACCTTGAGGTGGAATGATAGACGACTTTCAAGATTGGCTATGATTGTGCAGACTTGTTGTTCTTCTGGCATGGTCCATTTGCTCCGATTGGCCTTGGATCGCCATCATTGAAGAAATGAAGCGAAAGATTCATTCTTTCCTTGTTTCAGAGCATAGAGTTCTTCGAGACTAACATCCATTGTAATGTTACATGCGTAGTTTCTAATGAATGCGTCTCTAATTTCTTCGAATGTCCTAATGCTTGAAGGTAAGCGAGAGAACCATTCTATAGCATCTCTTGCTAAGCTCCTAGGGAATAGCCGCATCAGATAAGTATCGTCATATGCAACCTCCATACAATGAACCTGGAATTCCCTGATGTGATCTTCAGGGTTTCCCGTCCCTCGATATTTGTCAAATTTA
>VDFB02075321.1:247834224-247978971 GCA_007258455.2 Sequoia sempervirens | reverse complement strand
TTTAAATCTTATATGTGTGGTAGACATAGGATAATAATTTAATATTTGGGAAAATATTTAATATTGTGTTAATGTAGTGAAATGAAGGAAAATGTGGTGATTCACCAAATATGTAATGGGGATATGATGAACCTACACTTTCTTCTCTAGTTTCATTAGGAAAAAGAGATCCCTTAAGTCAATATTGACTTTCAACCCTTAGGTGAGTCAACCTTGATGGAGTTCTTGTTGTTTTCCTTATGACCTAGGATAGGGTAATCAACTGAAGCAACACCTTGGGAGATGAATGGACAATACTAAATGAAAGAAATTATGCAATGTAACACATGAAATCACAAACTTAAACCTTAATATGATAGAATCCAAAAAGAAATTTCAAATATGAGAAGGTTAAGTAATTTTGCACCTATCACCAAAATTCTCTTGCTAAGTGTCCTCCTAGGATAGATTCACCCTAGGGAGAATGGGTCCTACTATAGGGGTTGAAAATTTTCTCACAATCCTCTAGTCCTATGTCTACACTCTCAATTACTCTAGGTTTCATAGTTGGAACTTTAGAAATAAATTCTAAAAGTGAGTTTCCATGGCTTGACGACAACTTTGACAAGCTTGACAACTTTGAAATTTTTTCCAATTTTTCTCTTTTAATATATATTTAGTCCTTCTTCAACCTAATATCTGCAAAACACACAAGAGGGAAAATTGTTATTTTTGGTGAATGGGGATTTTCCTTAGTCAAGCCACATTTTGGTAATTAAACCTTGAATTGAAATAATGAAACATGGAAGGAATGGTGAATAAGAAAGTGCTATGTTGCAACTCACCAAACCCTTGATTTGAAACCCTTGAAGGACTGAAACTTAGTAGATCTCTCCAAGGTATTGATCTTGCATGAATGGATTGATTGATGATGTGATCTTGATGCTTTAATCTTGATTTGAAACTTGAAATCTACATCACAATGTTAGCTCCAAAAACATGCATGATGCTTGAGATCTTGAATTCTGCAAAATATTCTTGATAAATCTTCTCTTGAACACCTTTGACAAACTGTGAGCATGCTTTTCAAAATCTGCAAACACTAATCTTAAACCAATGTTAGTCTCAACAAATCCTTTAAGCAATACTCCTATGAAATTCAATGCAAATGTTCCAAAATGCCACAAAAGATAAAGAAACACCAAATGCATAATGAAAACATTCAACAAATTACCTATTCCATAGTTGGATTGGTGTCACATGTGCTAGTGACCCTTTCCCAACCCTTGATCAAAGCTCAAATTGAAAATGCAATGAAGATGGTGGAGTGATGATGAACAAGATCAAATCTCAAATGGAGAGAGTAACCTTGCATAAAATTGTGAAGGATTTGCTTGAGGATGAAGCCTGTATTTAAATATTTTCAAAATGCCAAGTCTTGAAAATGGACCAATGTGGGACAAAGAATCTGCCAATGAGATAAGGACACTTGTCAAATGATGATAGGCCAATGCTTGTGCAAGATTTGGGAAGAGTGCCCAAGAGGGGGAAATTTTGAATTCAAATTTTCAATAAATTTTGAGAGGGGGACAAGAAAGTAGAGCAATAAATGCCCTGTTTGACTTGTCATGTTGAGGGAAAATGAGTGTTTTAATAAATCAATAAAATTGATTTATTGAGCAAGTGGCTAGATCTAGATAATGCAAGTGGGATGGGATTATAATTAGATTAGGATTAGATGATGATTATGTTGATTTAATGCTGATTAGGTGAGTTGACATTTTGGACTTTGATAATTGATTTATTTAAATCAGAAAAGGATGAAATATGGATTTGGGTTTGATTTAAATAAAGTCTTGATTTATTTGATGAAGTGGATGATGCAAGATGAAGGTTGAATGATAATGTTTAATGAATGGTTTAAAGTGATGAATTTGCCTAATGTGAGACCTAATTTGACTGAATCCGATTGAATGCATAATGTGAATTTTGCATGTCTACATTTTGCCCCTCTTTGAAGCAATGTACTTGTTGCGTTGGTTCAAAGAATAAAATTGCCACGATCGAAATTAAAAAATTTCATGATTTTTTTTTTTTATATGCCCCAGCGGAAAGAAGTACACTGGTACATTGCCCCCTCGAGAGATCGAGCGAAAAGATTCGATTTGAGGGTCGATCTCGCGATAAAGAGGTTCAAAATGGATGGTTATGGATGGCGATGCAAATGAGATGATTTCAAGATGCTTAGAATAACAAATCTATATTATTCTAAATAGCAAATGATGATATGATATGAGATGGATGAGATTGATGATGTGAATGATGTGATATGCTATGATTATGCAATGGATGATTTATGAAATGCTTAGACTATGATCCTATATTATGATGATGATTATGCAATGCATGTGAGAATATTCGATGTTTCCTATGATGTATGATTATGAATGATATATGTGGTATCACGATTATATATTGATGGTTTACAGATCACGGGATGGAAGCATGAAAAGGATGCATGATGTTAGCATGGAAATCAGATATGACAAGAGGATCCCACAAGTCCATGATTGGTCGAGACTTTATTAGAGATGATGATGATGATAGATAAATGTTGATGATGATGAGAAATGATGATGATGATAAATGATGATGATAGATGGATGATTTGCTTATCAAGGATTGGTATTTTCAAAGGTCACTTACTTTATTTTTGATAACACGCCTAAGTACGATGCATCAAGGTATGAAGGACCAGGATGGCGTTGTACTTAGTGTGATGGACTTTGACTCAACAAGCAGATAGGAGTATTCTTGTTCACACTTGACATCTGAAACCTTGCTAGGATGCACTTTGGAAGTCTCAAACATCTCGGACCAAAACACGGAAAGGTATAACCAATCAATGCAATAGTCAACAAGGTATCTGAAACCTGCTCCATACATATCTAACAAAGCAAGTATTCGCCAAGTTATTTTACAAGAACGTCCAACAAGCACAGCAAACAAAAGATAATGATCGTTGCCCCATTCCTATTTCTCTAAATCCTCTGTTTGGGATATCATCGAGACGTCCTTGGAATGAGCGCAAAATAAGATAAGTCAAAGGATAAAGACCAAGTAAACAAACACACTGATGCTCTTCAATACCGCTAACGGAAAAAGGATATGTTTTCTAAGATGATAAACAAAACTTATTGCCAAAAGATAATGCCCATTGTAGGAAGGATTCATCCTAGGACATGTTAGTGGATGGCGGCACGTCATTTCGTTTATGAGGGATGATTGATATGGGACAAACTCAGATGATGGTGTTATCGATACAAAGAGATGACCAATTTGTTTACTCACTGTCCTAGACTTAAGACTTGATGCTTTTGAGTTCTACTTTTAACCTGCTAGACTTGTTTCTAACTGTTTCACCAAAGGTTGAGGATGACGATCAGTTTATTATGAATGGTGTTTATTGCGGGTGCAAGCGAGATGAGGCGGATGGATTTTTTTAAATATTTGGATGTTTTTAACATTTTGCAATATTTTGAGGCTGTTTTGGTATTTTTGAGATTTTCAAATGTTTTAATTTTTTGATTTTTCAAATGTTTTGTGATTTTATGAGATTTTGACCAAGAGACTAACCTAAAGACCTATCCTAGGGGCCTGGAGGGCTGATCAACAGATTAGCCTTGCCTACGTTATACTTGAGAGACCATGTAGTTCAATGGCGACAGCCGATTTACAAATGATGATATACATGATGCAATATGGAGTTTATTATGGCGGACTCATAGGGTACGACCTAGAAATAATAGAGAGGGATGATCAAAGAATCAACCTTGCCTAGATTTCAAGCTTCGAGAGATGATGTGGATTCATTAAAGAACCTTGTTTTAGTTTTGAAATGTTTGAATGTTTTGGATTTTTGAAATGTTTGAATCTTTTTGGATTTTGAAATGTTTTGAATGTTTTGGATTTTTGATTTTTCGATGTTTTTTTTTTTTTTGGTTTTGAGGACTTTAAGACCATACACGAATCCGATCCGATGAGAACGTGCCCCCAGTGTGATGTAATAGACTATTCCGATAAAGGCAGGACAAACTGACCTTGAGAATGGGCCGAGTAGTACTAGGAGGGATCATGATACGAGCACAGGACCAAGCTATGGTGCGGATGCAAGTGGATGAGTGATGAATGGAGATGAGATGGATGATGGAAGCGAAATGGAGGGATAGTGATGAACAAGCTGCAAAGGTCCTGGTGGATGGAAAGTGCTTATTTACCTGGCTTTGTTTTGAGTTTCAGGTATTTGCCCAAAGTGCCAGCGAAGTGGTTTCACTAGGGGCGATTTTCTCTTTACTATTTTTTGATCCTTTTTCTAATTTTTTTGGATTTTTTTTTTTTTGCTTTTGATGATTTTTATTTGTTACCAAGGCCTTTGTTTTCGAGGTTTCACGAAGTAACCATTTTAGGACTTTTTCTGATTTTTTGGATTTTTTGGTTCTATACCTTGAAAAGAATTAGGCATAAAACTTTTGAGATGGGGCTATTCAGGCTCTGTGAGTTCCCCTTGGTGTTGATGAAATGATATGCCACGATTTGTGGCTTTAACGTGACGATGAAGGCCCTAATAGTGGGTTTGAACTTGCCTTTGCTCTTTGGGATTTGGGACATTCTTCTGATTTTCTTTCAAGACCAATTCTCCTACTTGGAATGTCCTACTTCTGATCTTCTTGTTGTAGCTTCATTTGAGTCTATTTAGATAGACTTGCAAATGATTCAAAGCTTCGATCCTTCTCTCATCTAGTAACTCCAGCTCGTTTAGTCTTGAGACCCAATATTCTTCATCAGTGATGAGATTTTGCAGTGATATTCTGAGGGATGGGAGCTCGATCTCAATGGGGAGTACGACTTCTGATCCATAGACCAAGGAGAAGGGGGTGGGGCCGATTGGGTGTTAATGCGGATCTTTGGTTCGATAAGCCGAGGCGAGGATTAAAGCTGCGGATGCAGTCCGACTGCGCCATTGGTACATTTTCTTGAGGATTTTGGATGGTTTTATTTGTAATACCTTAGCCATTTCCTTGGGGATAATATGGGGTGGAAAAGTGATGTTGGATTTTGAATTTTGGTTGCTTTCCAATGACATGGGTCATGGGTATGGCTTCCACCCACTTTGTGAAGTACTGGAGTTCGCGGTGATAATGAATTTATGGCCATTGGATGGGGTGGGTGAGATTTTGCCAGTGAGGTCGAGTCCCCATTGTGAGAAAGGCCATGGTGTGACGATCCGGATGGAGCTCTTGAGCTGGAGCATGGATGAGGTCCCCATGCTGCTGACATTGTAAACACCTTTTAGCATGATCATGCGCTTCTCTTTCCATCGTGGGCCAGTAATACCCCAGCCTCAGCAGTTTCTTGGCGATGGTTATCCCACTCGAGTGTGAGCCACAAATGCCATTATGAAACTCGCTTAGAGCGGTTAATGCCTCCTCAGCATTCAGACAATGTAGTAAGGTACCCTCTATGCTTCTACGGTATAAGGTATCACCTAGGATGACAAATCTAGATGCCTTTTTGATAAAGGTTCGTTTTAGGCTCGATGGTAGGTCAGCGGGTAAGACTCCTATTCGAAGATATGTATATATGTCATGATACCAAGGATTGCCAGGACCAACGATTTCACACACATATTCCGATTCCGGTACCTCGAATGTGGGAACAAGAATCTGCTCAATTAGAAATTCATATTTTGGTACATTATGAGGGATGTCTAATAGAGACCCAATTGTAGCCATGGCGTCAGCTGCTCTATTGTTGGTTCTTGGAATCTGCTCAAATGTTATGTCGATGAAGGATTCCTTTAGTGTCTCCACCAATTTCTTGTATGGGGTTAGCTTGTCATCCTTTGTCTGATATTCATTATTGGCCTAATTTATGATCAGAAACGAGGAATTATATACCTTGAGAGCTATGATATTCCATTGCAGCGCTATCCACGAGACCTATAGTCAAAGCCTCATATTCCGCTATGTTGTTAGTGCAAGGAAATGGATTTGTATGATTTTGGTATGTAGTCCCCGTGGGGTGATGAAGACACCGACTCGATCCATGTTGTGTATATGACCCGTAAGTATGGTTTCCGGTGATGCGGCAATGTTGAGGTTAAAATAGACTCATCACGGAAACTCGAGACAAGAGTTCTCCGGAATACATAGGTGTACGCTAATTGGTCTGCAATAACTTGACCCTTGATGGCACTCTCTCAATAACATACTTTCGATGTCATATTGATAATATCATGACCCATTTTGCCATTCTGCCAGTTAGCATTGCCTTAGATAAAAGATATTTGAGGGGGTCAATTTTGGCGATAAGCTTGATCTTGTGTGCCAACATGTAGTGTCTGAATTTTTGGGATGCAAACACTACTGCGAGGCAAGCTTTTTCAATGAAGGAGTAATTTAGCTCGTGACCGACCATTGTCCTACTGATATAGTAGATAACTCTTTCTATTCCGTTTTCATCATGCTGAGCAAGAAGAGCTCCTAGGGCTGCTACTGTTGCTGACACATATAAGATCAATGGATTTCTTGGGATAGGTGGCATTAACACTAGAGGTGTCAGTAGATATTCCTTTATTTTGTCGAATGCCTCTTCGCACTTGGTATCCCATTTGTATACTACCCCCTTGTGGAGTAGGTGTGAATACGGATTCTGCTTATCTGCCAGTTGTGCTATGAACCTTCGAATGGATTGGAGCCTGCCTTGGAGGCCTCTCGGTTGCTTTAAAAGTTCCTTGGTGCTTCCATCTCAAGGATTGCTTTGACTTTTTGTGGATCCACCTCAATACCCCTCATGGAGACTATGTATCCTAGCGGTTTGATTATGCGCCCGAAGACGCACTTCTTGGGATTTAGTCTTACTTTGTATTCCTCTAATCTGTCAAAGATAGCACTTAGGGTTGCTATATGATCTTGTCTTTTTCTTGACTTTGCTAGGATGTCATCGACATAGTCTTCAACTGTCTTGTGAATCATGTCATGGAAGATCAATGTCATGGCTCGTTGATATGTTGCTCCTGCATTCTTGAGGCCAAATGGCATCATGTTCCAGCAGTAGGTTCCCCATGGACAAGTGAAAGCCATCTTGTGTTGGTCTTCTTTTGCTATCATGATCTGGTTATATCCTGAAAATCCATCCATTAGTGATAGCATCTCGTGCCCTACTGTCATGTCCACTATCATATCGATATTGGGAAGTGGAAAGTCATCCTTGGGACATGCTTTGTTCAAATCTCTGAAATCCGTGCAGATTCTGATAGCTCCATCAGGTTTTGACACGGGTACCAAATTTGATACCCATTCTGCATAATCAATTGGTCGGATAAATCCTGCATCTAGTAGCTTTTTGAGCTCCATTTTGACTAACAAAGCTATTTGAGGATGCATTTTGCGAAGCTTCTGTCTGACAGGTTTTGCATCTGGATACACTGCTAGGTGGTGGACCATAGTATTTGGATCAAGTCCTGACATATCTGCATAACTCCATGCGAAGTTTATTTGTCTTTCCCTTAGGAATGCTGCTAGGAGTTCTTGCTCTTCTGATATTAGTGATTCCGCATAGAATGTTATGTGCGGGGTCTCCTCTGTTCCTAGGTTGATTGGGTTGCATTTTTCGGCCAAGACTGCTGACTTCTCTTGATGAATAGCTCTTAGGGGAAGATTGAATCCTTCATCCTTAGGCACCTCAGAGAGGTTTTCACCATTGGATACATCCTTTATTTTTACTATTTTCTTGTCAGAGAGTGCCACGGTGTGGTTTTCACTCAAGGACTTGGATATGATTCTTAATTTCTCACTTTTGCGACTGAAGGATTCAATCGTTTCCCCATAGTAGGCGTGTGTGTCTAACTCCATTATGAATCCTACCTTATGATCTCCATCTGGAATTTTATCCCTCAACCCCATGAATTCTGAGAGTGCTTCATCGTTTTCGAATGTATCGAGAACTGGTGGTCCTCGTTGGTCATAGTCGATCAGTTGGGGGTAGAATAAGCGGATCTCATGATTTTGACTATCTGGTTTAAAGGATATGGTACTAATCATACATAGGGTGGTATCTTTGAATAACCTAGGTAGGTTGGATAAGGTATCTTCGTCATCGCTACTAATATAAGGCTCAGTGATAAAGTTATGCATGTCTGTCCCTATGGGTATTGGGGAGTGCACTTGTACTAGGACTGGCTGAGGAGAAACATTAGTGGCTCTAACCAGAGGACTTCGGCCATGTATGGTTATTCTCAGAGGGGTACATCAAGACCAAGATTTGTTGTTATATGATTCGCTTGGGCCATGTGCGGGATCATGGTATGCAATGAGGCCCTTAAGTGTAAAAATTCAGAAAAATCGGTGTTAAAAGGCAACCAGTAAATATTTGAATAAGTTATCTATATTATTTCAAAAATATGTAAAGAATAGAATTTGTAGAAAATTGAATGTAGTTTCTAAAATACTAGATTTATTTAAAAAATAAATAAAATCTATTTGGTGAAAATTTGAGAGCAATCTGATGGTACTTAAATTCGAGGAAAAATAAGAAATGGAATGTGCAATATGACCACCCTAACCATAATAAAATGATAATATTTTTGTAGATTTTATATATAAGTAGAGGACTCATGTCGGGGATGTGATGCATATTTTTGTAATTTTTTGCAAGTAAATAATTAATTATGAATTTTTATTACAACTTTTAGAAAATAAAAGCTCATGCAATAGAGCCACCTTAACTTGGTCAAAATTCATGAATATAATTTTTTCTCTTTTAATCGATGTGTGTAAAGCATAAAATGTGGCATGTTTGGATTCAAAATGTAATCTGGATTTAAGTTATAGATGTTTTTCAATTAGCCTATCGATCCGGGACTTTAGTGTGGTCTAATAGAAATGAATAATAATTATTTATTAAATTCAAATTAAATCATAATTTATATTTTGGAAAGCTGAGAATCTCCTCTAAAAACCCTTTTAGTTTCATTAATTTTGGGTGAAAAAAAAGTGGAAGTCAGCCACATACCCTACAAATATTGCCACTTTTTGGCATACCATGATCCTGCACATACCCTCGCGTCTCAGGCATGATTGGTATTAAGAGCCCATTGTCATTTTGCCCCAGTATTTGATTGCGGTCATATCCCATCTCAAGCATCATGTGTAGGCCTCTGCTTCTTTCATCCATTGGTAATTTAGGTGTCGTTCTTTCATCTCGATACAACATGTTTGATGGATCTGCTTCTATTACCTCATGGCCAAGGTCTCCCCACCTTGTGAATTCAGGATAATTTTGAGAATAGTTTTGTGATGTGGGAGCTTGATTTTCTTGTGGGCGTCCTCGTGATCTTGGAGGTTGTGGTAACTCTCCTATCACAAAAGCATTGCTAGGCAACTTATAACTTCCACAACCGTCCTCTTGGATGATGAGCTTGATATCGGATATGGTGGGAATGGCAGGTGTCTCTGTCACAAAAGTGGACGTGAGAGTGGCGGGATCGATGTATGATGTGGATGGGCCCTCATCATTTTTCAGCACTTGGGGGATTTTGTAATATTTGGCTTCCAAGTTCTTGCAGTATGAAAACGGCTCAGGATCTCCATAGATAGTGACCTCTTGTCCATTATGTGTGAATTTCACACATTGGTGGAAGGTTGATGCTACGACTTTCATTGCGTGGATCCATGGGCGTCCAAGAAGAATGTTGTATGGTAAGTCGAGGTCCAGGACCTGATAGGTGGTTTCCATAAGCGTTGGCCCTACTTGGATAGGGAGCTTAATTGTGCCCTATGACACTCTTTCTTGGTCATCATATGCTCTTATTGTTATGCTCTTTCCTTTGTCAATGGAATCTTCTGATATCTTTAACTGCTTGATGAGGCTAAAAGAACAGATGTTCAAACCTGCACCTCCATCCACCAAGACTCTTTTGATTTTGCTTTTGTTCACAATGACCTCTAAGTGAAGTGCACGATTGTGAGATGGTTGGGCGGGAAAGTCTTGGTTAGAAAACGTGAGGAGATTAGGTGTTATGATGTTTCTGACCATAGCTTGGAATTGTTCTGCATCGAGGTCTGCGGGGACGGTAGACGAGGCTAATGCTTCCTCAAGGATCTTTTTATGGGCCGATGAGATTTTTAACAACTCCATGATGGAGATGTGTGCTGGCATTCTTTTGAGCTGGTCTACAACATTGTAGCTATACGGAACGGCTCTTGATGTAGGGACTCTATTGGGTTGGGATGATCCTATGATGGTGACCTTTCCGCCTCTTGTGGTGACTCCACAGTCTTCGGCATAGGCTCCTTTAATGGTAATGACCATGCAGTTTTCATTGAGGTTGGCAACAACTGTTTCATATATATGATTTACACTGCCTTTTCCTTTATCCTTGTTATTCCCTTTGTTGCCATGATTTGGCATCGGATTCGTGTAGATTTTAAGATCTTGATTCCCAGTAGGTGCTTCCACATCTATGATTCTTTTGTCGATGAGATCTTGAATGATGTTCTTGAGTCTCATACAATTATTTGTGGTGTGGCCTTTAATTTTGTGGAATTCACACAGTTGATTCTCATTGTACCAAGGAGGTTTGACATCAGGTTCTTGATAATTTTCAAATGTAGGAGCTTGAATGAGTTTTTCGTCGATTAGCCTTTTCATGATGTCCTCAAGTGGTTCTCCCAAAGTAGTGTATTTTTGTTTGGGGTATGTTTTGCGTTGAGGTGTTCCTCTTTGGTTGTTGACGTTATTGATGGTGGGATTATTGTTGGGTTGATATGTTGTGTGATGAGTGTTTTGGCGTTGTGGTTGGATTTGTGGTGCAGGTGTATTTTGGCGTGGACCACTAATGACCACCTTGGAATCGACGACGCCATCATTAGTGATGTTCTTGTTTCTCACCCATGTACGAGGTTTATCATTGTAATTTGATGGTGGGCGATTGTTTTGTGATTCGTGATATGATGTTGATTCGATGGGTTGCGTTGCAAGGGCTCTTTCGATGCTAAGCGCCTTGGAGATTAGTTGATCATAGGTGGTGATTCCCTGAACTTTAAGGTGGAATGATAGATGACTTTCAAGATTGGTAATGATTGTGTAGACTTGTTGCTCTTCTGGCATGGTCCATTTACTTCGATTGGCCTTGGATCGCCATCGTTGAAGAAGTGAAGTGAAAGATTCATTCTTTCCTTGTTTCAAAGCGTAGAGTTCTTCGAGACTAACATCCATTGTAATGTTACATGCGTAGTTTCTAATGAATGGATCTCTAATTTCTTCGAATGTCTTAATGCCTGAAGGTGAGCGAGAGAACCATTCTATAGCATCTCCTGCTAAGCTCCTAGGGAATAGCCGCATCAGATAAGTGTCGTCATATGCAACCTCCATACAATGAACCTGGAATTCCTTGATGTGATCTTCAGGGTTTCCCGTCCCTCGATATTTGTCAAATTTAGGGATCTCAAATCCCTTAGGGAATGGTTTCATGTCTAGGCTCCTATCAAATGGATAGAGACACAAGTTGCTTTGCGTTTTGGTTGTTCGCCTTGATTGAAGATCGAGTACTTGTTGCGAGAGCAACTTGAATTGTGTCGTCATATCATTCTGAGGATCAGGGGGTGGGATGAATGTGTTTTGGGGTGTTGCAATCGTGGTTTGGATGGATGGGTTGGTTTGGATGGATGAATTGGTAGGTGCATTTTTCAATGGTATTGGTATGTTGTGGCGGGTGAAGTAGGATTCTACTTGCTTTTGGATGAAAAATGCTTGTTGTTGCTCTTGTTGTTGTTGCGCTAGGATTTTTGCTTGTTGTTGCACTTGTTGCTATTCTAACAACGGTTTTTGTTCTGCTTGCTGCTGTGCTTGTTGTTGTTCTAACAACGCTTGTTGTTCTGCCTGTTCTTGTTCCCACAACGCTTGTTGTTGGGCTGCCAATTCTGCTGCTTCTTGTTGCTCTTGGTATTGCTTTAGTGCTTGTTGGTATGCTTTCCATTGCGCTACTTGTGCAAGAAGTTGTGCTTGTGCTTGTGCTTGTGCTTGAGCTTGGGCTTGCGCTTGAGCTTGTGCTTGGGCTTGCGCTTGTGCGGTTTGTTGTTGCAATAAAAGTTGTGCTTGAGCGACTCTTTGTGCTTGCAATGCTTGTGCGGCTTGGGCGGCTTGTTGTTGTTGTTGTTGCAATAAAGCTTTGGCTTGTTATGTTTGTTGTGCTTGTAATGCAGCTTGTGCGGTTTTGGCAGCTTGCGCAGCTTGAGCGGCCTGTTGCACGACTTTTTGTTTTTGCACTTGTTGATAGCCTCTTTGGAAGGCAGCTTGCAATGTTGCATCGAATTGGTTTGATGTGGTGAATGTTGGTGGTGGTGGGGGTGGTGGTGGTGATGGATTTGGAATGGCGTTTGTGGTGGTGGTGAATGGTGATGTTGTGTTGATTATTTGGTTGATGGATGGTGTTGTCATGTTGATTGTGTGATTGGTGGATGGTGTTCTTGATGTGGTAAGTGGCATCGTTGATGTGATTGGCCCTTGAGAGAACATATTTTGCAATGTTGTGGGGGTGTTTGATGATGTTGCCATTGCTTGTGTGTTTGTCATTTGTTGTTGTGATGTCAACAATAAGTTTTGAGCGTTTGGCAAAATGTTTTGATTCATGGTTGGGATAGCGGTTTGATTGATGCTTGGTAGGGGAGGCAACCCCAAGCCAAGGAATGATGTGGATGATAATGGTAGTGGTGGGATAGGTGGAAATGTGAGGGGGGTGAATCCTTGCGAAAGTGTTGTGGTATTGAAAATGCCCCCTGCTCCGAATATGTCTCCCTCCTCTTGTGAATTCGTAAGAAGAGGTGTTTGTGGTGCTCCATGAAATGATGTTGATGATAGGTCATAATGTAAAGTGAGAGGAACATTTTGGTGTAATGAATTATGGAGGATGTTTTGTTCCACTGTGGTGTTTGCGTCCAAGTTTTGGTTATTTACAAGGGGATGTGATTGAAGTTCATTGAGAAATGTGCTTCCCTTGTTGACATTTGGTTGGGTTGGAGCAATCGATGTCGTGATTTTTGGGATGTTTTGTGTGACGTTTTGGGATGGGGGTGTAGATGAGATTGGTGGAAAAGATGTCTCTACTATAGTGGTCACATCAAAATCCGAAGGCAACTTGGCCCCTTGTTTTGCTAGTTCAAGCATGTACAACGAAGGGTTGAGTCTCATCATGATGTTGATGATTCTATGGTTGTCCGGATTTTGGAGCATGTCAGCTATTTCTTCATGAGACATTCCAAAGGTGAGGTCCTCCCGTTGATTTTCTTCTTGTGGGTTTTGTGATGATGAGGGGACCAATGGATTGCTTGATTCTGCAAGATTCATTTCTGCGTTTGTTTGGCTAAGGTCACTTGAAGCGGGAGTTTCTTTGTGGGCTTCCATACTTTTCTTGTATTGAGATCTCGTTTGAACCATAAAACAAGGATCAATCTTCGAGAATATGGGAGATGAATCTCTTGATTCTTTGGATTAATCTCTATTTTATGTCTCAAAGTGAAAGTTTTAGGATGTCTTTTAGGATCAAATGTGATGATGATAAGATGGTGATGTTTAAAGATGGATGTTTATGGGTGTTTCTTTTGATAAATCTTGAATGAAATGCTAGGACTTTGGATTTTTGATTGCTTTGAATTTTGAGATTTTGTGAGACTTTGTCCTTGATCTTGCTTTGGAGTTTGATTTGGATTTTGAACAAAAAAGACCCCTAAGATGTTTGATAATGATCTAAAGGATAGTTGTGTTCAAAGGATGATAATTTGGATATGTGTGAGGAGAAGGATGTATCTACCCACACCTACCCAAACAAGGTGATTGTTTCACTAAGTATATGAGAAGGATTCATCTACATACACTAAGCTAGACAAGATGTTTTGGATGACTTTGACTAAGGATATGCAAAAGGATGCATTTACACATTCCTAGCCAAAGGTGTTTTGATAAATGTTTTCAAGGACTTGGTCTCAATGATTTTGGTGTTTTCTTGAGTTTGTCATAAAGCCTAGCACTTCAAGGATGATTTCAAGGTTTTTAATCAAAAGATGATAAATGTGAGATGGATGTTTGGATGTTTTGAAAGATGGATGAAAGAGGTTTGATTTGTTTTGATCCCTAGATGAACCTAAAAAGACCACTTTGTATTTTCCAAGACCTAGGTATTGAAGAGCATGCGTATGCTTCCTAAAGACCTTTGTAACCAAGGAACGATTTGAACACTTTAGATTTTCAATCAATGATTTGTGCTTTTGGGATTTGGAGTCTTTAACACACATGAAAGTTCATTTTGCTTAGTCTTTGCTTAATGGATTTATTTTACCACAAACACTCTCTTTGATTAAAGTTTCAAACTAAGATGTACCAATGTCTTAATTTCTTTAAACCCCACAAGATATTTTATGTGGAAATTCAATGAACTTAAGGCAAGGGTTTTCCTATTGTTTTACTCAAGAAGACAAATTGAGGTATAATCCAATGCTTAGGAACCTCTAAGGACGTGAATCCCAAGGGAAAGCAATAGCATATGGATTGAGTCAATGATATTTGTCTTCAAGAGGGTTTGAAATTTTGAGAATCATGTTGAATGTTTGTTTGCAAAATATTTTCGAATACACACTGTGTTTTCAAACAAAGAATAATTACAAGCCCTATGGATGTGTAAGACAATATTTGTTGGATTACCACTTGGACAAGTCCAGCTACGCTTATCTCTAGCGGATGGTTAGATGCTTGACCCCACTCCCTCCACGGCTCATTAACATCAATCGGGGCAGCCAAGCATCAACACCCATGAAACTCCCATGGCATGCTTTCCATCTCTACTAGAAGACCGTAAGAGTGTGGGGTGGCTTCAGAATGACCGTTCTTGCACCAACAAATAGATTAAGGATTTTGGAAAATTCTAACACATGGGTTCTAGTAAGGACTTTCCGTTCGTGGAGATTGACCCATAAGGCAAGAGTCCCCTTTCGGATCCATCTTGTCGGAGCCAACCGCGTGATTATGGCGTTTAACCAAAACCCTCATTTATATCCCGGCTAGAAATACTCTTGGCTTTAGAGTGTTACCGGTTGAGTCGTCGCTGGTGAGAGTACTTTTTCCCCAGGCCCTCTAAGATAAACAAAAGCGAGCAAAGACACAACTTAACTCGACGATCTTTGATGGCACAAAGAAAGAGAATGTATGCGAAAATGCCCCTACTCACACTCGCACAAGATGTTCAATTTTTAAACCCAAATTGAAGTGTTTCAAAGCAATAAAATGTATTTTGAGTGTTTCTCTTGCACCCTAGATCGCACGAAGCGCAAGGGGAGAGGATACATACTCAAAAGACAATCACACAAATCAAACACTTGTTCGTTTTATACCCTTCAAAGCAAGTGTGAATTCGTTTTAAGCACCAAATGAAATATAAAGATTTCTTGTTCAATTTTTAACCCAAAACGAAATCTAGTAAGTGTGTCCTAAGGTTCGTTTTAAGCCCTTTGCAATGAAAATAAAATTGTTTGTTTTAGCCCCAAATGAAAACTAGTGTTCTAAAATGAAAAGGAAAACAATTTCATGAAGTGTTGATCAAACACTTAAAGTGTTAAAAAAACACATTGTGTTTTCAAAGAAAAAAATCTTCCCCTTCTTTCGTTTTCGTTTTGTGAAGTAGTATTTGATCAAACATTTAAAGTGTTAAAAAACACATTGTGTTTTCAAACAAAAATCCTCCTCCTTTCGTTTTCGTTTGCTAGCCTTCTCCTTAATTTTTTTTTTTCGTTTTTCGCTCTTCCTTCGTTTGTACCTATAAACATTACAAAAATAAGTTGAAATTAGTATTACTTACTAAAACACCATTTTCCCAAAAAAATAAAATGATAAAGTTTGGGTTCTGCAATGTTAGTAAAGAAATGATAAAATCAACATTTGAGATAGTCAAGATACATCTACACAAGACATTGTGTGGTTAAATAAATCTTTAAAATTTTAAAAGAAATTATCACCTTTATTGATGTCCAAAATAAAGATTACTTTTGAGTGACCACTAAAGATTATCTTTATTGTTGCCCATTGCATTACTCAACCAAAAGAGAAAGAAAAGAAGCTTCATACCTACCATCTACCAGCAATTTATTTCATTCGCTGCCTAACCCGATGAAGAGACTCAAATGTTTAACCATTGTTAAATATCAAATACCTATATCAAGTTTGAAGTCTATTCTCATAAACCTAAGGCGCACAAAGTTGAGGTTTTCTGTGAATGATAACTTAAAGATTATAGGACACCTTCATTTATGACCTTGGACAGTGAATCAGACAACAGTAGGAGTAATATATTCACTTTTTGTTGAGTCTAAAAACTTGGATATCTGCGTGAGAATAGGTGCCACAACTTTCACATAATTCTCCTCCCTCCAAGGTAAAGACAATAAATACCAGTTGTTCATCAAATGTTCACAAATACCTCTGACACACACAATCCGTTTTCTTGTCAACTGTTTGATTTTTAATGACAGAAGAAGAAGACACATTTACGCCTTCACTTATGCTGAGTGATGTGATGGCAACAAAAGAAAGCATTTAACTATGAATTTAGGCGCACAAGCTGGAAAATAACAGGCGATCCATATCAGAAAAAGGAAAATAGATGCAAAGTTTAAAAAGCAAAGATTTCCAGAAGCTGCCTTTTGATTTCTCCTGCGTGAACATGAATAAAGAGCTTTCAAATGCGTTTGGCAGGTGAATGTCAATCAACCATAAATGCACCACAAGAGATCTGTCTTCTATCTCTTAGAATTTGTTTATTTATGTCATGAAAACCAAGTTCTCCATACCTACGCAATCAATAACTTTGAACCAGCGCCCAACTACTCAGAAGAAGTTTTCAAATTTTATGGATTTGGCGAGTATTTGCTAGTGAAACCGTCTCAGTTGGTCAATAAGAATTGATAGATCAATAAATTCCCAACACACCACTAATGGAAAAACTCGTACAGGAGGATTCTCAAGATCTGATAGCATGACAAGTTGTTTAAATAAAACAAACACAAAGACTATTAGCGTTGCCTCTCAGTACCTACGTAAACCAAAAACCCAGATCCTATATGCAGAGAAGACAGAAGAAAACGTCTGTAAATCCTGAACCAGACAGATACATGCAGTTAAAGATATCAGAAGATTCCAATCAAATTCCAGCAGGTGGTAATGCTTGCTTAGAACAAACGTTTGTCTCCCACAATGAATTCTTCTACATGTGTGAGGACTTTTTATCTCCAGATCCACATGGTTCTTTCTTGATAGGTTAGCACAGAATCATTTGAATTCCAATCCACGGGACCTACAACGATGACCATTTTTGTCACATCTGCTGGGAAGCAGCAAGAAAATCTCCACTTGCGCGTTGTCCTTGCTATTGTGAGAAGCTGATGGGGGAGATCCAGATTTCAAATATTAGCTATCCAAATGAACTTTAAGAATGCACGGCAAAGTATTATAATACGTTAGCTATCCGTCGATTGATGGGCACCCGTCCTTACCTCTTCATGCGTACATAAACACATTCATATCGAACAGAAAAGAAGATTCAAATATCTGAAGCACATAGATTAGTGTACTTAGTGAAAGATAATTAGAGCCAGAGCGTAGGTGCTAAAAAAGAATAGACTGGAAAAAGACATCTTACAAACTTTGAAGTTGTCCTGGCATTTAACATCAGTGAAAGATAACAGAGCGAAAGATTGAAATAACATCATCTACGCAAACAGAGAACAGAGAACCTTCAATGTACTTCATGGACATGGCATGTGAACTGGTTCGCAAAATTCCTCGTGGACTGTTTAACAGACAAGGCGCGTGGCCTGTTGGACAGTCCTGAGAGAGATATGGTCTTAAGGAAGGCGATGATTACAAGATATGCGCAAAATGGATTTTTCAAACGAGCTTTAGAATATTTTAAGTGAATGCAATTGTCAGGTGTGTGACTGAATTCTACAGCCGCCCTAGCATCCTTCCTAGCTGCATACAGATGAGAGCTTTGAAACAGGGTATGGACGTCCAGCAAGGTACTATATGAAAAGTGATTTTTTTGGAATATGATGAATGCAAGATATGAGCGTATGAAGGTGCTGGTGTGATGGTGAAGTTAGAGACCTCGATGCACTCTGGTAATGATTCTAATGGAAACAAAGAGATAAAAAGATTCAACATAAATGCGTGACAGAGACTCAATGCAATTTTCACTTAGTGAATCAACCAAAGTAAAAAAATTTAAAGTATAGTAGGTGGATATTGGCATAAGATAACTGTAGCCCAGACAAGTGGAGGTTTCTTTAATTAGCGACATGCAGAGAGAAATCAATATTAACCTGCAATAATGCTCCAACCTCATACATTCCAAATTCAATGTGTTCCAACGCTCAATGCATGCTAAACTTACTATGTTCAATGTACCCCCATATTCAACGAAAACCAAACTGTTATCTTACGTTTAGTAACTAAATGTTACTCCTCAAATGCATACAGAAATAACGACGTATCATTCCTATTGCATTCGTTTTGAAAAAGGCAGAGTGATGGCAAAAGCCATAAATTCACCTCAAGAAAATTTAGAAGAGACTTAGTTCTATCTTAGTAATTGCAATATGACCCATCTTAGTGTGAGATAAAAATCATTCTAACTAAGATGCAAAATCTGGAAAAAACAAGCAGCATGTTAGATGATGAAACTTTCAAACAAACATAGACGGTGCCCTCCCTCTAGCGCCAAATGTGAGCATGCTTTTCAAAATCTGCAAACACTAATCTTAAACCAATGTTAGTCTCAACAAATCCTTCAAGCAATACTCCTATGAAATTCATTGCAAATGTTCCAAAATGCCACAAAAGATAAAGAAACACCAAATGCATAATGAAAACATTCAACAAATTACCTATTCCATAGTTGGATTGGTGTCACATGTGCTAGTGACCCTTTCCCAACCCTTGATCAAAGCTCAAATTGAAAATGCAATGAAGATGGTGGAGTGATGATGAACAAGATCAAATCTCAAATGGAGAGAGTAACCTTGCATAAAATTGTGAAGGATTTGCTTGAGGATGAAGCCTGTATTTAAATATTTTCAAAATGCCAAGTCTTGAAAATGGACCAATGTGGGACAAAGATTCTGCCAATGAGATAAGGACACTTGTCAAATGATGATAGGCCAATGCTTGTGCAAGATTTGGGAAGAGTGCCCAAGAGGAGGAAATTTTGAATTCAAATTTGCAATAAATTTTGAGAGGGGGACAAGAAAGTAGAGCAATAAATGTCCTGTTTGACTTGTCATGTTGAGGGAAAATGAGTGTTTTAATAAATCAATAAAATTGATTTATTGTGCAAGTGGCTAGATCTAGATAATGCAAGTGGGATGGGATTAGCATTAGATTAGGATTAGATGATGATTATGTTGATTTAATGCTGATTAGGTGAGTTGACATTTTGGACTTTGATAATTGATTTATTTAAATCAGAAAAGGATGAAATATGGATTTGGGTTTGATTTAAATAAAGTCCTGATTTATTTGATGAAGTGGATGATGCAAGATGAAGGTTGAATGATAATGTTTAATGAATGGTTTAAAGTGATGAATTTTCCTAATGTGAGACCTAATTTGACTGAATCCGATTGAATGCATAATGTGAATTTTGCATGTCTACACAAACAATAATCTTAGCTCTTGTGAATGCTTGCATAAAGTTATAGGATTTGAATTGATAAAAAGACCTTGTATTTATAGGTAATTTTCTAATTTCCCAAAAATTAAACATTACAAGCCAACACTTAAAAATTGAATTAGGAATTTAAGATGCCGCCAAAAAAATGTTTAAAATTTGAATTTGTGATCTTAGAGGGGACCGATTTTCCCAAGAGTGAATGGTTCCTAACCTAAATCACTAGGACCTATTCATTTTAGGGTATTAAAAATGATAATTACATTAATTAAATCATGATTCCCCTTTCAAAAATTGATAGTAATTAGGATTTTAGATGTAAAATAGGGCCAATTAGAGGTGTTTCAAGTATGTGTAGATTGGTGTTGTCATTGATGCCAACCACATGTGTTGTCATTGTGTCAATTGGTTGATGGAAGAAGTGTTAATTGAATTGTTTGGGTATGCATGTATAGTTGAGATATTGAGGAAGTGTTGTAAGTACATGGATCTATCTTTATGCTAAGATGATGTCTCGGGTACTTGGTTTCCAAGTGCTTTTGAGAAAAGTTGAAGAAAAGAGAAAACGGTGTGATGAAGGTGTGTTTGGTGGTTCAAAATGTGATTTGAGATGTGCTCCATGTTTCTTCTATGTTGATGTTATGCCTGTGTGGTTTAGATATGTCAGTGAGAGATGTTCAAAGATGTTATATTCAAGAGATGGTGTGTTGGATTTTTGTACAATAGAAGTTATGTTCACCAATGTGTGACTGTGCATTACAGAGGTGTCTAGGAGAAATGTCTTTGCTCTATGTTTCTCTGTAATTATGCTTCAAGTCTTGTGATTCTAAATGTGTGTTAATGGTATTGGTATCTTTCTTGTGTCAAGAGGATTCAATGGTTGGTGTTTCAAAATACGGTCTTCCAAGTTACAGTGTGTGGCAGTGTTGTTTGGATGTACTGGGCTTGTACATTCATAGGTGAAGTTTGTTGCGAAGGAGTTTGATATATTTTGAGGGTGTTTGAGGAATATTCTAGATCATGTTGAAGCATGGTGTGTGGTTCAAAATTCATCTTGACATTGATGAAGTGTGTACTTAATTGATTAGTGTTGTTTGCATGAGTAACAATTGACCTGGTGTTTACACTACATGCAAAGGATAAATATTGTTTGTGGTAGCATGTGGTTGAATGGTGTTGTTGATTTGGGTCCCAATTAAGTTTTGATGTGGTCTACATTCACTTCTATCTACCTCATAAGTGTTTTTGCACCAACCTAATTTGAATTTGCATGTTTGAAGTGCATTTCCTACCCCTGAGAGGGTTTCAAGGTTGAGGATGATATAAGTATGAGTTGAATTGTTGAAGGAGGTAAAGATTGATGCAAGTAAGATAAGTGTGTGAAGTGTATGATGTGAGTGATACAAAATTGAGTAGAGCAGTGTGAAATTTCAAGTGTTGGATTACCAAATGTAGTGAGTAGAAGGTTTTTACAATCATCCAAGTAGGCTATGAAGGTTTTGGAGCTATTATGGTGGAATCTTTGTTGCATTGAGATCATGTTCTTTGTGTAACATTTCTTCTCTCTCTTGGTTTTGTACTCCAACATGAGCCTTGGCTATGAGAATTTCTAGACAGTGTGTCCTATTCTAGTAGTGAACCTTTGTACTAGTTTTTCTATTACTTATATTGTGAGCTAATCCTCACTATGGTTTTTCCCTCATTGGGTTTTCCATGTAAATATAGTTTTCTCTTGTGTTGGGTGTTAGTTGTTTTAGTTTTTTTTATTTGATTTTCATGTTAAAACTTCATAATAGATTAAGGGTTTAATGAATGCTTGTGGATTTGAATGTTAATGAGAATTTTGATGTTTTTATAAGATAAAAATGATTCACCCCCCATTCAATTTCCTTGTCCATTCAAAAATTGGTATCAAATCAAGGTTCCTTGGAGAAAATATTAACAGCTTGAGGTAGATCTAGGATGGGGAACAAGAAGGAGATCCATATGTTTGATGGCATAGACTATGCATTCTAGAAATTGAAGATGGAAGGATATCTAGTTTACCTTTGATATGATGTTTTGCAAGTAGTGAATAATACTTATACTATACTTGCAAATGGAGCGAGGACAAGTGATGAGATCAAGGCCTATGAAACAAGTGGTAAAACAATGTTTTTTCTTTTGAGTAGTCTTGAAAATTTTGAATTAGTGAAAGTTATGGATTTGAATAAAGAAATTTGGGATAAGCTAGAAAGTATTTATGAAGGAGATGATAAGGTTAAATAAGCTAAGCTGTAGAATTTGGAAACATAATTTGAGAACCTATGAATGTCTGAAGAAGAAAATATCACAAGCTACATGCAAAGAGTCGATGAAATTATCAGTGCAATTAAAAGTCTTGGAGGAAAGGTCAAAGAACCTAAAGTGGTAAAGAAAATTATTAGAACTCTTCCTAATCTTCCAATTATAAAATTTTTTCTATTGAGGAAATTGCAAATTTTAATACTTACACTAGAGATTAGTTGTATGGTACACTAACCACAATTTAAATGAGAGAGTTTGGTTTGAATATCAGTGTGAAAGTGGAGACTACTTTTAAGGCTAGAAAAATAAAGAAGACTGGAGATTTAGATAAGAATGATCTTGATGATGTAGAAGCTAACTTTGTGAGAAGGATAAAAAAAGGGCACTGGTAAGTACAAAGGTAAATTACCCTTCAAATGTTTTAGTTGTGGATAAATAGGTCACTACAACTTCAATATGTCCAAAGAGAAGTGTGAACAATAAGAATAAGGAAAATAAAGATAAGATGATCAAGAAAATATATTATGTTAGAGAAGATGCTTGTATTTCTAATGATGAAATTGATTATAGAGACTATGATGATAATGAATGTGTGTTCTTGGGTTTAAAAGATGAATTTATTTCTACTAACTCTAAAATATGTGTGAAGGAAAGTGATCCAAAGAAAAAGGAGACAAAGGTTACGGAAAAAGGTACTTTGGTATCTTCTTTTCATGTTAGATAGGATAAGAACTATTGGATCATTGATAGTGGTTGCTCAAATCATATGACCAGAGACAAGAGTAAGTTTTTTAAACTTGAAAAATATGATGGAGGACTTGTTAAATTTGAAGATGATTCAGGTGCTAAGATTTGTGGAATAGGTTCAATCAGTTTTTTTGGCAAGCATAATACTAATGATGTTTATATGTCAAGGGTTTAAGGCATAATCTTTTGAGTGCTAGAAAGATGTGTAGAAAAGTATATAATCTTGTGTTTCAGGATGATGGATGTGAGATCAAAAGAGGGTGCAAAACTATGATTGCTACTGGAAAGAGGACAGATGGAAATTTTTATCAGCTCAAGGGTGTTGATGGTCATTTTTTTATGACTCAAACTAATGAAAGCTAGTTATGGCATAGGAGGATTTGTCTCATAAATTTTGATAACTTGGTTAGAATCAGTTCAATACAAGCAATAAGATATTTGCCAAGGATTACAAAGCCTATCAATGATATCTGCAAGGAGTGTCAAATTGGAAAGAAAACAAGGAGAAGTTTCAAGGGTAAATAACTAACTTCTACTAGATTGTTGGAATTGGTGAATACAAACTTTTGTGATCTTATAAGAGTGAGAATTCTACAAGGTGATATTTATTCATGATTTTAATTGATGATTATTATAGAATGACATGGGTTACTTTTCTTAGATAAAAATGTGAATCCCTAGATAGATTCAAAGCATTTAAAGTTATGGTTGAGAATGAAATGGATTTGAAGATCAAATGTTTGAGGTTTGAAAAAGGTGAAGAGTTCACCTCCAATGAATTTAACATGTTTCATGAGAATCATGGCATAAAGAGGCACTTTTATGTCCCTAGGACTCCTTATCAAAATAGAGTGGTTGAAAGGAAAAATAGGACTATTCAAGAAGCTACAAGGACTATGATTAAAGAAGCTAACCTACTGAAAGTCTACTGGAGAGTAGCAATTCATATTATTATTTAAATACTTAACAAAGTTCAAGCAAAGGAAAAAAACACAATGACTCCCCATGAGTTGTGGTATGGAAGGATCACTACTGTCAAGTAATTTAGAGAGTTTGGAAGAAAATGCTATATTAGAAGAGATGAAAAAACTTAGGAAAGTTTGATGCAAGGTTTTATGAAGGTATCTTCCTTGAATATTATACTAAAATCAAATCTTATAGATGTTACAATAAAATATTGAGAAATATTTTCGAGAGTGCAAGTGTCAAAGTGGATGAAGATCTATAGAATTCAGTGGTGATAGATGGATAGGAATAAGATGAACCTTCTTGTAGAAAATAAGGAGAAAAATATAAGGAACAAGAAGCACAGGATGAAGAGGAAGAAGCTTCAGAAAAGACCCCTATAACCTCAAAGTATGTGAAGAGAAATCATTCTAGAGAATAGATCATTGGAGGCAAAAGCAAAGTTGTGTTGACAAGAAGAAGAGTTTTTGAAGTAGAGGTAAATCTATGTTTACTTTCTAAAGTTGAACCTAAAATAGTGATTGAGGCATGTCAAGATGAACATTGGAAGTAAACTATGGAAGAAGAACTTATGCATATTGAGAAGAATCAAACATGGGAACTTGTCCCAAGACTAGCAAACAAAAACATAATTGGATCTAATTGGGTGTTCAAAAACAAATTGAATGAGAATGGAGAAGTGGTAAAAATTAAGGCTAGGCTTGTGTGTAAGGGCTATGCACAAGTTGAAGGAATAGAATTTGAGGAGATATTTGCTCTGGTGGATAGAATGGAGGCAATCATGATGATTTTTTCTTTTGCAACACATAAGGATTTCAAAGTTTATTAGATGGATGCGAAGTCTACTTTCTTAAATGTAGAATTTAAAGAAGTATGCATGGAACAACCAAAAGGATTTTAGTTATTAGATAAACCTAATATGGTTTGAAATTGAAGAAGGAAATGCATGGATTGAAGCAAGATCCTAGAGCTTGGTATGAAAGGTTGGATTATAAGTATTTTCTATAGCAAGGATTCAATAAAGGCACTACAGATAGTAACCTTTACTTTAAAGTTGAGAAAGATAAAATCTTGATTGTAGTTGTGTATGTTGATGACATAATTTTTGGAGGAAATGAAGCTATGTGTAAGAAGTTTATGAAAGAGATGTAGAAGGAGTTTGAGATGTCTATGTTTGGGGAGATGAATTTCTTCTTTGGGCTACAAATCAATCAAACAAACAAAGGCATATTCATTTCACACTCAAAGTATGTCAAAGAAATGTTGAAGAATTTTGGAATGGAATACTCAAAACTAGTATGTACCCCTATGGTTACTAGTTACAAATTAAGAAATAATGATGAATCGCTTGGATGACTAGAGAAAATACAGATCTATGATTCGTGGACTACTATATCTAACTACTACTAGACCAGATGTCATGCATGCAATTTGTCTTGTGGCTAGATGTCAAGAAGATCCTAGAGAGTCATATGTTACAAAAGTGAAGAGGATATTTAGATACCTAAAGGAAAATTCAGATCATGGTTTATGGTATCCTAAAGATACTAATTTCACATTGAGTTCTTACACAGATGTAGATTGGGTTGGTTGTGTGGATGATAGAAAAAGTACAAGTGGTGGTGCATTTTTTCTTGGATGTAGATTGGTGTCATGGCTAAGTAAGAAACAATATTTACTTTTTTTATCTACTACAAAGGTTGAGTATATTGTCACAACATCTTGCTACACACAAGTGTTGTGGATGAGGAAAACATTGAAGGATATCAGAGTGGTGTATGATGAGCCTATTTTTATCTTTTGTGAAAATAAAAGTGCAATAAACATTTCAAAGAACCCAATGATGCATTCAAGCAAAAAAATATTTCAATCAAATATCACTTTCTTAGAGAGAAGGTTGTGGAGAATGAAGTGAAGCTTGAATATGTGCCTACAAAGGATAAGATTTTTGACATATTCACTAAGGATCTTCCTAAGGATACTTTTGAGTATTTCCCCTCCTTTGAAGTAGATGCATAATTCTAGTGGATCTCATGATCTATCTTTTATTCTAGACTAATGTTGGTGGCTACCTCTCAGGGGGAGTAGGTAGTGATATTGCAGATTGATGTGTGTTTCTAAGGGGGAGTATTCTTAGTAGTAATGGAAAAGAGTATTCAGAGTAGTTGAAATTAGGTTGTGTAATGTCAAAGGGAAAGAATAATGCAATCATTTTATCATTTTCCATTGATTTCAAATGTGGGGAGATATTCATGTGAAAAAGTGTATGGCATTAGGGGAGAAAGTTGTGTATGTTGTCTAATCATTATTATCAAAGGGAGAGTGAAGCATGTGAAAATGAAAAAGTTCAAAGGGAGAGAGAAAAATGTTGTGTAAGTTTTCCAATCAATAAAAAGAAAGGAGAGTTGTCTTTTATGGTTTTTCACATCTTATGTTTTCATCAGTGACAAAGGGAGATATTGTTGCACATCTGTATAGATTGGTGTTGTCATTGGTGTTAACTGGCTAATGGAAGAAGTGTTAATTGAATTGTCTGGGTATACATATATAGTTGAGATATTGAGGAAGTTTTGTGAGTACATGGAGCTATCTTTATGCTAAGATGATGTCTCTGGTACTTGGTTTCTAGGTGCTTTTGATAAAATTTGAAGAAAAGATAAAATAGCGTGGTTGAGGTGTGTTAAGTGGTCTAGAATGTGCTCTAAAATATGCTTTGTGTTTCTTTTATGTTAATGCTATTCCTATTTGGTTCAGATATGTTGGTGAGAGATGTTATATTCAAGAGATGGTGTGATGGATCATTATAAAATAGAAGTTGTTTTCATTGGTGTGTGATTGTGCATTATAGAGGTGTCTAAGAGAAATGTCTTTGCTCCACATTTCTCTATAGTTATGCTTTAGGTCTTGCAATTCTGAAGGTGTCTTGATGGTGTTGGTCTCTTTCCTATGTCAAGAGGATTCATGGGTTGGTGTTCTAGAAGATGGTCTTCTGAGTTACAGTGTGCAACAGTGTTGTCTAGATGTATTAGGCTTGTACATTCTTCAGGTGAAGTTTGTTGCAAAATATTTTGATGGATTTCAAGGTTTTTAAGGAATATTTTAGATCATTTTGAAGCATGGTGTGGTTCACAAGTCATCTTGATATTTATGAAGCATGTACTTAATTGATTAATGGTGTTTGCATGGGTAATGGCTGACCTAGTGTTTACACTACATGCAAAGGATAAATATTGTTTGTGGTAGTGTGTGGTTGAGTGGTTTTGTTGATTTGGATCCCAATTAGGTTTTTATGTGGTTAATATTCACTTCTATCCACCAAGAAAGTGTTTTGGAACCAAGCTAATTTGAATTTTCACATTTGAGGTGCATTACCAACCTTGGAGAAGGTTTCAAAGTTGAGGCCGGTATAAGTGTAAGTTGAAATGTTGAAGGAGGTAAAGGTAGATGCAAGATAGATGAGTGTGTGAAGTGTATGATGCGAGTGATGTGAAATTCAGTAGAGTAGTGTGTACTTTCAAGTGTTAGATTACCAGATGCTGTGAGAAAAGGTGTCTATAATCATTCAAATAGGTTACAAAGGTGTTAGAGATATTGTTGTGGAATCTTTTTTGCATTGAGATCATGTTCTTTGTGTAACACTTCTTCTCTATCTTATTTTTGTACTCTAAAATTGAGCCTTAGCTTTGGGCCCTTCTAAAATGTGTGTCCTATTCTAACAATGAGCCTTTGTATTAGTTTTGCTATTACTTATATTGTGAGCTAATCCTCACTGTGGTTTTTCTCTAATTAGGTTTTCTATGTAAATTTTGTGTTCTCTTGTGTTTGGTGTTTATTTTTTTTAGTTTCTCTTATCTAATTTTCATGTTAAAAATTCATAACGGATTAAGGGTTTAATGTTTTGATAAGTTACAACTAATTCACTCCCCTCTTAGCTATCTTTTTAATTCAACAACAGGGTTAATTAAGTCCAATTAATTAAGAGAACCAAATATAGTATGAAAATGTAAATGATTACATTTTCTAACACTATATTTAGACCCCACTTTAGTGAGAGGGTGATCCCTATGATCAAACTTACACTAAAGTAGTCAAAAATTGTCAAGAGAGGTCTAATTGTACAACTGTTGGAAAGATATGACAACAAAGGTCAAGGAGGATGATCAAGCCCCCAAGATCTAATATATCATGAAAAACCAACAAAGGCACAAAGAGACACATACCTATGTTCAATATGCAGCAAAAAGAAAAGATCCACGAGCATACAATGCCAAAGTTGAAAATAAGATAGAAGGGGTGGATCAAGCCTTAGATATTTGTCCAGGAACATTTACAAGTGGAAACCCTTTATCCACTGTGCAAACCAAATGCACTCACACGGGCTAGTGAATTCCATTGTCCACTAGGTGAGCCCCAAAAAGTGGATAATGGGAAGTCATGTCAAGTATAGGCTCTCATTGTACTAACCATACCAAAGTTATAACTCATGATAAGTTTTATAAGGTGCCACTAAAATGGTCACAAGGCTAGTAAGCTACATTATGCTAGGCACTCATGAGAAAGGATCCACTGACAAGGAATTTTTGTTATTCTTGGTGGTTTTAATACATCCAATAGGATGTTCAAATGGATTTTGCTTAGTTCATGAAAGGTCTCACCTTAGGGAACATTGTGCCTAATGTCTCCAAGAGAGGACTAGTCAAGGATAAAATATTCACAACCTAGGGAATACAATCCGTAGCATCACCACTAAGAGGAATTTCATATTCTCAGAAAGGTCACAATCTTGAAGGAAATCAACCCAATGACACCACCAAGAAGACAAATTGCATGAAGTAAGAAGAACCCACTTTGAAGCAAACAATGAGCAGGGACACACATTCCCCCACTTTAAAGAAATTGTTATACAACATGTTGTGAGAAATTACTTTAAAGTAGAATAGAATAAATGCCAATACATGAGAGCTTTATTTGGAAAGCCCTATGTAAAACATATATTTCTAGAATATAGCTACGTCATTGAAGGAGGGCTTTCCCCCATATGCAATTCTATGATAACACATAATGGATCCATGGATTTGGGTTCAACATTTGTCATTGCTATAGTGATATAATCAAGCTTGAAACCATCATCATTCCTTAAATAACTCATGGAACAATGACCACACAGGAAGAATGACACATAGAGAGAGAGAACACAGAGAAGCTTTTGGGTCAACATGGAATCAACACCTTGCATCATCCCCAAAAGGAAAACACAATAAATATTTATGACAAATAGAATAATGTCACAATAGATTCACTTCCTTTGTATCTTTTCATCAATGGAGTGACAAGGGTCATCCATAGTAGGCTCACAAACATATAAAGACACACTGAGCAACACTATATGGGGGGTCACATTATGCACATACAATCATAAATAACACAAATAGAAGAATAATATGGCACATGAGAGTCAACTTATAGTAGATCATTTGCATCTCAGTCTTGTTCATCATATATGGAAGGCAGATAACTAGACAAATGGACAATAAGTGTTGTACTAGGAGCATCACTAGGTTCAACATGTGGCTAGTCAATCTTTATAGGAGGACCATCATGGTTGTTATCATCTAAGGTCATGGAAGAGGAAAATAATAAATTTAGCTCATTGTGCACTTCCTCATCAATTTTAGCAATCTCATCATCATCATCCAAATTAATCATAATAGGAGGCCTAATGACATCATTATGCTTTGTTTCAATTGGTGTTTAGTCTTGATTTTCTATTTTACTTAGATCTTTTAACCTACGATCAATAGGATGACGTCTACACCTATTGTTTTTAACATTTGTGTTTCTCTTTGTACGATTTTCAAGTTGTGATTGTGTAGGAGCAGGTTTATCAACCATAGGTTTCTTTTCTTCTTGCAAGGGGGGGAAAAAAGGAACTATATAGGAGGTTGTTCAACCACTTTCTCTTTAGCTTTATAAACTTGTTTGATCTTAGGAGGAACAATAGGACTTGTTTGATTATCTCTTGGTCTTTTGTAGGAAATAGGAAAAGGATTTATTGTGGGTTGGTCTTGGTTACTTGGAAGAGATTTTGTTTCAATTATGGTTTCGTCAGTGATAGGATGCTCAATCATGGGCTGAGTCATGTTGCTAAGGGATAATTCTACTATTCTCTTTGCCTTAAACTTCTGATAAGATTTAAAAAAAATTCCTCACCAGGCTTAATACATTCTGTTGGTTTGGGCCAAAATAAATCCAATGAGAAATTCCCATGGGAAGACATAGGATTAAAGCCACTATCATGCACAATAAATATGTCATTACCAAATGGAAACTTTAAGAATTTATGCATTACCAATAGGATAGAATCCATGTAGCGACATAGCAATGGATAACCAAGCTTCACACAAAAGTGGTTTGACAATAGGATGATGGAGAATGAGACATTCAATTTTTTCAATCCAACTTGTGAAGATAGATTGATCAAAGCTATCATAGGGAAATCAAAACCATTATGCGTTATGATCCAAGATTTTAATTTTTCATAAGAATCTTGATAAATTTCATACACAAATAATAATTCCTCAATGATCACATTATCTAAACGCACATGATCAATTAATATCCCATTAGTAGGCTTGTCATTAATTCTTTTGATGATGTAAAGAGAACCATCGGGTGCACATCTAATTATGTCATTTTGTGAGAAAGAAATGTCAAGGGGCATTTTGGTTTGTCCCTTATGAGGTTGAAAATCAATGAAGTCAACCATACATTCTATGTCTCCTTCATTTTCATTTATATTGTTATTATTTTTTTCTTCAAGTTTTTCAACATTCATCACATCATTCTTGGCATCATTAGCTTTCACAAAAGATATATTATGATTTGGCATGGGTGTGGTAAATATTTACAATTTTTTTTTGGGTGGGGAAACAAACTTATTGCCTTGACCATTAACACCACCAATCTAGATGTGATTTGAATCAATGAGGTCTTGCACAATATGTTTAAGATGCTTACATTGTTCTATATCATGTCTATTTTGTCAGTGATAATGGGAAAAGGCATTCAAGTTAAATTTTGGAGGTAAGGGCTTAGTTTTATCAATATCTCTAATAGGAGGTAAGGTGACTAAGTTCTTACTTAGAAGTTGTAACATTATGGAGTGAAAAGTATCAGGTAAAGGGGTAAATTGTCTACTCCTTTCCCTAATGGATGTGGATTTGTTGCTTTTATAGCAGCCACTTGGGAGTTAACATGTTGATTTGTTTGAGGTTTATTTATTTGTAAAAGTATTTATTTTGTTTCCTCAAAGGTTGGAAGTTGTTATGGGGCACAACTTCAGATTTCTCAGGATTATTAGGAGTTTTTGCTTCACAATGACTAACAAAATTTTGATAATCATAAAGGGCTTTGCACAAGTGTGTAAAGGATGGAAACTTCAAAATATCAATTTTAGCTTGAATATTGGTATGTAAATTTTATATAAACATTCTTTGATGGTCAACATTAGGAATCTTAATGTTTATTTGTGAGTAAAGCAATTGGTATCACGCTATGAAATCAATGACCTTTTCATCTTTGTTTTGTTTACATTCCATTAAATCACCTAAGGTCATCTTGGGACCCATATGCACTTGGAAATGGTTAAGAAAGGCATTGACAAGTTCATTGAATGAAAGAACTGAGTTATTTGGTAAAGAAAAAAACCATTTGAAGGCAGTTTCTTTCAAGGATCTAGGGAAAATTTTAGCCAAGAGTTTATCATAATATGTATTCCTTGTGGCATTTGTGCTCTCAATATATCCAAGAAAAAAGGGTTTCGTTTGACATATTGTGAAAGTTGGCCATTTTGACTTTGGTTCAATGTAGCAATTTTTTGTTGGAGGGGTGAAACATTTTGTAGGATTTGGTTAAGGATGGGATCATTATTTGTCTTGTGAGATGTAGGTGAATAAGGTGGAGGTGTATATGTATTCAAAGGTCAAGTGAATTGCAATTTTGTGACCTAGGAGATGGAATAGGAGATATGAGATTTGAATGCACAAAGCTAAAGGGATTCCTAGTGGAAATACCTAAGGTGGTATTCACATTGCTAGTTGGTTGTTTAGTTTTTGTAATAGTTGGATTAGTGTATGTAGGAATAGAAGTCATGGTTGTGGAAGGAGGAATTGGATTTAAACCTTGAATTTGAGTTAACCCCAATGTTTGAGCACAACTAGTCATTGTAGGGACATGCTTATCAATAATATGAGCTAGAATATGAACAATCTTTATTCCTTCTCCATTATCAAGCATTTTCCTCATGTTATCTATGACAGGAATTGCAATACCAACAATGTATTCAGAACTCACAAAGTTTTTCAATTTCTCTAAGTCTTCATCCAATTTTTTTAGTTCTTCTTGAGGGACATTAGCAACCATTTTGTCAACATAAATCACTTGGTTTTAGTTATGGTGGGCATGGGAAATGAGGTATCAAAGCTATGGTCCATAGTGGGTTGACTAGTATCAACACTATGAGTGAAAGAGTTGGAAAACTCAAAATCATTAAGTGTACAAGCATAGGATGGCATGAGTCTCAAACTACATCTCACTATAGTATTGGTAATAAGACACTAGGTTTTGAAGCTCATACAAGTTTCACCAAACCTAGGTGCACCCAAAATGGAGAATAGGTTCTAGATAAATGCAATCAAGCACCCTAGAATATGAAGTGCAATGCAAATATGTAAAGAGATAGAAATTTTTATATTTAAACAAGATAATTTACTAATTATGATATGCAAAAACATGACAAATGATGTCTTTTAATTCAAATTTTTATTTTCAAAAAATGCACTCAATTTGATCAATTAAACCTAATGCAAATGAAGAATTTTTTTTCTAATTTTTGAAACTAAAATCCAAATTTAATAGTAGATCAAAATGAAGCAAATATTTACAAATAATTTCCCAAAAATTTGAAACAATTCCTATACAAAAACGGATTCACCTAGGGTGAATGGGTCTTAGCACAAGGGTTACAAAAGTTTGAATTTAAGTTTGAAGTTCATATCTAGGGTTTTCTGTTTCAGGTTATAAACTATAGTTTTAATGACTAATTTTTCCAAATTTTAATGCTTAAATGTAAGTGAAATGAATGAAAAATGATGAACAATATGACACTTTTTTAAATGTAATTTTGAATCAATTTGTGAATATGAATGATTGAACATACACTAATATGAAAGTACTATGCAAAATCAATGTAATATGCAAGCAAATTTATGATTTTTTTTATATTTTAAAGGATGAAAAATGCAAACCTAAAACCCTAAATGAGATGCAAACTAATGAAAATTAACAACCTTAAATGAGATACAAATCAATGCAATGCAATTCAAAGTAATGTAAATCCTAGATCTAGGGTTTGAATGGACTCAAAATTAGAGTTTATAGTGCAAGAATGTCGGGTTCACCAAAATGAAATGAAGGAAAATGTGTTGATTCACCAAAGATGGAATGGGGGTATGATGCACCTACACTTTCCTCTCTAGTTTCATTAGGAAAAATAGATCTCTTAAGTCAAGATTGAATTTCAACCCTTAGGTGAGTCAACCTGGTGGAGATCTTGTTATTTTCCTTATGACCTAGGACAAGGTAAATCAACTAAAGAAACACTTTTTGGAGATGAATGGAAAATACTAAAATAATTCAATTATGCAATGTAACACATGAATTCACTAAATTCAATCTTAATCTGAAAGAATCTAGAAATAAATTGTAGATCTAAGAAGGTTAAGTATTTTTGCACCTGTCACCAAAATTCTCTTGTTGAGTGTCCTCTTGGAACAAATTGACCCTAGGGGAAATGGGTCCTACTATAGGGGTTGGAAATTTTCTCTCATAGTCCTTTGATCATATGTCTACACTCTCGATTCCTTCGGGTTTCACAATCTAAAATTCAAAAATAAATTCTAAAAGTGAGTTTCCATGGCTTGACAACTTTGAAATTTTTTCTATTTTTTCTCTTTTGATAGATCTTTCATCCTTATTCAACCTAAGATCTAAAAAACACACAAGAGAGAAAATTATTTGTTTTTGGTGAATGGGGGTTTTCCTTGGTCAAACCTCATTTTGGTAATTAAACCTTGAATTGAAACAATGAAACATGATAGGAATGATGAATGAACAAGTGTTATGTTGTAACTCACCAAACCATTTATTTGAAACACTTGAAGGATTTAAACTTAGTATATCTCTCCAAGGTCTTGATCTTGCATGAATGGCTTGATTGATGATGTGATCTTGATGCTTAAAACATGATTTGAAACTTGAAACCTACATCACAATGTTACTCTAAAAACATGCATGATGCTTGATAACTTTGACATGATGCTTGAGAACTTGAATGTTGCAACAAATGCTTGAGAAATATTATTTTTAACATATTTTACAACAATCTTAGCTCTTGTGAATTCTTGCATAAAGTTCTAGGATTTGAATTGATAAAAAGACCTTGTATTTATAGGTAATTTTCTAATTTCTCAAAAATTAAACATTACAAGCTAACACTTAAAACTTTAATTTAGGACTTTAAGATTCCACTAAAAATATGCTTAAAATTTGAATTTGTGATCTTCAAGTGGACCTATTCCCCCAAGGGTGAATGGGTCTTGACCTAAATTACCAAGACCTATTCATTTCGAGGTGTTATAAATGATAATTGCATTAATTAAATTATGATCACCCTTTCAAAAATTGTAATTAATTAGGCTTGTATATGTAAAATAGGTCCAATTAGAGGCTTAATTAATTCCAATTAATTAAGGAACCCATAGTGTGAAAATGTATAGTTCATTTTTCACCACTACACTTAGTACCCAATATTAAATGAGGGGTGTAGGAATACTCACTATCACTGAGAGAGGGGGGTGAATCAATAATGTACAAAAACTAAAGCATTTAATCAACTTTAAACATTTGAGAAACATAAACTTCAATAGAAACACATAAATATCACCATGACACAATATTTATAAGTGGAAAACCCTAGAAAGAGAAATACTACTGTGTGAGTTGGACCAATCCAATCTTCATAATTTTTTCACTATTAGGTCTCATTGACCAAACTATTATTGTGTACAATAGAGTACCAAATCTAGATCTCACTGACCAAACTCTCACTGAGTACAATATATCTAGGAGCACCAATTTAGAAACCAATAGAAGAACCAACTCCAAAACCAACAAGAGCACCAACTCCAAAACAAACAAGAGCACCAACTCTAAAACAAATAGGAGCACCAACTCCAATGAGATATAAGGAACATAAATACAGAGTAAGTTACTTTGTTTACAATACATTCTAGATTTTGTTTCACATACTAATTGTGACTATAATCATAACACAAGCTAAATACACTAGATCCAATAGATTCTAAGCAATATTTAACTAGTTAAGCTATAATGTCAATGAAATTCTTGAAAACCATTAAATAAGGAAGCCATTAAACATAAAAAACAAGAAATGAGTAATGAACACCTATTCTAATGCCCTAAACCTCACCCCATTGGGGGATTGGTTTTGTATTGATATGGAAGATAGCCCTTTCCAATCCCTTTGATAAAATAGGCATCTAAATGAACTCCATTGATGAAAACAAGCTAATATTAATGAAAACTAAGCTAAAGATGGATGAAAAGGTGAAATAGATGCAAGATGAATGAAGATGAGTGTGCAAACATGCAACATAACTTTGCTAAAATGGAAGTGGATCCTTTTCTCATAGAAATGGGATGTATTTATAGGATAAAATGGTGAATCAATGGCTAAGATTTATTTGATTAATCAAGGGATGAGATGCAATGAGAGGTGAAGGCATGGATCAAGGATTCTCATCAATGGATGAGAATTCAAGTTCACATGGATCAAAGAGTTAATCAATGGCTCACAATGATTCAAATAACCACACTTCATAAAATTTAGGAAGTTTTTTAGGGAAGAATATTCTCGTGCAAGTGGGTGGGTTAGGTAAAATAGGAATTAGATAATTAAAACAAAGTTCTAATTGTGCAAGTTGAGTGAAATTAGGATGCTCATTAAATAATTAATTTATTTAATGAAAGAGGGTCAAATGACATTTAATTCAACAATTTAAGATTATTTAATTAAATGAGAGGACATAATCAATTTAATAAAGTAAATTGAATTACTTAATTAAATAAGATGAGAATTAGTGTGAAAGGGGGTGAATTAGCCAAATAATAATGATCATTTGATTAATAGGATAAATTGATGCATTTAATTAAACAACTAGGACCATTCAATTAAATAGTAAAAAAGAAGGTGAATTTAGGAGAAAATGGTGTTAGTAGTCAGATTCAAGTGAGCAATATTAGTTATGATAATTTTAAGTGTCTACATTTTTCCCTTCTTTGAAGTGAGGTACTTGTTACATTGGCTCAAAAATTGATTCTTTTTAAATTAATGCTGCTACTCATATCAAAAATTTGAAAATTCTTTATTTTTTGGATGCCCCATTGTTGCCCGAGTGGAAGAAATTAAGCTAGTACCCTACCTCCTCGAGAGATCGGGTGGAAATTGTAGTTTTTAGGTTGATATCAAGATAAAGGTTTAACATTGATTTAGCTGTAGAAATAGGTTTTGGGACTCAAAAAAAAGATTACGAGCATGTAAAATACCTCAAAATAGGCCCCATAGCCTAGAAATTAATAAAACAGGATCAAAATGCAGTTTTCTCACTAAAATTAGGGTAAAAACCCTAATTTTTAGGCATAAATATAGGTCAAAGGATCACTTTTAGGTCATTTGCACTCATAGCTTTAGTGAACCTCTATGATTTTGCTCTAACAACTTGGAGAAATGGTGGCTTGTGAGCTCCCATAGCACCTTGTGAACATGGTACAAAAGTACCAATACGTACCAAACATAGGACCATCGGTATGCAAATCAAAATTTTCTCATTTATTAGGGGTCAAAAATGGCCAAAAAAATGCATCATTTTATAGAATTTCTTTTGAAACAGTCGGTAGCACTTTTTTTGGAGTTGTGACACTTTTGTAAATAGCGTCACTTTTGCCTAGTGAGGTTTGGTGATGCATTGAAAAGCTTACGTGCTTTTGTAAAATAGCATTGTGAGCAAAAATAGGATTTAGTCTAGTTGAACATCGCTTTTGAAAAGCCAATGCGCTTTTGCAAGAAATGAAAATTTTTCTATTTAGGTTCAATATTACTTTTGAAAAAATGACATGCTTTTGCAAGAAGTGATGCTTTTGACATTTTGGTATAGTGCCCCTCAAAAATAGTGCAATGCTTTTGCAAAATAGAGTTTCTTTTGCAGTTTAGGGTTTAAAGCATAAGATTTTACAAGTTTCTTCAACAATTTTGATGTGGTTTTCTTTGATTGTGTAGGAGATAATTTAGTCACATCATTCTAGGGAGCACAAACTTAGTATTTTGTCTCTTGTTCCCTAGTTGATTGAATCGAAAACAATGTTCCTTGGGGTGATCGAGCTAGGATTTGTGGTAGGGATGCCTAAGGTGAGGACTCGCCTTGCAATGACGCTAGTGATAGAGAGGTGGAACAATGAGACCTCATCCTTTCACCTCCCTATTTGGGAGGCAACTATGATGTTAGAGGATGTTTGGCACATCCTACGACTGTCAATTGATGGTGAGCAGGTGACCTACAATGTGGACATTGAGACCATTGTGTGCTATGATTTACTTGATATAGATACCTTATATATAGAGATAGCTCAAATTGACTTGGATGATTATAGAGGATAGGCCCTGGATTTGACTTTGATTGCTGGTGCTTTGATTTGTGGGGTGCTTGTTCCAGATCGAGGGGTAGAGGATTCAACCTTAGTTGGGGACTCACCTAGATGAGGATGATAGGATACATGACCTACTTTACCTAGGGCCCCATACTATTGCCTCTTTATATCATGATATGCACTAGGTCATCTACTTGTAGGGGTGCAACATAGGGGCTGAAGTGACCTTGTTACATATCTGGCCATGGGATCACATTAACCATTCTTAGAATGGTTATTACATTGGTAAATGTTGATTTGGATGATACCATAGTATACCGCTATAGAGCTATGATCATGTTGCATTCGACAGGGCCCACATGCATCCTATACTAGAGATGGGTGATTGACAATATGATATTTTTCATTGGAGACCCTAGTTACAAGTACCTACATGGTATGATGATCACCAACAACTATTATATTCCAAATATACTAGGTATATGCAAGGTCACAAGCACACTATGATTGAGTAGTATTTTCCAGATCAGGTTGCTTGCTAGTTTGGGGAGACCTAGGATGTAGTCCCAAATGATTATAGAGCCATATTTTCATGCACCACTAGAGAGACTCAATGGGGACCACAAATTCCACCCTAGGTGGAAATTGGTGACTTTAGACATCTCATGACACAACCATAAGTGTACACTAGTGGGACCTATAATGTAGGCACTATAGCTACATATGATGCCTGGTCATGATAGTTAGCGCACGTTTTCTTGATAGATCTCATAGTGGTACAGGTACTTGGAAAGGGTAGGAGACATGGACATGGTAGAGAAAAAGGGAGGGGGCACCATCAGCCTCCTTAGTAGCCTCCTAGAGATGGGTAGGATCAAAAGGATGGCCATGATGGATAGGTTCCTGGAGATGGGCACTAGTAGCAACATGATGGATAGGTGTCAGACATCAACCATTAGGACCACCACCTCCACCACCACACTAGGATTAGTAACATAAGGCATGGGGTCCAGATCCTTGGGATGCACAAATTTTGGTATTGACAACAAAGAGGGACCAACTGAGTCAAGTCCAGTAATTGATGACTTAGGTTCAAGTGGTCATAGGTGGGAGAGCACAAGACCGTTAACAGGTCTAGTAGCTCACAATATAGTTTGCATAGGAGACTAGGTGATTATAGTAGTTGGAGGATACTACCACACAAACACAGGGCCAAGGCATGGTCCCAACTTAGATGTATGGAAATGCAATGGTGGAGGCCTCATATTACTACACCTTGTACCATAGGGTGGTGCCCCTAGAGTAGTGACAACCGAAACTTTCCCATCAAAGCAAAGTAGTACCGAGTAGCTTAGGGTGTCCCTTAGTTAGGAAACCTTTAGGGAACCATCGACGAGACCCATGACAACATGACAATCGTCAGAGCTAAGGATAGCCTCACACTTTTGTATACATTTTTGGATGTACAACCCTAATTATTACATGTATATACATTCATTGGATGATATTTGATAGCCTCTTGTATATATTTTTTTGATGATATTGACATATTGACTCTAACATTTGTATTATGACATTTAGATTTTGAGATATATATGAGATGGATCAATTCAATTATGATATGATTTTCTATCATTTTCATGCGATGTCTCATTTATTTTATGCTTTATGATTATGTATGGATGAATATACTATGGATGGATGCAGATGTTTATATTATGGATGTGTATCTTTCTTTATGTATTATGATATGATGCGATGTATGATCGATGATGTGTTCTTGATGTGATATGCAATGTAATGTATGTTTTATTCTCTTTTTCAGTATCTATTATGACATGCTATGGGATGGATGCATTTCTCTTTTGTGTATTTTCCATATGATAATGTCATGCTTTATGATGTCTAGATGATTATGATATGATTATTTAGGACGTATGTATGCTAACGTTTTGTGGATACAAGATGGATGTATTATGGTTTTTTTTTACTATCATGATACCATGATAGCATGGAAAGAAGATAGAAGAATAAGATGAATGAATTAACCATTGATTTTTAGATTGATTTAGAAGTCCTACAAGTCTATGAGACTTCGATACTATTAGATATGGTGACGAGATTGATGATTTTCTCATTTTAGGGATTGGGATACTTCATCATTCCTTATTTTTGATATAACACATAGACACGATGCATCAAGGTATCGATAACTAGGATGGAATTTTATCTAGTGCGATGGACTTTAACTCTACAAATAGATAGGATAATCCTTGCTCACACCTTGACATATGTAAACCTCATTGGAATGTAATTTAGAAGTTTAGAACATTTTGGACCAAAGCATACACAATGGTCAACAATCTATTCAAAATGACCTCCCTACACACAACTAAGCAAGTATTCACCAAGATTATTTTACAAGAACATCCCTCAAGCACAAAAAATGAAAGATAATGATCGACGCCCCATTCCTTTCTCTCTAAATCATTTAGGCATCATCGATAGGTCCTCATAATGGGTCAACAAGATAAATCATAAGAAAAGATCAAAACAAATAGTCAATGTTATCTATATCTCTTTCCAAAGTAACATAGCTAAGGTGATTTATGACAATGATGTGCATTGTAGGAAGGATGCATCCTAGGACATGTTTATCAAATGTTTTGAATAAGAATAATTATTTGATAGGTTGTTGATACAAAAACTATCAACTTGTTTACTTATGATTCTAGACTTTAGACTTTCACATTTAGGTTTAGGGTTTAGGTTTTGGAATATTTCATTTTTTTTGCTATTTTGCAATGTTGTGAGGTTTTTTTTGATATTTTTGGGTATATGAAAATGTTTAGGGGTTTAGGTTATGTGAGGCTATTTAGGATTTTCAACTATTTTCCAATGTTTTGGTTTTTTAATTTTTCTAATATTTTTTTGTTTTCTGATTTTTCAAATGTCTTTTGTGTTTTTTGAGTTTTGACCAAGACCTAAGAGGGACTAACCTAGGGCCTCTGGGGCTTATCAAATATTATCCTTTCCTATGCTATGCATGCAAAGACCATGTAGTTCAACTAACTTTGACTAGTAACCATTTATTGAAGAAATATGAACACTTGATGGATTGTTAGTTTATTATGATGAACTCCTAAAGGATTGACCTAATGCGTCTCGGGGGCACATCTGATGTCCTTGCTTACATTCAAGCTTAGAGATAATGTAGTTCATCAAGTTTGTTTTGTGGTTTTTTGATGTTTTGGATTTTGACTTTACAACTTTTCAAATGCTTTTGGATTTTTCAACTATACAAGATTTTGATTTTTTCTAGATTTTCTAGATTTTGCAAGTGTTTTTGGATTTTGATGAGGTTTTTAAATGTTTTGATATTTTCCTAGAGATTTAGAGAGTAACCTTAAGATATATGAGAACCCAATATGATGAAAGCATACAAAATTACCCCTAGTGTAATGTGATAGACTACTTCGATATAGGTAGGACAAACTAACCTTAGGAATGTGCCAAGTAGTACTAAAGGGGAATATGATACTTACATATCATCCATCTATGATACAAACATAGATGTGTGATGGAATAAATAGGATTAGTGATGTGACAAATGGATGTGATAGATGATGAAGTAGGATAAACTAAAGAGCCAATGATGGATGGAGAGTGCTTATTTACACAAGGTGCTTGTTTTCTGGGTTTTCACCATGGTACTTGCCCAAACTGCCACCGAAGTGGTTTTTACTAGAGGATGACTTTTTCTTGATTGTTTTTAATCCTTTTTCTTATTTTTTTGGATTTTTGGATTTACATCCTTGAAGCCTAGGCATAAAAATATTTGAGATGCAAACTGTGGATGGGATCCTGCAAGGGTTCTCCTTTAGGTTTTGATAAATGATAGGCTCCTGATCCATAGCTCACTGTGATAAAAAATATCCCTAACCAATTAGGCTCAAACTTTCCTTTGTTATCTTGATCTAGCATGTTCTTCTAATTCTACTTGAGGACAAGATCTCCCACCTAAAAGGACTAAGTCTTGATTTTCTTATTGTAGCTCTATTTTAGTTCATTTTGGTATGCCTGCAAATGATTCAAGGCATTAAGATGACATTCATCCATGAAATATAACTCGTTCAATTGAGACACCCTGTATTCTTCATCAGTGATTAGATTTTACAGTGATAGTCTCAATGAGGGGAGCTCAATCTCAATGGGTAGGATGTCTTCAAAAACATAAACTAAGGAAAATGGGATTGCACTTGTAGGTGTGCATATACTAGTTCTATAGGACCATTAGGTGGGATTTAGTTGCATATGCCAATCACAACCACCCTCATTGATTGTCTTCTTGAGGATTTTAAGAATGGTTTTGTTTGGCACCTCAACTTGACTATTACCCTAGGGGTAATAGTAATAGAGAACTAGTGTTGGATGTTGAATTGTTGACATAACTCTTGTACATCCTAATTTTTGAAAGGTGTCCAATTATCTGAGATAAGGGTTTGGGGAACATCATAGCAAAAAATAAGAAATTTTAGGAGGAATTTGGATTTTTTTCCCTGTGATGTAAGTCATAGGGATAGCTTCCACCCACATTATAAAGTACTAAGTGATCATGATGATGAATTTGTGACCATTGGTGATCCAAGTGGATCTACAGATGTTGAAATTTTAACTATTCTTAAAGTCCCTAGAAGTAACACCATGTCGAAGTGTTTGGCAAACCAGTCTCAACGCAATTTGAATAGGCAAAAATTGAGTTTGTACGTTTGAGTTATGGCCAATCAAAGTTGGTCAACTGGGTACACAGGCCAGTCATACGGTGAAAATTTGATCATCTCATAATCTATCGAAATCATGGTCATCCTGAAGAGCTTGGCGAGTGGAACCCGATGCAACTTGAACGGGGTCAATCGGAGCTCGTATGCATGAGTTATTGCTAGTCAAAGTTTAGGTACCAAGGCAAGAAAAAAGGTCAAAATTTGATGTCACCAAAAGTGGTCCAAGTTGGTATCGACGTGAAGGGATCATTGAGAGCTTTCCAATGATGTTTTTTTTGCACAAAACGGAGCTCATATGAAGGAGATATAGTTAGTCAAAATTGGGTTGACTAAGTTGACCAAGGTTGACTAATGACGTCAACAAAGTACAATCAACATTGCTGCTGATCAAGAAAGGGCCGGTGATGTGGCACACATGGTTAACACTATCAAATTGCAAATTGAAAAGTGGCACCACTTAGATGTTGACACATGTCATCTGGTGGCAAATTAAATTATGCCATGTGGCCCAATGATTGGGTGCCACGAGGCACCCATGTGGCACACTTGTTGGCCAGCTGAAAAAGAGTTGGTGGGAATGAAATTTTACCCCACAACCTCCTACATCCAACTAAAGTCTCTTTGCCACTAGCCCACACTATGGGCGTTGATATATAAAGGAGGCAATATTTATTTAAAAAAATAAAGAAGTTGGAAATGCCATAACAATGGCTATTTGAGGGCCTTGCCATTAGGCCAAAGGATGGCCATGGGTTTAAAGCCCACTAACACCATTTTATTCTTTTTTTAAGAGCCATCTAACCCCTATAATTAAGTGATTAATCCCTTAAAATTTGCTAAACCCCTAATGTAAAGGGGGATATCATTTTTTAAAAAAAACAAGCCCGTTATATGATAAAATCAAATGGGCTAAAAATAATACTCTTCAACAAAAGCTCAAAAATAAAATTCAGAAAGGGCTAAGGAAGATTAACTCGAGAGGTGGAAATTTTTCCAAGGGAAATAAACAAGATTTTTGGGTATGTGTAGGATCATGATGGGCCAAAAAGTGGCAATATGATGGGTTTGTGGCTGATGACTTTTTTTTAACCTAAAATTGATGAAACGAAAAGGGTTTTTAAAGGAGATTCTTAGCTTTCCACCAATATAAATTATGCTTTACTTTGAATTTAATAAGTAATTATTATTCAATTTCTATTCAAATTATGACTAAAGTCCTGATTGATAGACTGATTGAAAAACATCTATATCTTTCAAACGGTACCACATTTTTTGAATCCAAAACATGTGTCACATTCTATGCTTCATATGATATAGGATTTAAAAAAGAAAAATTGAATTTAATGAAGTTTTGATCAAGTTAAGGTGGTCGACATACGAGTTTTTTATATTTTTAAAAGTTGTAATAAAAAAATCATAATTAATTATTTACTTGGAAAAAAATTACAAAAAAATATGCATCACATCTGGACATGACTCCTCTACTTATATCTAAAATATTATCATTTTATTGCAGTTAGGGTGGTCAGACAGAAACCTACTTCTTATTTTTTCCTTGAAATTTAAGTACTACTACATTGAAATTTCAAATTTTCACCAAATAGATTTTTTTTTTTTAAACAAACCTAGTAGTTTAGAAACTACATTCAATTTCTTACAAATTCTATTCTTACATATTTTTGAACTAATATAGATAACTTATTCAAATTTTTACGTCAAGTTGTCTAACTCAAATTTTTCTAATTTTTTTGCCACTTAAGGGCCTATTTTTTCCATGATGATCCTGCACATACCCTTTTAAATTGATCCCTCTTTTTAAGGGGTGTACATTAAACCCGTTACATATTGTATGAATTAAATTATTAAAGCCAAAATGGGGTTTAATTTTTGTAAGGCCTAAATGTAAAGGCCATATAGAAAGGATATTTTTGGGAGATTTTTATTTGTAAAATAGATGATTGGCAAATATCTTTTCCTTGTATGGGAGATATAAGGGATTTTGTAAAATATTATGGTTTTAGCCATAATAAGAAAAAATGTATGTATAAAAGGTGGTTAATGGGTTTTGGTTTACAAGCAATTCTTCTTGAAACCAAGTAATCTTGGGAGGATATTTTTGTAACTTAGTGAATAATTTGCATAGGTTGATTTAGCCTCATTTGTAAAAGCTTTGTGAAGCTTCTTATGTTCTTTTGTGAGAATGTCTTGCCGACATGGAAACTGTATTCATAGGTGGAGTTACTTTCTGGAGGCCTCTTGTAAGGCGAAATCTGATTCATTTTTGTAATTTGTGAAGATTCCAAGTCTTGAAGACAATATATTGATTCATTTTTCTAGTGAATCCGGAGACAACCAATTTTGGTGAACTCCGTTATCACCTTGATTGTAATATTTTTCTTTATGATTTCTTGCAATTGTTTATTTGAGCTTAGTAGAATAGAGATTTGGATTTACATGTAGGATTCAAATCGATAATTTAAAAGATCCTAATGTTAGATTGGACGATTGTAAGTATTTTGTAAATCTAACTCGTGAACTTTAACGAGCAAGTGCTCGATTCATTTATAGATCAATTGGATGAGGTGGGGGTGATTTTTTTATGAGGTGAAGTCCCCACTACAAGAAAGGACAAGGTGTAACAATTAGTTGGATTTCTTGAGCTAGAGCATGGATAAGGTCCCCATGATGTTGACATTGCACACACTTCTTCATGAATTAATGAGCCTCCTATTCCATGGTTGGATAGTAATACCCCATCCTCAATAGCTTCTTAGATAAGTTCATACCACTAAAATGGGAACCACAAATTCCTTTGTGTACTTCCTTTAATGTAGTCAAAGCTTCCTCTTGGTTGAGACATCATAATAATTTCCCCTCGATACTTCATCGATTTAAGGTATCTCCTAGGATGATGAATCAAAATGCATTCTTGAAAAAGGTTTTCTTAATGTTTGTGGTAATGTGAGTGGGAAGGATACCTCTACTTAGGTAGTTGAAGATGTCATGATACCATGGGGAACCAAGACCAATGATTTCACACAAAAATTTGGATTCAAGTAACTTGAAAACTAGTATGAGAAGCTTCTCTACAATAAACTCGCATTGAAGAACATTGTGTGGCATGTCTAACAAGGGCCTAATGGTTTCCATGGCATCAAATTCTTAATTGTTAACATGGGAGATTTACTCAAATGTTGTGTCGATGAAGAAATCCTTAATACTTTCTACCATCTTCTTGTAAGGGGTGATGTTATCATCTTTGGTTTGACAGTAATTATTGACTTAATTAATGATCATTTGTGAATCCATATAGACATTTAACTCCTACATCAGCCACTGGACTACTATTCTTAACCCTGTTATGAGAGCTTCATACTCAACAATGTTTTTGGTGCATGGAAAGGATAACTAACTTATGATTTGCGAATACAATCACCTTGTGGGGTGATAAAGAGAATGCATGCCCCTGATCCATGTTGGGTATATGATCCATAAAAGTACATATTCCACTGATCCGCTACATCGAGGACAAACATTGACTCATTAGGAAACTCAGATACCAATGGATTCTTCGGATAAAGGGGAACTTTTACCAGTTGATCCACAATTACCTACCCCTTAATAGCCTTTTGCTCCACATACTCTATGTCAAACTCGATTAAGATCATTACCCACTTAGCCATTCACCCAATGAGAGATGCTTTGGACAATAGATATTTTAATGGGTCAATCTTAGCAATGAACTTCATTTGATGAGAAAGCATATAGTGTCTAAATTTTTGTGAAGAAAAGACCACTACTAGGCATGCTTTATCGATGGGTGAATAATTCATCTCATACTAATATAATAAATTGTTATGTCCTTTCATGTTTCATCATGTTGGGCAAGAAGATCACCTAATGTTTATGATGTGTCTAAGATGTACAAGATTAAAGGTTTGTTTGATATTGGTGGCATGAGAACAGAAGATGTCAATAGATAGTCCTTGATTTGTTGAAAGGATTTATTGCATTTCTCATCCCACTTATATGTTATCCCTTTGTGGAGAATGTGAGGAAAGGGGTGGATCTTGTTTGATAGTTTCATTATGAATATCCTAATAGATTGTAACCTTCCTTGTAGTCCTTGCATCTATTTTAGCATTTGCAGTGGCTCCATGTCTTGAATTGCTTTTACCTTAGATGGATCTATCTCGATCCCTCTTTGTGAGACTATGTACCAAAGAATCTTTCCTAATGTGACCCCAAAGACACACTTTTTTGGATTCAGTCACACCTTGTATTCTTCAAGCCTATCAAAGATTGGTCCTAGTACCTCTATGTTCCCTTTCCTTGTATTTGATTTAGCTAGAATATCATCCACATATCATTTAATAGTTTTGTGGATCATGTCATGAAATATTAGGGTCATCACACTCTGATAGGTTGCTCTAGAATTCTTTAACCCAAATGACATCATATTCTAGCAGTTTGTTCCCTGCAAACATGTGAATGATGTTTTGTGTTGGTCCTCCTTAGTGATCATGATTTGGTTATAACCTAAAAATCCATCCATGAGTGATAACATTTCATGTCTAGTGGTTAAATCAACAATGATATTAATGTTTGGAAGAGGAAAGACATCTTTTAGACATGCTATGTTTAAGTTCCTAAAGTCAATGCATATTTTGATGCCCCCAATGGGTTTGGAGACTAGCACCAGGTTGAAAACCCACTTAGGATAGTCTATTGGTTAGAAAAATCTAACATCAAGGAGCTTTTACAATTCTAGTTTAAATTGTAATATTATTTGAGGGTGCATTTTTCTCAATTTTTTTTCTACTAGTTTTTCTTTGGGGTAAACTACCAGGTGATGTACAACCAATTTGGGATCTAGTCTAGGCATATCTATGTAGGACCATGCAAATTTTTCCCTTCACTCTTTTATGAATGCTACTAATTTTGTGTGCTCTTCATCTAATAATGATTCTACATAGAAGGCTATCTTAGGTGCCTCTTCCGTCCCTACATTCATTGGAGTAGCTTTCTCTACTAGTGCCACTGATTTCTCTAGATGCATTGCATTAAGAGGAATATTGAATCCCTCATCCTTCGGTACCTCTGAGATGTTTTCACCATCAAATGTGTCCTTTTTTTTTACTATTTTGTGATTAGAAAGCTCCACCATGTGTTTTTCACTTAAATATCTACACGTTATATTCTCATGTCATTTATTTTGTGACTAAGGGATTCAATCATCTCCTCATAGTACACCTAATGCATCTATCTCTATGTCAAACCTTGGTTTATGATCCCCACACAACAAGTTGTCACAAAGTCCCATAAATTCAAAGACCACTTCATCATTTTAAAACACATCTAGAATTGGTTGTCCTCATTAGTCCCAGTTGATTAGTTGGGGGTATACTAGCTTCAATTTGGGTATTTGGATGTTTGGGGTAAAGGATGTTGTGGTTATCATGAAAATGGAGGTATCCTCAAACAAGTTAGTAATGTTAAGGGGAATTAATCAAGGGTATTATCATGTGATGTAGGTAACCAAGAGGAAGCCTCAAACCATTTATTTGAAGTACCCTTGCCAAGAAGGGTCACCTTGCTAGTGGTACACCATAAACCAAGATTCTTTGGATGTTTCTCAAGAGCAATGGGTTCTAGAAAGTTGTTGTCATTCTTCCCTAGCTTTTCATTCTTGTTATACCCCCATCCCATCATTAGTTGTAATCCTTTGCTATCATCTTCCATTGGAAGAGTGGCCATGGGTCAATCATTCTAATACAATAATTTGGATACATCTTGTTCATTGATGACCTCTTTGTTCAAATCTCCCCACTTAGTTAAAGTGGTAGAGGCTACCTTCATTGTCTCAACTACCTTGTTGATAGATTAAGGTTTTCCATGAGATTAAGGAGAAATAGGTAACTCTCCAAGCATGAAAGTATCCTTCTTTAGATTATAATCCCCACATCCATTATCCTTGATCACTTTCTTGATGTTTGGTATGTTTTGAATAATGGGTGTTTTCGCTTTTGAGGTAGAAGCCAAGGAAGATGGATCAAAAAATGAGGAGGATGTGGGTCCTTCATCTTTCTTAGGTATTTAAGGGATCTTGTAGAATTTATCCTTAAGGTTCTTGTAATAATAAAATGGCTTAGGATCACCATGGATGGTAACTTCTTTATCCTTAAAGGGAAATTTGACACATTGGTGGTGCATGGAAGTTACAACTTGCATGGCATGGATTCATGGTCAATTGAGAAGAATGTTGTAAAGAAGGTCAAGATCAAACACTTGGCATGAGGTTTCAGTCATGTAAGGCCCTACTTGAATAGGTAGCTTGATTATGCCTTGAGACACCCACTCTTGATCATCATTTTCCCTTATGGTTATGCCTTTTGTATTTTCAATGGCATCCTCTAATACACCTAGTTTTTTGAATAATTTAAGGGTGCAAATGTTTAGACCAACACCTCCAACCACTAGGACTCTTTTAACTTCATTTTTGTGAAAAACGACCTCAAGGTGCAAAGCCTGATTGTGTGATGGTTGCATTAGGAGGTCTTGTTCAGATAAGGTAAGAAGATGGGGTGCAGTGATATGCCCTATAATAGCTTGGAATTGCTTGGTATCCATATTCTTAGGTATGGAGGAAGATAATAAGGCATTTTCTAATATATCCCTATGTGTAGGGGATCGCTTCAACAATTCTAGGATGGAGATTTGTGTAGGGTTTTTATTTAATTGGTCTAGGAGACTCTAACTGCTAGGGTTTGATGTGAGAAGTGTAGGTTGTGGCCTAGATTGTGATGATGCTCCTCGGATTGTGACCTTTCCACGTCGTGTGGTAACTCCACACTTTGCACTAGGTACTTTGATGGTGATGATTGATATGAAATTGGTGCAAGATGCAACCACGTTGGTATAGACATGACCTACATTAGTGCAATATTTCCCCTTTCCATTGTTACTCTCTTTGTTATGATTTGGCATTGGTTTCTTGTATATATTTAGGTCTTGGTTACCTACTGGTTGATCAATAGTTATGTCCCCATTTTTGATGAGATCTTGGATAATGTTCTTCAACTTCATGTAGCTTGTTTTTTTATGTCCTTTGATCTTCTGGAAATCATAAATATCCTTTTCATTAGTTTTAGTAGTTGGGGAGCATGATTAGGTTTGATTGCACCAACTTTTGTATGACAACTTTGAGGGGTTCCCGCAATGGTGTGTATTTACACTTTTGTGGGTAGTTATTCCTATTGGGTGGTCCTCTTTGTTGTGTGTTGGCATTGTTGATTTGGTTTTTTGGTGGTAGTGTGTTTGTTGTGTGTTGGTTGGTTTATTTTTGGTTTGTCTAGAACTTATGACTAATTTAGCATCAATGACACCATCAATAGTTACATTCTTGTTCTTAGACAATATGTGGGGCTTCTCATTAGAATTGGTAGATGCGCAGTTGTATTTAATCACTTTGTGTGGTTCCCTGTGCAATTAGGAATCTCTCGATGTTAAGGGCCCTAGGGATAATCTCATCATAGGATGTGACACTGCATTTTTATTTAAAAGGATAAGTCTATGTCAACATTGACAATGATGATTCCTACTTGTTGTTCTTTAGGAATAGGCCATTTTCTCTTGCTATCTATCTACCTCCACCATTGTAGGAAATTTGTGAAGGATTCCCACTTGTTTTCTTTAGGGTGTACAACTCTTCCAAGGTCACATCCATGTATAGGTTGAAGGAGAAATGATCTATGAACCTATCAATTATTTGTTGGAAGTTTTGAATTCCCAAAGGAAACTGCGAGAATCAATCTATCGTTGGCCCTCCCAAACTACATGGGAAAAGGAACATCAAGTAGGAATCATTGTAAACAACTTCCATACATGATACATGAAACTCTTTGATGTGATCCACCAGATTTCCCTTACCTCTATACTTTTCAAAGTTTAGGACTTTAAATCTGGGTGGGGAAGGTATCATCATAATGTTCCTATGGAAGGGGTATGGACACAAGTTCTGTTGTGTATGTGGTTTCTTGGTTTTCTCCATTTGAATGTCCTATATTTTTTGCATGGGCACCTTAATTTGTGATGAAAAATCATCTTGAGGATTTGGTGAAGGAGCATATATGGTATATTGTTGGATGGTAGATGAGTTGTAGGTGGGATTTTGACATGGCGGGGTGTTGTATGTTGTGTAGGGTATATTTTTTATATTATGAAGGTGATGGTGATTGTGGTGGAGGTGTGTATGCTCCTTTTTTCATTTGAATTTATGAAATTTTGTTGTGTGTTGGAATATTGTTGGGGATTTTAGTACAAGCCCTATTGTTGTTGTGCAAAAACTTGTTGTTTTTGGGCGTATTGTTGTGCTAGCAACACTTGTTGTTGGTGTGTGAGAAATGCTTGTTGTTGGGATTCTTGTTGTTGTTATTGTGCAATCATTAAATGTTGTTGAGCTTGTTGTTGCAATGCTTGTCAAAGATAGGCTTGTTGTGCTTGTAACATTTTTTGTTGGGCTTTTTGTTGTTGCAAAGCTTGAGCTTGATCTTGTTGTGCTTGCAGTGCTTGTTATTGTTGCAAATATTTTTTGGCTTGCAATATAGAAGTGTTTTGATTTTGGAGTACGTGAGGTGGATTTTGAGGAACCATGGTGTGAGTGGGTTGTGGGTTGATTTAATTGTAAGGTGGTTATTGTGGGATGATATTTTGGGGGTTTTTTTGCACTATCATTCCTTGTAAAAATATCGATTGGGGTGGAGGAATGTAGGTTTTGGTTCCCATTTGATTTTGCATGACTTGGGGGACCAATAGTTGAGATGGTGTCACTTGGTGTTGCAATATCAGTGGCATGCTTTGGATTATTTTGTTGGAAGGGTTCCCTTAATTTTTTTGATGTTGAGGGTTCCCTTGTTATTTTTGATTTTGGCCCAAGGTGTTACCTTGGTTGATGGGATTCATGATCAATGGGTTTACCTGATTTGGATTTGTGAAAAGTGGTTTTGATGTGTTTTGTGGGTTGGTTTGAGTGGTGTGTGGAACCAATTGTTTTGATGTCTCAATTTGGGGATTGGTTGATGCAGGTTGACCTTGTGTTAAAGTTTGACCTTGGATGGTGATGTTAACTTTCCCTTGCACTTGGGGTGCTTGGCTCACACGACCTTGTGTAGCGTTAGACACACTTCGGTACTTGTGGTGGTGGAAGAAGATGGTTCCACATGAAATTTTGAGGACATTGTTGTGTTATGGAATGTAAGTGGTATGTGTGAATGTAGAGGGTTTTCGGGAATGGTGGTGGAAGAATGTGGTGGGGCACCAAATGTTGGTGTCCAAATTGTGTTTTGGGGAAGGATTGTGTCTTGTTTACCCAAAATTGTGTTGGCTCCTAAATTGGGAGTGAGACCAAGGTTAGTTGCAAGTCGACTTGCAAGATTAGTATCCAATTTTTGACTTGGTAAAAGTGATGAAGTGGGTTGAACTATAGATTGAGTCAAACCTTGTACCAAGGGTAGTGTGGTGGAAATTTTAGGAATTGAAGCCACATTTCCTAAGGTTTGTTCCCTAATTGTTTCCAAGCTGAATTTTGAAGGGAGCTTATCCCCTTCCTTTACTAAAGCTAGAATGTATTGTGTAGGGTTCTTCTTCATCAAAGTGTTGATGATATGGCTTGTTTTATGATCTTTTTGGTATTCAAGGAGTTCTTCCTCAATGAGCTCAAGTGGGTTTTTCATGAAATGTTCTACCTCATACACCATGTCTAGTGGATTTTGTGGTTGTTGTGATGGGGTAGATTGGATCCTAGGATCAGATTCTTTTTGGGTGGTATCACTTGTGGTAGATGTAGTTTTGGTTTGCTCCATGTTTTTCTTGTGTTGTGATCTCGTTGTTACAGTAAATTATGGATCAACTATGGGAGAGGTATGTTGAGAATTGTATTTTTGAAACTCTCTAGTTGACTCAAATCTTGATAAAAGGGACCCTCTAAGTTTTTTTGGACCAATGATGTGAGTGGATGATGAAAAGGGGTAAGTGAAATGGGGGATTAACTTTCTAAACTTTAGACAATGCTTTAGACAAAAAGGTTTGATGTTTTGATGTTTTGGAGAAAAGGTTATATTGAACTTGTTGTGACCCTTAAGATAGACTTTTTCAAAAAGGATTATGACTAACTCAATTAAGTGTATGTAAAAGGATTAATTTACACACAAATAGCTAAGTTAGGGGATTGATTTAATGATAACCTAAATCTAGAATGTTGATGTGTCCAAAGTTTCAAATTTGTTTGTGAAGTGATATGTGACATGTGTTTTAAGATGGATGAGATCTTTTACCCAAATGTGTTAACCTAAAAGGGACCTTTGTTTACAAGACCAAGGTAGTGAAAAACATGATTTACCCCTAAAGTGATAAAACCTAGGAACTCAATGTTTGGATAGTAGAAATTTGATACAATGTTTGGCAATGAATTTCCTTGTTTCACTTTGTTGCTTGGGAGTCAACGTGTTTTGAAAAAAAGCCCAATGTGTGGTGTGTAAATTTGGTTTTAAACTTTGATTTAGTGAGATTTATTTTACCACATTCAAATGTCTTGATTATATTTGACTCTAAATGTCTATAACTAAGTAAATTTCATTCCACAAATTTCAATATGTGAAAATCAAGAGGCTAAAGCTATTGTCTCCTATGTTGACTTTTGAAAGTGTGAATTGAGATATAAGTCCAAATATTTAGAAGCCTTTAAAGATATTATTTTGAAAAAAACAAAAACATCCTTAGGGACAATCAAGAATATAGGGATTTTCAAATGTATTCACACTAAGTCCAAAGGGTTTGAAATTTGAATAACGTGTTGATGTTTGTTTTGAGTTCCTTTTAAATCAAGAAAAGTGTCAAAATGACTCAACAAGAACAAGCAATAACAACCCTAGAGAGTAGGTACACACTTATTGGTAGGCTTCTCTTATCCCCTAAATAATGATGTAATCCAGGAAGATGGAATGGACAAATAGGCTATATCAAGGAAATGTATCATCTTGACATGCCAAGCAAAAAATTCCTTTCCCTATTTTTTTATTTTCTCAACCAAAAACTAGATGTGGTAAGCAAATTATGGGGGTGGTGCGCCTCCTGTGCACTACTTCAAAGTACATTTCAAAAAACAAGGATAGGTTACTAAGACATGGTGTTTAATGATATCGTGAACATCATGAGGTATACAATTCCCATGAGACTGTTAAGTCTCTATTTTACCCTAAGTGGCCCATTCATTCGCATGAGAGTTGACATGAGAAGTAGCCATTCATGAATACAAGTTACTTGCTTTGGAACTTCAAAAGATTTATATAGCTCACTGATAAATGGGCTTGAAGGTCACCATGCATTCTCCATTGTGGGATGTATCACATAGTAGGACCTCTCTAAAAATGACAAGAAAATATTATTTCTCTTCACCCAAGATCATATGAAGTGCAAGGGGAGTGGATACATAGAAAGTTCTTAGGGTGACCAAACAATTTTGTAAACTTGGAGTGTTTCTCTTCACCCAAGATCACAGAAAGCACAAGGGGAGAGGATATGCACTAAAAGTTTACACAAGCACTCCAAGAACAACAATCACTCATTATTTTAAAATCCTCAAAGGAAAAGATGATTTCATTTTAAAAGCACCAAATTGAAGAATGAATTTGTAGTTGTTCAATTTTAACCAACATTACAATGGTGAGGATGTATGGGTCCAATTTTAACCAACTTTGAAAGATTACAACATTATAAATTTTAAACGTAATTGAAAGCTAATTGTCCTAAAACATGAAATAAAGTTGCATATAATGGGTTATATCATCCCATAAGTGTGTAGAACACTTTTACAATATAGATCAAGTGATAATATGCTTCTTTACTTCAAGATTTCATTCCTTTTCAAATTTGCAAAATTAGTTAGCCTTACAGGAAAAAAACTAAAAGTAAGAAAATGATCAGAGAGTGGATTAAATTGAAAAATTAAAGAAAAAATTAAAATATAGTTCTATGTTTTACCTTGCAAAAACATCTCTGGACCACAAAAGCATCATTGTTCCACAAAAGTGCCACTGTAATGAAAAAGTGTCACTTTGGTGAAATTCAAAAGCACCTCTCTGTTTCACTTGTCAAAAAACCAGAGACATCAAAAGCACTGTTGTTATCAAAAGTGACTCTCTACAAAAGAAATCAAAAACATTGCCATAATGCAAAAGTGACGTATTTCAAAAGCGCCCCTATATGGAAAAAGCATTTTTGTTCATCAAAAGAAACACTCTGGTAAAAAAGAAAAAGTCGCTCCTTGCTTGTAAATTTAAAAACATGAGAAACTCAAGGAAAAATTATAAAAATTAGTTATTTCAATCGTCTTAGTATGAAAATGTGACTATAATCATGACACAAGCTAAATACACCATATCCAATAGATTCTAAGAAATATTTAACTAGTTAAAAGCTATAATCCTAATGAAATTATTGAAAACCATTAAATAAGGAAGGCATTAAACATAAGCAATAAGAAATGAATAATGAAAACCAATTCTATTGCCCCAAATCTCATCCCATTGGAGGATTGGTGTTGTATTGATATGGAATGATAGCCCTTTCCCAATCCCTTTGACAAAATGAGCATCACAACTAAAAGAACTCCATTGATGAAAATAAGCTAATATTGATGAAAACTAAGCTAAAGATGGATGGAAAGCTAAAAAGGATGCAAGATGAATGAAGATGAGTGTGAAAACATGCAACAAAAATTTGCTAGAATGGAAGTGGATCCTTTTCTCATAGAAATGAGATGTATTTATAGGAAAAAGTGGTGAATCAATGGCTAAAATTGATTTGATCAATCAAGGGATGAGATGTAATGAGAGGTGAAGGAATGGATCAAGGATTCTCATCAATGGATGAGAATGCAATTTCACATGGATTAAAGAGTTAATCAACGACTCACAATGATTCAAAGAAGCACACTTCCTAAAATTTAGGAAGTTTGCTAGAGAGTTTGTTAGGAAAGAATATTCCATTTTTGAGTTCAAATGGAGGAATACTCTAAGGGAATATTCTCATGCAAGTGGATGGGTGAGGGAAAATAGGAATTAGATAATTAAAACAAAGTTTTAATTGTGCAAGTTGAGTGAAATTAGGATGCTCACTAAATAATTGATTGATTTAATGAGAAAGGGTCAAATGACATTTGATTCAATTATTTAAGATTATTTAATTAAATGATAGGACATGACAAAGAATGGTGATTATGTACAAGGGAAAGGGTGTGAAGCTTTGCTACAAAGCAACGATTAGGGAAGGGGAAAATGGTGATGTTGGTGAAGGCAAGCAGGCTCAAAAACAGGTGGGAAGAAGTGGGTGTGTTTTGCAGGAAAAGGCCTGTAGTGTTGGGCGATGTTGGTATGAGCTGAGGTCGAGTTCTTGTGCGGAAAGGGGCTCCTAGTGATATCGAGTCTCCTCCTTTATGTTATATGCACACAAATTCATCTCTTCCTGTGTCAGTTGCATCTGATTTGAAATGTTATGATGCCTACAAAAATAGTTCAAACCCTTTCCATGTTTGCAACAAATTCTTCTTACCATAGATTCAGAAGATGAACCCTATTTTCCCACCTCCCAAGCCTCCTGATCTAGACACTAAGGCGAACGAGACTCATTCTCTTGGTGTCTTTTCTTTGTCCATCAATGATATTAAGGTCACAATTGTGGATGATCCTACTATTTTTCAGATCTATGATGATAGTTTAAACTCCATTTCAGCTGATGTGGGGATCTGTTCTCTTATTTTTCATCTTTTCCATAAACATCCATCGTTGGAAGATTTTGAAGCTTGGATTGCATCCATATGGCTTGATTTGGATCCTCCAACGGTTCATCCCCTAGATTTTGGATTCTTTTTGGTAATCTTTGCTTCCTCTGAAGATTGCAAATTTGTAACTCAAAATGGTCCTTGGTTTATGGGTAATTCTATATTGTTCCTCACCCCCTCGACTCTTTTCTTTAACCCTTCCATAGAAACTATTTTGGAGATCCTGATTTGGATTAGGCTATACAATATTCCCCTAGTGATGAGGGACCCTTCTCTCATTGGATAGATGATTAGTCAGATCAAGTCCTTTGTGAAGATAGACACTGAGATGATGGCTTCACATAGATACAAAAGGGTCCGTGCCCTTGTGGATATATCAAAACCCCTTCCTAGTTTGATCCAAATTCTTTCCTCTTGTTACCTAATTTTTCTTTTAGCTCAATCATGTAGAGTTGATACAACAATGATCGTGAAAAGAGAATGAAATGTACACATTTGATTCTGCTAAGTGTCCATTATCATACACAAAAATATTATCAAATGAATTTCAGTTTATTATGCAAGTGTTTACAAGAGAAAATATTGCATAATCTTTGCATTAAATGTTGTCTTTTATTCATAATTACAAAAGTATAGTGTCCCACACAAGCTGTGGGAGTAACTAATTCAATGCAATACAAGATGAAAACTATACATTTGAAGAAAGGAATAGAGATCTGTCATTTCCTAAATGATGAATCCCAAGGTTGAACTACTACATCTTCAGATCCTTTCTCTTGGTTTCTCTAGAAGTTACTCTAATGCTCTGGAAGTTACTTGCAAGAGATGAAAAAGTTGGTGTTAGAGCTCAGGATGCCTACTCACCCCATATACAACATCAAAAAAAATATAATTTACTCTCATAAGGAATTAAATCAGTTTTACAGTTTTCATAGATATTAAGGAAAAGTAGAAGATCATCATAAATCACCATCAAATTCTGAGTTTCAATGTTTTATCTAACATTTTTGTTCACTATGTAGGTATAGGTACATTTTTCATTGTTGGGTTATTTTGCATTAACATCACAAAATGTAGGGTAAAATGGGATCTACAAGGGTTGAGCCCAGCATGCTACCCTCTTGGTTTTTTTAGAGGGATAAGAGTGTAAACTCATCACACTTATCAACATTGAGCAAGTGCTCATCACTCATGATAGTGAATTGGCTAAAGTCACAGTCATAAATCACAAATACTTTTTCAATGGAATCACAATATGAGATAGGGATAGTCACAACCACAATAAACTATACATCATTTATATGATTGTTATAAGAGCCTATCAAGGATAGACCACAAGTGAGCTCATTTGAATATGGCAGTCATATATGATCACTCAAGGGTTTCAAAGTACATAGCAGAAATTACCTTGCAAGGTACAACATGCAGCCAAAGAAAATTTTATGATAGTTAAATATACTTGTACCATTCAAGTTTAGTTACCATTCAAGTGGTAGTCATGAGAGCACTATATAACGGTGTTAGGGGTAGTCATTGAAAAGTATGCCCTATTGCAGATGGACAATCCATCTAAGGGAATGTGTCATCTTTGACAGAATACAGTGAGATGTATGAGTGGAAATATAAAATTTTAGTGATGTGGTAGTCCAATAATGAGTTAATAGTAAGTAATAAGAACACAAAAATGATAGTGGGACATTATACAAAATAAATAGTAACATAGATCTATCATAAGGACATGACATCATCTCAAAGAGTTATGATAGTATTTCAAGGTCTAAGTCCCTCAAGGATAATTGTAGAGCAGTGAACAAATCTCCTTGTCAAGATTGACTGTGAACAAAAGAATGAGAGTTCATAGATGTAAAGTGTTAAGAGTGGAGGGTTTTCTCCCTTCATCTTTCAGAAAATAAAAGTAATCAAGTTATGGCTTGAGATAGAAGCTCGATAAATCAAACCCTTTGTAAATGTAAGTGAAACTCAGAAACATTGCATACTCAGAATACATAATGGGTCAAATGTTCTTATGAGTGTAGGAATAGTTCTAGGATGTTTCACTTCTCTTCTCTAGAAAATAAAACATAGTATATTAATGGTGATTGAGGGTTTTGTAGACTCAAGTTTTGAAGAGAAAAGTGAAAATAGTTCTAGACTGTGAATTGTTCCTTCAAGGTCTGGGTGTAGAGGAGTTTTATTTTCATTTTTCTCAGAAAAAATATTATGAAATTTATTAGGACAAAGCATGAAGAGAAAAGTACAGAAAAACAAAAACATCTTCATTGTTTTCTATATAAATGAACTCAAAACAACATTTTATTTAGAGATGTCCAATGATGGAAAATGAAAATTTTATGCAGAAAGAGGCTTACCCTACTTGCTTTGACATATTTTTGGATAGATTTGCATATAAAAGCTCCAAAAAACCCCTTTAGAGACTCCATGAAAGCTCAGGTTTAGACCATGGCGACACCCTAAAAGAGTGGAATGAAGTTTCCACAGAGTTTTAAATTTACAAAATGAAATGAAATCTAGTGTGTGGTTGCGAGCTTCCTTAGGGTTTCTTTTTTCCCTAAAATTTTGGCCTACAAAATAAATGACATTTTTTCCTTTGTTTTGAAATATTTTCTTCATGAATTAATGCCCTTTGCACTATGTATGTATGCCAAATGACTAAGGGTGTCCCCTTAATGACTTATGTATTTGCATTGTTTCCCAAGCCAAGGCTGAGTCATGCCTTATTTTTGCACAAATGTGAAACTTATTTGAAAATGTAAAGAAGAACTATTGGAGTGATAGTTTGTAAATCACTTTAATTAATGTTACGTATTGTGCAAAATAAAGATAAGAGGTGTTGGTTTTCAAGATTAAGTCAAAAGGGAGGTGGAGTTGAAGGAGAGTTATTCCTAAATTAGTGGGGATAGCTGGAGTTATCTTTTGGGCTCTTTTTGTCATGCAAAATTTGAGGAGTGAAACTGAAGCATTTGATCTTGATTTTCAGTCCACAAAGGTAATTTTGGAGTCTAATTTGGTCAAACTTATCATGAGGGGGAGTTTGGAGTTGTTTGAGCTTGGTTTAGATCAGCTGTGAGCCCCTTTTTAGGGCCATTTCCATTTTTCTCGTGAATCACTTTGGAGGTGGGATATTTTACAGTTCACTTATCTTCACATGACTATTCTTAGCTCTTTGAGTTATTTTATTGCATAAAGGAAAAATACTGTCTTTTTTCCTTAGTTCTTACTTTCTTTCCTTCTCTTACACATTTTGAGAGGCTAAAAGTTTTGTAGCTCAAACTTATTTTTACAATTATGATACAGTAGCAATTTTTTTAATCTTATTTTTGTTAGAGATTCCTTCCACCATTCAATATAGTCAAGTGTTACCTTCTCAATTTTAGGTGTTTTGTCATATTTTGAATGATTTGATGCAAAGTTAATGTTTTTTTAATCAAATCTTTAATTTTTTGTCTCATTCATCATTACATATACACAAAATTAGTTAACCATCATATGTTATAAATTGTGCCTTTGTTTTGTCTTGCATTTTGAGTTGTGAAAATGTTGTTTTCCTTCAAAGGATCAAATCTTGCAATCCTTTTTATGAATTACTTATGTGATTAAATTTCCCAAACTGAGTTGTGTGAACAAATTCGTTGAAGGATAGTTGTGAGCCATTTCTGCATGTTAGTTACATTATCGGTGCATCACCTCCTATATTAAATTTTCCATTCCAAATAAGTTATCCTTCTTCCAGTTTCACATCAAATATAATTATTTTTCTAGAAAATAAAAAGGGGAACCAATCCATAATCTAGAGATTCGCCTTCATTATGAACAACCCATAGGCTCGAAGGTGTTTCAATGTTATGAAAGATTGAAGCTTAGCATCAAGGTGCAATCCTACATGTTAAAACATCTCATGGTACTTGGATGCAATTTTTGAACTTTGAGGGTCTTCCCTTTAGATTCTTCTGGTGCAATAAGCTGGGCCACAAGATTGTAGATTATTTTGTGCCAAGAACTCTTGGATCTCAATGATATAGCCTTAAGAAGTGGAGTAGAAAATATGGGTCCCCAGATCTAGATTTTGTCTCGCACAATCATGGTAAGTATTTTTCTCCCTATTGTACTATGGAGTTTAAGACAGTGGCTCCTTCGAATCCTCCCTTAGTGGAAATCTGATTCCTAATCATCCTCTTACCCTTTTCTTGGATATTGTTATTAATGTCGATGTTGTGGAGGATTCCGAGTTAGATGGAACTTTTTCTTTTATGGATGATCTAGATGACCCCATCCCTTATTTTTGTGTTCAATACTTTTATGTGGCTCCTCCTCGAAAATTGGGTATCTTTCAAATGGATTCCAAAATGACAAAACTTGACTATCTAAGTACTTCAAATAATAAAAAAGGTAGGAAGTTTGAGGCTGAGAAAATCTACATTGAAGAAAAAGAGGTGGTGGAGGAGGGCACTCAATGGACCATGAAGGCCCTTTTCTCCTGGAAAAAATGCTAAGTCTTATCTTGGTTTGATTGGTCAAACTTTGTCTCTCTCCCTGTGGGATTCTTTCCTTGGATCATTTTCTTCTATAGCCTCCATTTGTTGCAGTGTCTTTCCTTCTACTCAGAGTTTTTGGTGCACTATTGTGTGGCATTCTATTATTTTCCTATGCTCCCCTTTCAATTAAGTGCATTCTTTTTATTGTTTGTTTGAATCTTTTCATATACAAAAACTCTCTTACGAATCAAAAAAAAAGAGAGGACATAAGCAATTTAATCAAATAATTTGCATTACTTAATTAAATAAGATGATAATTAGTGTGAAAGGGATTGAATGAGCCAAATAATAATGATCATTTGATTAATAGGAGAAATTGATGCATTTAATTAAACAACTAGAATCATTTTATTAGACAATTGAAAAGAAGATGGATTTTGGATGAAACAACGTTAGTATTCAAATTCAAGTGTGCAATATCAATCAGGACAATTTTAAGTGTCTACACAAATATTCAATACTTGACTCTCATTGCATACATGGATAACATTTTCTTTACAAGACTCCTCTAATTTTAGCAAATACTTTAATTTGATGTATGTATAAGCGATGAATTCCTCTGCTAACACCTTGACCACAATCTTCAAATGACACAAAAGAAAATTTTACACAAGAATATATCATTTGTTATGACAATCAACTTTAGATAAGTTCTGATTATAGCCACATGGATATTACACATCTATAGGACTATAACATACTATCCAATCAAACTTCAATTGTAAATGATCTTAGTTAGATCACATTTCTATTCAAAGCAAAAACACTCCATGAACATAATAATACAATGGCATCATATAGCACTGGTATTCAATTCTCCTCTCTATACACAATCTTAACAACACACCAAACTCCATATGCTTTTGATCTCATTCACATGATTAATCTATGCAAAGAAAAAAGACATTTGATGAAAAAATAGTATACATGGCTTCAGAACCCTTCCTGTAACTATTAATTAGATCTCCCATACTGTAGATGGGTATGGTTAGGATCATCATGGAAAAAATAGGCCCTTAAGTGGCAAAAAATTTAGAAATATCAAAGTTAGGAAACTTGACATAAAAATTTGAATAAGTTATCTATTTTATTTCAAAAATATGTAAGAATAGAATTTGTAGCAAATTGAATGTAGTTTCTAAACTACTAGGTTTATTTAAAAAAATAAAAATATATTTGGTGAAAATTTGAAATTTCAATACAGTAGTACTTAAATTTCAGGGAAAAAATAAGTAGGTGTCTGTCTGACTGCCCTAACCACAATAAAATGATAATATTTTAGATATAAGTAGAGGACTCATGTCCTGATGTGATGCATAACTATTTGAAATTTTTTTCCATGTAAATAATTAATTATGATTTTTTTATTACAACTTTAAAAAAATATAAAAACTCGTATGCCTAACCACCTTAACTTGGTCAAAACTTCATGAAATTCATTTTTTTTTAATCCTAAGTATGCAAAGCATAGAATGTGACACATGTTTTAGATCCAAAAAAATGTGATATTGTTTGAAAGCTATAGATGTTTTTCAATCAGCCTATGAATCAAGACTTTAGTGGTAATTCAAATAGAAAATAAATAATAATTATTTAATAAATTTGAAGTAAAGAATAATTTACATTGGTGGAAATCTAAGAATATCCTTTAAAAACCCCTTTTCATTTCATCAATTTTGGGTAAAAAAAGTCATAAGCCGCATACCCTACACATACCCATCATATCACCACTTTTTGGCCCATCATGATCGTGCACATACCCATATTGTCTCTTTAAAAGAAACATAGTTTCATTAACTTCAACATACTCTCCTATTGTCTAGACTAAGATCACAATTTGTTCAATGCCTTGATGAAATTGCTCAATCCATCGATTCTCACAAATAGTTAATAAACCATGCATAACTAAAACAAAGGCCATGACATCCACGGGCTTGTCAAAGTAAAAACCTTGGGGAATGACCGTTACCAATTTAAAAACTGACCTTTTGATATTTTAAACCTGCCACATCATTAATTGAATAATAGTCACTAATCTTGGAACAAGTAGTATAATAAAAGTCCTTAACTTGTTTAGCAAGTTAACTTTTGATGAAGGGTGAATTTCCCATCAAACTCAAACCCTTAATGTTATCACTTAAGTGACTTGTTACCTTATATAACAAGTTAACTTCCAATTATAACATAAAGTTAATACTTTATTGAAATCCTTCATAAAAGCATAAACCTTAGGTTATTAGGATATAGAATAGTTTGAGAATTTTAGATGTGCTTAGAGAAATGATAAAAAACCTAGAATGGGATTGTCACTAGCTGAACTCCTCAATTAGTCTCTAAAACAACTAATGAACCATGGATATATTATCAACTTCTTGAAAGGATATAAAAACTTCATAGCTTTATTCTCATAAGAGCACCAATAATCTTGATGAATAATTCTTGAAAAACCAACTTGATACACCTCTTTGACTAGATGAAACATGAGAACCATACAATAACTAAATGCAAATGATGAATTAACTACAACACCATGAACTAAATGAACAAGTACCCTTTGGAAGTATCAAGCAATGTACCAAGCAATATATCAAGCATCAACACCTTTGCATGTTGCATCAACATAACCTTTGATACCAATGAAGCAACTGTTGGCCTTGCCATTGCAACAAAAGGTTGACCTGTCAATGCCCGATACAAGCTTCATATAATATCAATAGGAGGTAGTTAAACCATGTCACAAATCCAAGCATCGCACTAGACAAGGAAGACCAAGGGAAACACCATCTTGCAACAATCCCCCCAGCACAAGCGAGGGGTTTGAACCTATGATCTCCACTTTGATACCAATTGTTGGCCTTGTCATTGCACCAAATGGTCAACCTGTCAATGCCCAATACAAGCTTCATATAAGATCCACAAGAGGCAGTTAAGCCATGTCACAAACCCAAACACCATGTTGGACAAGGAAGACCAAGGGACACACCATCTTGCAACAACACCATGAAATGAATGCCATGAAATGAATGACATCAAGAATTAACACAAAAATGCATTCTCTATCTTGAATCAATAAATACATTAGCACCATGAAATTGTTGGTGTAATTAAATATTTAATTACACTTTATTAAGTTTCATCAGGGTTATTCTTGCATAATAATTTGATTAGAGTGTAGTCACATGGAATGCACTTTGATCCCATCTTATTGATGACAACTCATATGATTTGTATCTAGATTTTGTAGTTTCTTTTGGCCACATCTTGCTTATGACTTGACATATTTTGGTTCATATCAGTTTACATCTCAGATTAAGAGCCTGTGGTTAATGATCCTGAATCGCATCAGATTCACATCAAGTCACATCTTAGTTTGAGGGCCATTCATCTTATGGCTAATGTTCCATAATCTTCATGGTACTTGCTCGTATGGATTAGTTTTAGTCACAGTTCGGCATCAACATCGTGATACACATAGCTTCCAAATTCTTTCATCATATATTTCCCTCTTATGGGGGACATTTCTTATGTATCTATGTGATAGATGGTGTACTTGGGGAGTCTTATGGAGTCCTCCATTTTTCATCACTTGGTTGCATTCTATATTTCTTTTTCATCGCATGTGTAAATGGGTACCTAACATGGCCTTGTAGTTGGGACCCATTCATGCTTTCATGGATCCATATTTGCATTATTTTCATGTTAATTATTCTCCCTAAGTTGCACTTAAGGGGGGTGTTGGTGTAGTTAAATATTTAATTACACTTGATTAAGTTTACTTAGGCCCTAATTAGATTTTACCTTTAGGGTTCTGCATATTGCTTTATAAAATCAAGTTATTTATGTAATTAATTATTCTCAGTAATATTATTTGCACATCTTTTGCAAATTACTCTTGCATCTTTATTTTGTCTCCTTGTAGAAGGCTAATCCAAGTTTTGCAGGTGATCTTGCTTTTATGGAGTTAATTGGAAACTCTAACATAAATTACCAATACCTAAAGATGAATCATGAGAAGAATGAACACATGCCTCTAACATATCAAATCACCATGAAATGAGCCACTTGTGCAACAACACGATAAATATCTTTACCATGAAATGAATGATATACACGATCAATGATAAACCAAACCAAACCAAGTATCTTTGATAGATAAATGAGCATCAACACATAGGACCATGAAATGAATGAGCAAGTCCACCAAAAAACACCATACAAAACCCATAATCACTCCACCAATCTCTTACATCAATAGAAAATCAACCTTCAAAATCAATGACAAATGCCAACAAGGGGTCAATGGTTTTTTTTTCACATGGTTTTGTGGAACATGATTTTGTCTTACCACTTGGTTGTATTTATATGTATTTGCATCTATAAAAGCATACACATGATTAGTGGTTAAGGTTGGCTAAGTGGACTACCATATTATTGAGTCTTTTTTAGAAGTGCATATGTGAATTGTGGCATGGGATGTGTGGATTCATGCTTGCACACATGGAGGATGAATTTAGAAGTGTTCATTGTAACTCTGTAAACTTACATGTATTATTTATTTTTTGAATAATAGATGGAGTATGGATAATTTTTGAGGTTGTTTTTTTTCCTCTTGATGGTTTTTCTATGTTATATCTTGTGTTATCTTGTGGCTTGTCTATTTTATCTATGCATTATGGTTATTTTGTAAGCTTGTATCCATGCTTTTCTCTCATGGGGTTATGTAGGAAATGGATTAAACTTTGTGTGTATTATATGCATTATATCCTAACATAGATTTGATTTAGTTTAATTTGCAATACCATATTTAGAATTGTGACTATCTAACCTAGGTAAGGTTGGACTAGTAAACTTAGGAGATTTAATTGATTTCAAGATTGATACATTTTAATGAGTAAATTTGGTCAAATAGTTAGTATGAAATAAATTTATATATAGAATTAGTCTTAATGATTTACCAATATTTTTGTGTTTCTTGATGAGGATGTTATATATTGTGATAGATCTAAAATGGTTTCAAGTAGGGTTAATGTTTCTTGGTCTAAGAGGTAGCTGAATTTTTAGAGCCCTCCAGGCCAAAACTAACACTACCATCATGTCTGAAAGGATCAAAGACTTAAATATTTCCTATCAAATTGTTGGAATTGGACACTTTATCCTAGGAGCATCAAGAAAGTTTTTCATTCCATCAACACATTCATACAAAATTTTAGATAAAGATTTGTATTAAGTATGTGATCCTAAATGTTTTGTCTATCCTAGAGATGCAAGAACAACTATAATGCAATGAGAGAAAAACACAAAGGGACACCTCAAGATTAGCCTAAGAAATTGATAACACAAAAAAACAAGATAAAATTGATATTGTAAATGGTTATACCTTCTTTTCTGCTGAAATTCCTTGGTTGGCCCTTGTGATTGTGAGTTTGTATACTCCTTTGATGGCTATGCAAGATCAACAATGTATGATAGAATGCAATGCTAATGGATAGAATGGCTTAACTAAATGAGAGACAATGCTTGTGAATTAAGTGCTCAAAGTAACAACATGTGGGTGTAAAAATGACTAAGTGTTCCAAAATACCTTAGAAGAGGGGGTATTTATAGAGAAATTTGAATTCTTTAGAGAATTAAATGGTTGAGATTGAGGCACCAAGATCAAGATGTAGGGCTATAGTGAGTTGATGACTCACAATCCCTGACATCTTGACATGTGGAATGTGAGATGGCCAAGGATAAGATGATGTGGAAGTGAGGTAGAAGGGAGGTACATGATGTGTAAGGAAATTTACCTTGGAAGTACATTGGGGGATGAGAAGAATCTTGAGTGAAGAAATGTGAATTAAAAATTCATATGCTTGGAAGAATCCCATGGACAAGACAAGGTTCCAAAAGGGGAAGCACTTGTCCACATGTGACTTGATGTGACAAGTCAAATATTCTAGAAGATGCATGGGAAAAGGGGATTCTAGGAGGAATAAAGTGAATTAAAAATTCACATGGGGAAGAGAGGAGCCTTGGATCAATAAAAAGGAATTAAAAATTCCTTGGGGGATGGGGAGAGTTGACCAAGGTACTAATTAGGCTTAACTAATCAGTAATTAGAAGATAATTAGAGAGTAATGAGGATTAGAAGCCAACTTGCAAGAGTTGGAGGATGTGACACATCCTAATTAAGGATTAGGCATGTGCACATCCCTAATGAAAAGATTAGGAGGTGGGTTAGGATTAATAAAAAGATGTGACATGTGAGGAATTAAATACATGTAATGTTTATTTAATTCATTTGATGAAAGGAGGATTAGAGAGATAAGGTATCTAATTATTAACTAAATACCTTAGGGATTTGACAAAATTAAGGGTATTAATTAAATAATAGTAATATTACCTAATTAATGCAAATAATATGATGTTTAGATGAAAGGAGATAAATTTGGATTAATTGTCCAAATTTAGGTGTCCACAAAGTACATCCCACTTCCATATGTCTAATGTACATGTGTGAGCATGTGTGAAGCATGTGACCTTATCTATAATTTTTGAGAGAGGATAAGTCAGTGAGTTGGAGGCCACGTTCAACCACTCATTTGGTTGAAATGAGTAACATGAAACTCCTTAATTATATCTCTTTTCAATCATATGAAGTGATTTTTGGTTCATGTTTTGTTGCATGTGTTTTTTTTTGGAGAGTGAGTAGGGGTCTGAGAAGAGGATGAGATGAGATTTCTTGAAAGAAGGTTTTGATTAGATCAAGTTGATGATAGCTTGGAGGAATAATGTGGTTCTTCATACCTATAAGATCATATAGAGAGATAAGTACCTCCCAAAATCTGTCATTATTTGCATAGGTGTATTGTGGATGTATTGTTAATGTTCTTTTTTGTTGAGTATGGAAATGTGATTCAATTTAGTAGGTTGTGTTTTGGGATAAATCAAAACCTTAGAGAGTTCAATGGGATTATGTGTAGTGTGCTCTCTTGTGTGTGCTAATTTTATAATGGTTCTCCTAGGTTGGGGGATGAATAGAACTTCATATGATTCAAAGATGCCACAATGGTAGGGTCAAGAAAATTTATCCTCCAATTTGCATGTCACCATTGGAGTTCTCTAGAATTATTCTTAAATATAGAAATAGAATCGTGGAATCCTTGGATTTATTTTTTTGAAACATGTTTATTACATAATAAAGTTAAATTTTATATTTTGTATCTTTTTTATTTCAAAATTCTAATAGGAGTGGAACTGAAAATTGATTGTTGATTCATCTAATGATTTCATGTTGAATTCTTCGTAATGGGTTGGTTCGATGATATAGTTGGAAATTTAGTTGTATCTTATAAACTATGTAATATTTTCCATGATAGTTGAGCTTCTTTAATCTTACTTGAAAGTCGAGATTGAAAGTGAGATATGAGGTGTGTGGGAAGAAATAGTTGGAATGAAGGAATTGTATTTTGATAATAATAGTTCCTCCCTCCACCCTTGGGTTTCTTTCTTTTTTTTCATCTAGAATCAAGGGAAGGAGAATCCCAAACATAAAATTCTCTCCAGCTATGTACAATTTTGAGCAATTTCTTATGCCCACCTAAGTTATCCAATTATTTTAGTTAAGGGATGTTGAAACCGTTACTAGTATTGAAAGGATCATCTTTATATTTTAATATTGCTAAAATAAATACATTTTTACTTTTCATGACTTCATTTATTTGTCAAAATAAATAAATAAAGTATACCCCTTTTAAAATGTGACTCCAATTCTTTTAAATATATATGGTTAAATTTAAATACTTTTTTCCCTATTCACCTATTTCCTTAAATCAAATCAACCTGCTCATGCATACAAATACATTCACATATATGTATATTTAGTTGAAACCATTTATTTAAGTGAGAAGTGATTGGTAACCCTTTCAAAGAAATATATATTAAACTAAATTATTGTATATACATGTATATATATAATAATAGCTAATTTTCAAATATAATAACATATCAAATCAATCTTACATATATATATAACCACAAATATTATAATTCATAGGGTTAAATATAACCATTGAATATGAAAATTTAATAATTAAAGAAAAAAACTACAACAGAATATATATATATATATATATATGATTATAGTTATAAAGTCTTCTATCTGTACCAAATGACCATAATCTAAGGAGGTTTGGCACCTATAATGAGTTTTGTGAGAAGAGGACTAAACATGGGAAAATATGAGAAAAATAAAGGAAAGTTTCAATACAATTTGAGATATAAAAGAATCTAAAACTACCAACAATTATAGATATGTTAAATTCACCACCAATAGTTGTGAAAAATAAAATTTTGAAGGATAGAAATGTAAAATAAATGGTTATCCATCATTTAAAATTAGATATTCAAGGACTTGTCGAGCCTTAAGAGAGACATAACTATAGAATATGTTCCCCCATGTGTGGTGAGAAGATAATTTTCCAACATAGATTGTCATAAAGGAAAAAAGTGGCACTGAATATGATTCAATTCACCAAGGCTACAACTAAATAATTAATTCAAATGAGTACAAAGAACAACAAGTAGAAGCTAGCCCTAATAAGGAAAAAAATAGAGCACAAAAATATAAACACACATTTTAGTAACTATCTAAGAGGAAGAAGAAATTCAAGTTGAGAGTGTAGACACCCCAAATTCACTCGTAATTCTCTACATTAATTTCCCATAAATCAATTAATTAAATAATTATTTATTTGGCTAATTAGCCCCAAATAATCTATTTTCTACCATGGATTAATTAATTTGATTAAATAAATCAATCAATCACACATAATCCCTATTCACATTAGTAATACTAATTGGTTAACCTTGGTCCAAAAATCCTCCAACTACTCAATTAAATAATACATGCCTATTTGATTGATTAGACTAATTAATCAATATTTAATATTGTCTTCTATTTTAAAATTCCATCTCGAGGTGATGGGCCTAGCCCAATTGGCTAAAGCATCCTGTTGTAGGAAAGAGGTCACAAGGTCTAGTCTCCCCACCATCCCCATGGTACTAGAGGGTGTGTTGCACCAGTGCCATTGATCACATGAAAAAAGTTTACTAGGAACGATGTAGTTTATAAGGGGCAGCTACCTGATTCCAATTCCTGCATTCTAAAGAAAAAAAATCCATCTCATGCCACAAGAAGCCAAAATATATTTCCCTCTAATCTCAACCATCCTATTCATAATTATATCTAAGGATAAATCCTAGCCCTCCATCTTCACAGATGCCTCATCAAACCGCTTATCCCCACTCATTGCTCATACATCTGTGAGCATACAATGTGGAGGAATCTACACCTTTTATTTTATCTTTCATTTTCCACCCTCCAATGATCTTCTCCATCCATTCCAACTTGCTTACATCTCCTTCTGTCTTACATTTTAAAGAAATATTATCCATTTATCAATAATATTTCACCCTCTCTTGCCACTTGTTAAGATACTTGTATGCATATACATGTAAATCAATCCTTTCCCTTTATTTTATTATTTAATCTCCACCCTCCAGGTACAACCTATGAAATCTATTTAAGAAATATTATCCAAAGGAAATCATCATCAATCATTCATAGTACTTACATGCTATCAAATGAGTAGTATCAAAGCAAAGAGCATCCACTTTGCATCACTTCACAATCATTTAGCATAGGGCACATAGCCAAGGTAAAGTGGAAGTATAATGTTTGTGTTTATTGAATTCACATTATTATTTGATTTTCATTGTGTGCCTGTCCATATAGTTCTCTCCCATGTTAGCTTAAATTTAAAGTCCACATTTTTGGCACATTGAGTAGTGTAGACACTTAAAATTGTCATAGATAATATCACATATTTGATTTGATTTATTAACACCATTTTCATCCTGATTTGATGATTCTCATCTATTTAATTGAATGATGCTAATTTTTTAGTTAGATTCATCATTTTCTTATATTAATCAAGTAACTAATGTTGTTTGATTAATTCACTCCTTTCATGCTAATTTTCATCCTATTTGATTAAATAATGCAATTAAATTCCTTAATTCCTCTCATTTGATTAAATAATCCTAATTGTTTAACTAAATATCATGAATCTTTCTTTTTAATTAAATAATGTGAATTGTTTAATTAAAGTCTTAAATTCCTTCACCTTGCACAATTAAATAGTTTCTTAATTATTTAATTGACTAATTGCCCACTCCTCAACAAATATTCTTAAGGAATATTCCTCTCATTCAAATTCAAATATTTCCCACCGAATGGAAATATCTTTCAACATTCTTCCTAAAGTTAAGGGACTTGCACATTCTAATTCAATTAGATCCCTTGATTAAATTCAATGATCCATGTCATTATTTAATCTCATCCACGGATGTGATCATTGATCCATGTCTTTCTCTCACATTCATTTCTATCCATTGATTATCCAAATCAATCTTAGCCATTGATTCATCTAAAAATCCTATAAATAGCCCTCATTTCTATGAGTAAATCATCCACAAATAATTTGAGTAATCATACTATAGCTAATTTCACATTCACTTTTGAGAACATTTATCCATTTTTGTTGCAAAGACAGTTGTTGTTGCACCAAAACATTAACTTGTTAATGCCCAATACAACCACCAAAGTTAATGAATCTATGGGAGGCAATTAATCCATGTCATAAACCAAAGCTACAGTGCACAACACAAGGAGACCAAGCACACACATGTTGCAACAACCCCCCTAGCGCGAGTGAGGGGTTTGAACCTATGACCTAGGCTCTGATACCAATTATTGCAAATATAGTTGTCGTTGCACCAAAATATCGACCTATTAATGCCTGATACAACTTCCAAAGTTAATGAATCCATGGGATGCGGTTCAGCCATGTCATGAACCCGAGCATTGCATTGCACAACACAAGGAGACCAAGGGTGCACACCTTGCATCAATTTCCATCAACTTCACCATTAGAGGTCATCAAAGCTTTGCTTCAACAATGGGATTAGGAAAAGGTTGAGCATTCCACATCAAATCAACATTAATCCTCCAATGGGATGAGGTTTTCTTGTGTTAATTAGATGTTTCATTTGAATTTAGAATGTTATTGCATGTTTTTAATGGTGTCTTAGTTAGCATTTGTGAGAATTTTATTGGGAAAATGACCCAATTAGGCTAATTGATTTGTTTCTTATTTGATTCCTAGTATAATTAATCTAGTTATATTTCATGTTCACAAGTAGGATCCTTTTTCCAGCACCAATTTTTATTATTAGATACTCTTTTGAGTTTTTTTATGTTTTTTTATGCTCTTAGATGTGTTCTAGGTATGTGGTATTTCTACTTTGCATTGTAGCATTTTCTAGAATATATTTCAATCTTTTAGCATAAAAAACATGCTACCATGGCCCATATTGATAAACTATGATGTATGTTTAAATAACACACTCGAATCTCCTTCACACTAACCTATGGTATCTCCACATTTTGATTATCGGTTTTTGGGCTCCTAGAGTTTTCTATAATCATCACTTTGGTTTCTTATACTTTTTTTTGGAGTGTGTTAATCACTATTTTAGGAAAGTATATGTTGTAGATAGGAGTGCAATGCTATATGACCAAAGAATGTGCAAACAATGAATACTTTAGTATAAGATTATCTAATATGCTAATAAAATAGGATATTTTTGCTATAATAAATGTTCTTGACTATACACTAACATAATGCTTTGTTTGGAGTCAAGTTCAATGATTTTGGTAGATTTGTGACCAAACTCATCATATGCCCCTTGATTTGACTATGCACAATCTACATTTCACTCCTCTATTTGCTTGATAGATATTTTCTTGTTTTTTCATTTCTATTGATTTGAGGGCTATTAGTAATTGTAAATACCTTGATGGGATTATCATTGTGTCGTAAAGGGAAATTTTCTCCTAGGTCAATCTACTAAAATATGTACAAAATTGAAACAAAAACCTTTCAAACATTAAATTGCTCCTTAATAGTTGTGTAGTTCCAGAATCCATTTAATGCTCTAATTGAAATACTATGATGTAAATGATATGAACATGATTCTTTGAAATATAAAATGAATGCATTGAATATCTCTAATTACTACTTCATAACACCTCATTTTGTAAAACATGTAATTTGAAGTATAAAATAAATGCATTGAATGCTTATGAAAATGATTCAAAATAGACCCCCAAAAAAAAAATTATATCAATATACATAGCATAAATATTTAAACAAATATAACAAACATATGACTGATAAATATATCAAAATATATATCCAAAAAATATTTTATATAAAAATAAGTAAAACCTAAAATGAAGGAAAACAATAACCAACTTCACTAAAATTTGACTCACTTGTAGATTTCCAAAGACATTCTCTAAGAATGGACACAAAACTAAATGCGAAAGGGTATTTGGGTATTTACAAATTTCAACATTACAGATAGATAGTTGACCATATCCTAAAGATAAAAGTATTTTAACATTTCATTATAGTCCAATCACTCCCTAATTTTGTGTAAACTCCTTGAAAATTGAAGTCTTTTAATTGTGTTCTTAAGTTAAAAAATAGATTTATTATTTTGTAACTAGAGTTTTATGATTGGAATTTTGGGAGCTTTTGGGAAGAAGATTTTATAAAAAGAAATAAATGAATATGGCACACTATCTTTTACTATTCACACACTCATAGAAGATTTATAATATTTTGTTGAAAAATTCAAAGGTTTATAACATACCTCAAAATTAACTATAATTTTTTTCTTAAAAATTAGAAACATGTCTCATATTACACATGCAAATTAACACAAGTAATCAATAAAGTGAATTAAATTAATTTGAAATTTTCCCAAACATATAAATAGCATAGGCAATGAAGAGAATTCCATTTACTAATCAATAATACAATGGGCCTATAACTTTAGCTCTTGCAATAATTGTAGTAAATATTAATAGGTCAATAAGCCATCTTGTTACATATGCAAAAGTGGTATTACTTTGAAAAATAAAATATAAATATAACAAATCTATGTAGAATTCACAAGCTAATCCCTCTAAACTTCTATAATTTATGGGAAGACATTGGACCTACAACCTAATTCTCCCCTACCATTAGCCAAGATGAAGCACTTGATGGATGATCTAGTAGTCTGAAGTACAAAAATACTATTAGTGATTATATTTTTATTTTATTTATTTTCATCCATAATAACATACAATAAAAAATACAAGCTATTTTTTTCCAAGACGACCAAATTTTACAATACACATAGAACATAAATAACACTCTAATGAAACATACTTGTTCAAAGTGACACATGACCACATAAGGGATGTGGGTCATTAAACCGAGTGGAAAAAAGAGGAAAAAATATTTATTATATGACACATTTTACCATATATGTGGAATAAACTATAAATGGAAGTAAGAAAATAGAGAAATAAGTGTAAGGAGGATATAAAAGAGCTATTACCTTTGTTATTATGATATATGAGCTAAATACATATACAAATAATAATATTTTATTTTGAGACTTACCATTGTAGACATGTAAAATGTATCGATTGATCCTATACACTTGATCCTGATTTTACTAACACCGCTTCATCCTAAATCATCCTCTTTACTAATTTTTTAAATTGAATAATCTGTATTCAATTAGATTCATCATGTTTCATCTCTTAATTAAATCAATCAATTTTATCTAATTAAGTCATCTTTTCCCCTTTAATTAAATAATTCATTTTATTTAATTAATCTCTAAAGTCATTTATTAAATTAAATAAATTAATCTTTATTTGATTTAAACTAACATCACCTTCTTTAATTAAATAAATCAAAACTTTTATTTAATTATCTCTAGATTTATTTTCTTCTCATTTTGATTTAAATTAATCCAAAAGTCTAAGTCAAAATGGTAAAAATCAACTAATCTCCTTTTAAATTAATCAATTCCTAATTAATCTTAATCTTAATCCATCAAATCCTCTAGCTTTTGCAGCTTGCTCATGAAAATCATTTTAATTGATTTATTAAATCTCTCTTTACTTTCAAAAAGGCATCAAAAAGGGAATATTCTCCAAGTTTGAAAAATCCCTCTAAAAGGATTTGTACATCCAACAAGGCATTTAAACCTCTTACATGTCCTTTGCCTTGAGCCAAGTGGCATTAACTTCATTTTCTTCTCCCTCCAACATGACATTTCATCAAAAAAAAACTTGCACCTAATTGCATTTAATTGCGCAATGACCAAAATGTGCTCGACCTTTGTCCACTCACATGTTGACAAGTGGCATTGTGTCATTGGTTGATCTTTAGTCCCAAATTCATCCTTTTTGTTCATTCCTCCATCTCTCTCATCTATAAATAAGAGGCTCTCATTTGGATTTTGGATCCACAACTTCATGCAAAGACATTATCTTGATATTTTGAATTTTCTCATCCATTTTTACATTTTCATAGCTAGGTTATGCAGGAATTTCACCAAGGAAGCATCAAATCTTCATCAAATCATCATTCAAGCTTACAAGGGATTGGGAAAGGGCCATTTTCCACATCAAAATGGCACCAATTCCCCCATGGGATTGAGATTTTGTTGCATTAAATAGGATTTGAAATTTTTTATTTGTGTTCTTCATTCTATTTCTTGTTTTGTGCATTTCAAATGAATTCCACGGGAATGTTGATTTAACTTGCACAATGCACTAACTTTGTGTTTATTGTTTGTGTTTATGTGAGTCTAACATTGCCATTCACATTTTGGTGCTAGAAGGAGGGAAAACTTGAAGAATCTAACATGTTTTTTTGTGAAAATTTTGTTGTTTTTGTGTCTATAGGAAAATTACGCCACTGACAGAGAAACTGCACTGCTATCAGTCCAATGGCACCATTTAGCGCCACTATCAAACTCCAAACTACGATACTGAGTCATTCCTGCCCAAATATTTGAATTCCAAAGTGTGACACTTAGCCATTTCCCTGTCGACCAGTTACCTAAACTCCAAACAATGCCACTTGGTTGAAATAGCACCACAATCATGCTCACTAGTTTCTACACAGTCTACCATTATCAGTCCCAGTGGCACCATATAGCACTGCTAGCTCCTCTAAACTGCACCGCCCTTGCAAAATGTGCCACTGGAGTTAGGTAAAAGGAACTTTTCAAATTAATTTTAACATGTGCTTTTTCATTTTGGTTGTTTTAGACTACTAACTGGTTTTTGGCTTCTGTTTTGGTAGTTTTAACTAGTTTTTGTAGGTTGTCTTGATCAAAAGTGAAGGGAGAAAACAAGGACAAAGGATTCTCTATGGCATCATCATTTCATTGTATCAAGTGTTTTTAGACACTTAAAGGAGAAATTAAAATCCATTTTCTAAGGACTTTGTCATCTTCATGCTTTTTTAGCACTCACTACTTTTCATTTAGGCTCTAAAAAGAATAAGAAAAAAGGATTAAAAAGAACCTTAGGCAACTTACTAGATTTTTTTTTGGACTTAACAATTGAACAAGAAAAACTCACATTTCCTTTTGGTGCTTAAAAAGAAACCAATTTTTGCTTTGAAGGATTAAAATGAACATACGCTTTTATGTTTTGTAATCTCTTATCCAAAATAATATCACCTAAAAGATGTATGCTCTTCTCTCATGCCTCATGGTGATCTTGAGAATCAAAAGGATTTTTGTGATATTAACTTGTATAAGTGATTTCATCCACACTTCATTTGGATTCTTAAAATTGAAAAAAATCTTGCGAGTGTGAGAGGAGTATATCACGTGTGTTCTCTCTTTGTTCACACAAACAAAGATTGATCGAACTATAGATATGCTTGCTCACTTTTGTTTATCCTTAGAGGGCCTGCCTAGTGGGAAAAAGTAATCACCCCAGGGAATGACCCAACTGGGAACATGCTAAATCCAAGTGACTTCCACCTGGTATATAAGTGTGAGTACTTGAGGAAAGTTCAAGTATTATGAGGATTGTTCCAAAAAGAATGGAAACAATGGTCTCTTTCCATATGGATGATCTCCCATGAATGGAATGCCTATACTAGAACCTGAGAAGTGTGTGTTGTGGAGGGGAGCCAGTGTGGTCAAGCATCTAATCATCCGCTAAGAGTAGGCATAGCTAGATTTATCCAAGTGGGGATTCAAAAAATATTGCCTCTTATCCATAGGGTTGTGCATGTTCTTGGAATCAAAACACTTTTCTTAGATCTTAAACATTGGAAAACAAACATTCAAACATGATCATCAAACTTCAAACCCTTTAGAGAAAGAAAATACCTTTGACAAAATTCAAGTGTTATTTCTTGTCCTAGGGATTCTATCCTTAGAGGCTTCTAAGCATTTGAATGTATATCTCAATTTTCTGTCACTAAGGTCAACAATAGGAAATTTTTTCCTTAATTTCGTTTATTTCAACGTAAGGACTTTGTGGGATGAGAAGAAATTGGGACATTAAAAATTTAGTTTGAAAACCTAATCAAGAATTGTTTGTGGTAAAACGAACTCACTAAGAAAAGATAAGAAACAATTGGACCCCACACATTTTCCCTTCCAAATGATTTCCCAAAAGATCAAAATGTGAAAACCAAAGTCCAAAGGTCTTAGTCAAAAATCTCGCAAGAAAGGTTTGTCTATGCTTTATGAATTTAGAGAAAGATTGACTTTCAACTTTTACAAATGTGCATCAAGGAACAATCCAAATTTTTATTCATTTTACTATTGTCAAAATCCAAGTCTCTTTCAAATATTTGAGTATCTCACATATGAAGTATTAGCATGTTTTTCAACACCTTGGTCTAGTAAACAAAGTCTCTCTAAGTCTCTTAGGATCAAAATCAAAATTGAATCCATCCTTCCAACATCAAATAAAAAATAACCTCACAAACAACTCTTGGAAATCTTGAAAAAATCCTTGGTGCTAAACTTTAGGAAAATCCTTTAAAATAAAAATAAAAATCATCTTGTTTTATTAAGTTTGTGTAGATGAATCCTTCTTTACACACTTAGTCAAATTATTATCTTGTGGAAAAAATTACTCTAGGACAACATCCAACCTCTTAAAGTTTATGAGTTCATTATCCAAACCAAATCCAATCAAAATCAAAATCAAATCAAACCAATCCAAAATCAAATCAAACACCAAAACCAAAGTCCTAAATTTTAGTATCCTCCTTAAGGTTCCCTAAGAGTTCTAATCATTCACCAATAATCCATATTTCATCATCTCATCACCATCCTTTGATCCTTAAATATCTTAGACTTTCCTTTTGTACCTAAAGATTAGATCAATCTAAAGAATTAGAGATTCATCTCTTACATTCTTGAAAGTTGATCCCTATTTTATGGTTCAAACTAGATCTCAACACAAGAAGAACATGGAAATGAACAATGAAACATATACTTTGAGTAACTTGGGTCAAACCACTTTTGAAATCAATCCCATTGGGTCTAGCAATCTCATGCTCAATTTTCCTCTGCTTCCACAAGATCATCAAGAGGAAGGAGTCCAAGTGGAGGACATAACCAACAATGTTTTAGGGATGAATCAATATGAGATTATTGAAATGGTCCAAAATCCTGAAACACACAAGATTGTCAATGTCATGATGAAACTCAATCCCTCACAATACATGCTTGAATTAGTGAAAGCAAGAGCTAAACTCCCTTCTGACTATGATTTAAGCACTCTTGTGGAGAAACCCCTTGGGATTATGCCCCAAATATCATCCACACCCCCGATATCATCCACACCTCCATTTCAAAGCATCACTCAAACCATCCACCAAATCACATCATCCATTGCTCCAACTCAGCCAATTTTCAACAAGGGGAGCTCATTTATTTATGCATTACAAACACACCCCTTTGTGAACAACCAAGATTTGGATGCAAACACCATATTGGGTTAATCTGTCCCATTAAATCCACTACACCATATGTTATGCTTACCTTCCAAGACCCTAATGACCAATCATCATCTTTTCATGCAACACTCGCATATCCTCTCAACACACAAACCTCTCTCCCTATGACTTCGGAAGGAGAAGGTGAGCTATTTGGACCAGGGGGAATCTTGGACCCCTCATCACCATCATTTCCCCAAGGGAACACACCACCCATTTTTCCACCACTTCCACCTTTACCATTGACATCCACATCACCCCTTGGTTTAGGGTTACCTCCTTTACCACTACTAAATCAAAGTCAAAAAAATGCCCCAATCATCAATCAAAACATCATACCCAATCCTCCAATCTTACCTTCGATATCACAACAAGAAGTGGCAACCATCTAGGAAACCCAAGCAATCACTACACCATCCATAAATGTGGTCTCTCAAGGACCAAGCATATCAATTTCCCCATCCACCACACAAATCCACATCACCAATACAACAACACCCCTCATCACAACAATAAACACCATCCAAAATCCACCACCACCACTACCAACAAGACCAAATGCAACCAATCAATATAGCATGACATTTCAAGCAACACAACAAGCCTATGAAAAGGAATTTCATCAATTCCAAGCGCAACAAGCACAAAACACACAAACTACACAATAGGATGCTCAACAAGCGCAACAAGCACAACAGGCTACTCAAGCTCAAGTTTTGTTGCAATAGCAACAAGGCACCCAGGTTGTGCAAGTAGCTCAAGCAGCTCAAGCTGCTCAAGCCGCACAAGTTGCATAGGATACCCAATAAGCACAAGCTTAGGCTCAATCTCAAGCCCAATACCAAGCTCAACAAGTGCAAGTGCAAGCTGAATACTAGTCACAGTAGCAAATAGCCCAACAAAAATCATATCAACAAGCCTTGCAATAGTACCAAGCACAAAAAGAAGCAACATTGTTAGCCCAACAACTAGAATTGTTGGCGTAGTAGCAACAAGACCAACAACAAGCATTTTTGGCACAACAACAACAAGACTAGCAACAAGCATTGTTGACACACAACAAATGTAGGAATATCAGAAAGTCTTGATCACATAGAAAATATTGCAACAAACTCCCACCAATGTACCCAACACTCCACCCATCATTCAAAAACCCCAACCACTTCAAAGCATGTTCATTCCACCTCCTAATCCACAAAATGACGTAACGACACAAATCAAGTTGCTCTCACAACAAGTGCTAGATCTCCAATCAGGGAAAAAAAGAGACACCAAGAAACTTGTGTCCCTATCTTTTCGATAGGAGCCTTGCAATGGTACCATTCCCCAAGGGGTTTGAAATCCCTAAATTTGACAAATATGATGGGATAGGAAACCTTGAACATCATATCAAGGAATTCCAAGTAGATTGCATGGAGGTCACATATGACGATACATATCTGATGTGGCTATTTCCTCGAAGTTTGGTTAGCCCTGCCATGGAGTGGTTCTCTCACCTTCCTCCTAGCATCAAAAGGTTCCAAGAGATTATAGATGCATTCATAAAAAACTATGCATTCAATATAGGTATGGATGTCAGTCTAGAGGAACTATCTACTCTCAAAAAAGCCAAGGGAGAATCATTCACTTCCTACCTACAACAATGGCGATCTAAGGCCAACAAGAGCAAATGGGCCATGCCGAAAGAACAAAAAGTTTGCACCATCATTACCAATCTTGAAAAAACCTTGGATTCCACCTAAAGGTGGAATGTATCACCACTTATGACCAACTAATCCCTTAGGCACTCAACATTGAAAGAGCCCTTATTGCACAAGGGTGAACACCCACATATCAAAAAAATCAAGACAATCACTCATCCACCAGTTAAAATGAGAAATATCACATGTGGCTAAGAAGAAAAAATGTAACTAATGATGGTGTGGTGGACACGAAAGTCATAATTAGTGCTCCAAATCAAAACACCCAGACATACCAAAAACTGCAAAACAACAATCAAAACAACACACAAGCTAACATAGTATCACAAAAACCACCCAAAAATCAAATCAACAATCTGAATAATCAAGGGGGACCACCCCTACGAAATAGAAATCCCCCCAAGAAAAAGTACACTTCCCTTGGGGAACCAATTGAATCAGTCATGAAGAAATTGATAAACAAAAATCTCATCAAAATTCTCACTTATGAGAACTATCAGGAACCCCAAGTGAAACCACCATGGTACGATGAAAACCACCTTTCTAATTTTCATAAAATCAAGGGGCATATAATAGCCAACTACATGAGGTTGAAAAATATGATCCAAGATCTCATTGATGACAAGATCATAAATGTTGAACAACTAGCTGGAAATTAGGACCTAAAAATAGACACGAATCCGATGCCAAATCATAACCAAGGGAACAGCCATGGAAAGACCAAATATGCCAATGTGAATGATGTGTATGATCATGTTGTCAAATCCATTGATGAAATGGTCATGGTTATTAATATCAAGGGAGCCAAAACTATTTGTGGAGTCACCACAAGTAGTGGCAAAGTCACCATTACTGGGTCATCGCAACCACCTAGAGCATCCACCTCAAACCTGAAATCTGTTCCTAATGGCTACAATGTCCTAGACCAGCTGAAAAGAACCCCTACTTAGATCTCCATCATGGTGTTGTTGAAAATATCACCCACACATAGAAAAATATTAGAGGAAGCATTGGCTTCATCCATCATCTCTGTAGATCTCAGTGCTAACTAGTTCCAAGCTATGGTCAGAAATATCACCACCCCAAGTCTTCTAACATTCTTTGATCAAGACTTCCCCACCCAACCATCCCACAATCTTGCACTCCACCTTGAAGTCTTGGTTCATAAAAACAAAGTCAAAAGGGTCTTGGTGGATAGGGATGTGGATCTAAACCTCTATTCCCTAAAACTAACAAAGAATCTAGGATTCTTAGAGGATGCCATTGAAACGGGTAAGGGTATCAGAATCAGAGCATATGTTGATCAAGAAAGATTGTCTCAAGGAACTATCCAACTCCCTATTCAAGTAGGGCCAGTCATTACAAAAACAATATGCCAAGTCCTTGACCTTGATTTGCCTTATAACATTCTCCTAGGGAATCCGTGGATCCACGAGATGCAAGCAGTCACATCAACCTTTCATTAGTGCATCAAATTCCCATATCAAAATCAAGAGGTCACAGTCCATGGTGATCCCAAATCCTTTTCCTACTACAAGAGCCTAGAAGAAAAATACTATAAAATCCCTCAAGTCCAGAAGAATGATGAAAGCCCTACTGCTCCATATTTAGACCCAGTTACGTTAGCCTCCAATTTTGAGACAAAGAAACCTGCCATTCTTGATATATTTGAAATGAAGGTCATTATGCAAGAAAATGGGTGTGGGGATTATAGAATGAAGAAAATTTCTTTTGTCATAGGAGAGTTACCTCAATCTCCCAGGACTCACGGGAAACCCCAACCAGCTGAAACATCATCCCATACCTTCCAAGTGGACCCCTCTAGATTTAGAAGATGGGGTGATCTAAGTCAAGAAATAGTAGATGAAAGAGATGTATCCAATCTCCTATATCAAGATGAAAGGCATGTGCCTGATCTTCTAATGGATGAGAGCAACAAAGTCCTACAAATGATACTCAACATGGGCTATGATAGAAACAAGAAACTTAGGAAGAATGAAAATGACCTATTTGATCCCATTGTCACTGAGAAGTGTATAAGGAATCCTGGTCTTGAATGTACCCCTCTGAAGCTAACCATACTTGGAAAAGTGACCCCGGTTAAGAAATTCAAAGCTTCCCCCTAGTGTCTAGTATCCACAAGTCTGCCCTTAGACAATTATACCTTCGACGTAATTGATGTGTGTAGTAGTGATGAGGATCCCATAACAAACTTTCCTATGCTTTTTGAAGATTCCTATTTGCTCATGATTAGTACCTTGTCTTTTGAGTCAAACCATCAAACCCATGAAATAAACCTAGTCTATCCCCAACTCATCGATTACAACCAATGAGGACCACCAATTCTGGACACTTTTGAAAATGATGAGGCACTCTCAGAATTCACGGGATTGTAGGATACGATAACATATGGAGATCACAAGGTCGGGTTTGACATCATACTAGGCACACAAGCCTATTAGAGGGAAACAATTGAATCCTTCAGTCACAAAAGTGAAAATATGAGAATAATCTCTAAGTATTTGAATGAAAACCGCATAGTGACACTCTCAAACCTAAAAGTAGTAAAAATAAAGGATGTATCCAATGGTGAAAAACCTATATGAGGTGTCGAAGGATGAAAGATTCAATCTTCCTCTCAGTGTAATACATCAAGAGAAGTTGGTAGTCATAGTAGATAAGTGTAATCCAATCAACCTAGGAACAAAAGAACTACCACATATAACATTCTATGTAGAGTCACTTCTTACAAAAGAACAAGAACTTCTAGTTGCATTCCTAAAAGAAAGAAAGATAAAATTTGCATGGACCTATGCTGACATGCTTGGAATTGATCCAGAGGTGGTGGTTCATCACCTAGCCATATATCCTGAAGTAAAGCCTATGATACAAAAGCTAAGATGCATCCCTAGATAGCATTGTTGGTCAAAATGGAATTACAAAAGCTCCTAGATGCAGGATTCATACAACCAATTAGTTATCCAGAATGGGTATCAAACCTTGTACCTATTTCAAATCCCATTGGGGGCATCTGCATCTGCATGAATTTCAGAGACCTCAACAAAGCATGTCCTAAGGATGACTTTCCACTTCCAAACATTGACATGGTTGTGGATATGATGGTAGGAAATGAGATACTCTCATTTATGGGCGAATTCTTAGGATACAACTAGATTATAATAGAAAAATATGGCCAACATAAAATGGCCTTCACTTTTCCATCGAGGACATATTGTTGAAATATGATGTCATTCAGGTTGAAGAATGCAGCAGCAACCTATCATAGGGCCATGACACTAATATTTCAAGAAATGATCCACAAAACTATGAAAGATTACATGGATGATATATTGGCCAAATCCAAGAAACGATGAGATCACATAGTAGCATTGGGTATATCATGTCTATGAGAGGAATTGAGATAGATCATGCTAAGGTCAAGACAATTCTCGAAATGGAGGCACCAAAAACATTGAAACAACTTCGAGGCCTACAAGGAAGACTCTAGTCCATTCACCGATTCATAGCACAACTAGTAGACAAGGTTATTCCCTATGCTCACCTTCTCCACAAGGGGGTAGCATACAAGTGGGATGAGAAGTGTGATCATGCATTCAACAAGATCAAGGAGTACTTACTCATGCCACCAATTCTAGGAAAACCTTTGATCCTACACATATCAACAACAACAGAAACTCTCGATGCTCTCGTGGCACAACATGATGAAAATGGAAAAGAGAGAGCTATCTATTATATCAAAAAAACTATGGTGGGCCATGGACTGAACTATACCTCGATTGAAAAAGCTTGTCTAGAAGTTGTATTTGCAACACAAAAGTTTAGACATTACATGCTAGCCCAAGCTCATCGCAAAGATAGACCCCCTTAAGTACCTTCTTTCCAAAGCAACTCTCAAAGGGCATACAACTAAGTGGGTGATGATCCTCACAGAGCATGACATTGATTATGTGGAATGAAGGGCTATCAAAGGAAAAGCAATTGTGGATCAACTGGCAGAGGCACCGATATACTTAGATAACCCACTTGTATTAGATTTCTCTAATGAATCAATCTTCAACCTAAGTTTAGAGGATCACTGGAAAATTTACTTTGATGGATTCTACATGCAACATGGGTTGGAAGCAGGGATCTTCTTCATCACCCCACAGGGGGATTGCATTCCAAATTCATACAAAATGTCATTCCCTTGCAGAAATAACATTACAAAATATGAGGCTCTTGTCATAGGGCTGGGAATTATTGTATAGTGGAAAATCATTGCACTCAAAGTATATGGAGATTCACAACTTGTAATCAACTAGGTCAATAATGAGTATCAAACAAAAGATGACAAGCTAACTCCATACAAGAAATTGGTGGAAAGCCTCAAGGAGTCCTTCATTGATATCACATTTGAGAATCTACCAAGAGCAAAAAATATAGCGACAGATGCAATGGCTATAATCGGGTCACTCCTAGATGTTCCACGCAACGTCCCAAAGCAAGAATTCCTCATAGAGTAGCTTCTCATGCCCACATTTGAGGTATTGGAGTCCAAATTTGTGTGTGAAATCGTTGGTCCTAGTGATCCCTGGTACCATGATATATACACTTACCTGAGAATAGAAGTCCTCCCTGTTGACATAACCCCGAACCTCAAAAGAGCCTTTGTCAAAAAATCATCACATTTTGTCATCCTAGGAGATACCCTTTACTACAAAAGCATTGAAGGAACCCTACTATGTTGCCTAAATGCTGAGGAGTCTTTGACTGCCTTAACCGAGGTGCATAACGAATTTTTTGGTTCACGTTCGAGTGGTATGACCTTGCCCAAGAAACTACTGAGGACAAGGTACTATTGGCCTACAATGGAAAGGGAAGCACATGACTATGTCTGAAGGTTCCTATAGTGTCAACAGAATGAGGATCTTTTCCATGCACCAACTCAAGAGCTACACCCAATTGTCACACCTTGGCACTTTTCCTAGTGGGGGCTCAATCTCATTGGAAAAATTACCCTCACTTCATCTAGTGGACATAAGTTCATCATTATTTCCATTGAGTACTTTACTAAGTCAGGGGAATATCAATTGTCAATGCTCAAAGGAAAACCTCTATAGGAGCCCATGAATAGCTCCCATCTCAAAAAGTTTCATGGCTAATATTTCAAGGTATAAAACCAAAAATCCAAAAAAATTAAAAAACACAAAAATAAAAAAAATATCAGAAAAAGGATTAAAAACAGTAAAGAAAAAAATGTCCTCTAGTGAAAACCACTTCGGTGGTGCTTTGGACAAGTACCTTGGTGAAAACTTGGAAAATAAGTGTCTTGTGTAAATAAGCACTTTCCATCCACCAGGATCTCCATGACTCATTTTTACATCCATCAATCACACTTCCATCACATTCCATATCACACTTCCATCATCCATCCACGTCTGCATCATAGCCTGATCCTGTGTTTGTGTCATGATCCCTCCTAGTACTACTCGACCCATACCCAAGGTCAGTTTTCCCTGCCTTTATTAGAGTAGTCTATTGCATCACATTGGGGGAATTTTATCATTGGATTAGATTCGTGTATATTCTTGAAGTCTTCCCTAAAATGGAAAAATCTAAAAAACTTTCATAAAATCAAAAAATCCATTTAAAACATTCAAAATATATCAAAATCCAAAAACAAGTCAAAATGTCGATCAAAAAGTCAAAAACAAAGCTACCTTATTGAAACTATGTGATCTAAAAGCTTTGAACGTAGGCAAGGTTAATCTTTGATCATCCCTCGAGACACTTACGTCAGTCCTTTAGGAGTCCATCATAATAAACTAGCAATCCATTTGTTCATATCTCATCAATAATTGAGTCTATTTTAGTCAAACTATGTCATCTGTAAGCTTTGAATGTAGGCAAGGTTAATCTTTGATCATTCCCTAAGACACTTAGGTCAATCCTTTATGAGTCTGTCATAATAATCTGGCAATCCATTTGTCCATATCTCATCAATAATCAAGTTTTTGTTCTTCAAACTATGTGGTCTTTGCATATATAGTGTAGGAAAGGCTAATCTATTGATCATCCCCCGAGGCCCCTAGGATAAGTCTTTAGGTTATTCTCTTGGTAAAAATCTCATAAAACCCTAAAACATTTGAAAATTTGAAAATCAAAACATTTGTAAAACCTTGAAAAATAACAAAAAAGACCTCAAACATTTCAAAAATTCCAAAAACATCCAAATATTTGAAAAAAAACCATCCATCTCATCTCACTTTCACCTGCAATAAACATCACTCATAATAAATCAATCAACACCCTCAACCTTTGGTGAAATAGTTGGAAATGAGTATAGTAGGTTAAAAGTGAAAACTCAAATGTCAAAGTCTCAAGTCTAGGTTAGTAAGTAAACAAGTTGGTCAACTCTTGATATTAATAGCCTATCATCCAATCAAATCCCAAATCATCTGATAACATCATTTCCTAGGATGCATCCTTCCTATAATGGACATCAACCTCGATGCCATAATTTAGTCTTAGCTAGTAGTATGGAGAACATTAGCTTGTTTGTTTACTTTTTCTTTTTCTTTTTGACTTATCTTATTTGTGCTCATTTCAATGACCTCTCAATGATGTCCAAATGAAGGGATTTAGAGAGAAAGGAATGGGGAAACGATGATTATCTTTTTATCTGTTGTGCTTGTTGGATGTTCTTGTAATATAACCTTGGTCATGTGTGCTTTGTTTGGGTGTAGGGAAGGTGTTTTAGGTGTCTTTTTGACCACATAGGAAGGCTTTCCTTCCTATATTTTGGTCTGAGATGTTTGGAATATTTGAACTACATTTTAAATAAGGTTTTGTATGTCAAGTGTGAACAAAAGTACTCCTATCTAATTGTTGATTCAAATTCCATCACACTAGGTGCAATGCCATCCTCATCCTTTATACCTTGATGCATCATGCCTATGTGTATTGTCAAACATAAGGTAAATAGCCCTTTTAAAGTCCCAATTCCTGGTAAGAAAATCATCATCATCATCATCATCATCTGTAATAAAGTTGACTTGTTGGATTGTCTTATTTCTTCTTGCTTCTCTCTGTGCTAACATGGTACCATGACATTTAATCAAAATCATCATCGCTAATACATCCATCCTGCATCCACAAACCATAAGCATACTACATAGCATATCATATCATATAGGAAACATTGAAAATCTCCCATGCATTGCATTTCATCATTACATAATATAGATAGGTTATTCTAAGCATCTCATAAACCATACATTTACATCCATTTACATAATCATAGGCATCATCATTAAATGCATCATCAAGTCATGTCATATACAAATCATACATGAGAAAGATATTGAAAAAGAAAAGAATATGTCATTGCATATTATACATCCATTAGGTGCATAATATAGATATGTTAATCTAAGCATTTTAAACCATTTGCATATCATAACATTTTCATCATCCATACATCATCATAAAAAGTGCATAGAAAAGATATTGAAAAAGAAATACATCCATTCATAAACATCTGCATAATCACTACATCACATCATAACATCATATACAAACAAACATCGCATTGCATCATATAGAAACATACACCATAACATCACATAGAATAAAAAGCATACATGCATCACATTAGATAGAGTCATCACATCACATATATAGAACAACACATCCATCCGTAATGGATAAATAAGATAGAACACATCATACATCATATTAGATTGAATCATCTCATATCATATATATCGTCAAATAATAACACAACTATCATGGTACATGAATCAGGATCAAGTGTGTATATCAATCAATATAGTACAATTTCCCATGGGGCTATAAAAAATGGAGCTTGTGGATCACAAAAAGAATATTTTCTCCAATCAAAAGTGTGAGGCTAGCCTTGCTGACTGCTACCCTCACCCAGCTACCTATTGGGCTAATCCTGCCTCTACGATATCTGTTGCAAGAAGTTCAGTGCTCTGGCTACTCAAGGCACTGCCTGATGATAATGGACCTTGTAATATTGTACCTCCTATATTGCCTCACAATACATCTTTGCAAGAACAGTCATGCCCTATGTGGCCTCTAGCTACTGACAATGGCCAGTCTCCTGTGCCAACTGTAAATCAGAGACATCTTGTATAGAATTGGTGACAACAAAGCAAGGAAAATTGCTATCTAGGGTTACTTCAAAAAAATTTAGAGTGAAATCCAAGCAATAGAAAGGATTCCTAAATCTATTGTGGAGAAATATAAGGACACTATTTGCTTCATGGTTGATATTGATCAGTGTTTGATGGAAGCTACAAAACCTAGAATAGTTTGGATAATTCCTATGGGTTATGAGGTTGAAGAACAAATTTTGGAGTTGTATGCTCAACACCTATTGAGTAAACCTCAGGATCCAACAGAAGAAAGGTTTGGTACCTTTGAAGAGAAGGATATGCAATTGCATGAACAATTGAAGAAGCCTATGATAATCCAGAAGATGAGAAAGGAAGTTGAAGCTTTTGTAGAAAGCATGGGAAAAACAACTGAAGTGGTGAGGGAAGCTAGGAGGAAAAGAGAACAAGGTGAAGAAGGAAAACCTACTAGAATTGAATATGTTAGTCCAACAACATCCTCTACTAGATCTAGATCTACAAGGAACTCTGCACTCTCATCTGGTCCTGCAAAGAAATCAAGCCCTGTAAAAGCTAAAGCCAAGACATATGGGAGGGAAGGAAAGAGGAAGAAGGATAAGAGAATAAGAGTCTATGTTGCAATTGAGGAGGATGAAGAAACTAAATCTAATGAAGAGGTAAGAGAAATCAAGCATAAGGGCACAAAGGCATCAAAAGTCTCTAAGGACAAGCCCTCTGGTGAAGAGAAAGCAAATAAAAAGATGAAAATTGATAAATTAGGTATGTCTATAGAGGAAGTGGAAAAATATTTGATTAAGGATAGCAATATTAGACCACTTTTTTAATGGTATGACACTTTTGATAGTGCCAGTCAGAGAATTCTTGAAGAAGCTTCAATTAAGTATTTGAATACTTTTAATATGACCCTCATAGAAATAATGTTATACTTACCTAAAGGGATATATGAAGTCTTAGAAATGAGGAGAGTGAATGCAAGAACCGAAGAAGAACAAATGAGAGAACACATACCTTTTGATCTGTGTCCGGTAATGTCAATAGAAGAGATGAAGAAGATCCTCAATGATACAAAAAGAGATTTTAAGAGAAAAACAAGGGTGAATATGCTTATGATTGGATAGACTAAGGAAGTGGAAAAAGAAACTGAGAAAAACCTTAAGGTGGTTCTTTTGAAGAACAAATACAATGTTGTTTCTAAAGAAATGCATGATGAAGATGCTCCTTCTACTCCAAAAATTGAAGAGGTGAAAAAAGATACATTTGAGGATACTCAAAATCCTCTAGACATGCAAGATACTGAAACTCCCATGGAGACTGAAGCTCCTAAAGATGTGTTAGTTGAAGAAGCATAAATTTCTAAAGGAAAGCAAGAATCTATGACTAAAGAGAAGAAGGCTAAGGTGAAGGAGATTCATGTGGAAGCAACAGACATTGCAAAGGCAGTAAAGGATTTTTTAGAAGAACATCAGGAGGAGTTTGACCCTAAATTGGTTGAAGGTCCTATCAACCTGGCCACTCTATCTCCTATTCAAAAGCTAAAGGTAGCATCATTTGCTCAAGCCAAGGAAATGGAGGAGATACTAAAATATCACATTGAAGAGAGTGACCTGCTAAATCTTGCATCAGGTATCTTGGAGAAGATAATGCCTACCTATGTCAAGGACTCACCAATTCTCCATTTGATTAGCTGAAGAAGCTTATCAAATTTTTAAGTACTCACTTTGAGTCTCTTGAGAAATTAAATGAGGATAAGGTTAAAAAAAAATTTGATGCAAACAAGTTTAGTAGATTGAAGGGAATGATTGCTAATGAAAAATAATTGTTATCTACTTCTATGAAGAACATTCAAGGTTCTTTGTTTGAAGGTGGAAATATCTACAAGTCATGCTTATCATTGTCTAAATTCACTAAGGACTCTGAAAAATAAAATAAAGGAATATGAGAAACAATTAGCAGATATTTCTCAAGAATTTGATCCTCTAACCATTTCTGTGAATAAGCAAGAAGGTCAAGTCATATCCCTGCTTGACAAGATTAAAAGTTTCAAGCTTCAAAATGACAGAATTGTTGAAAGGGTATGTGAGCTTAGAGGACTAATTGGTCCTAAAATGGAGACAATGGTTAGTGCATTAAAGGAAGTACAAGATGCTATGGTTGTCAGTGCTTCGACAAATCTAGAGTTAGCAAAGATGCAATCCTACTTGTTTTGTGGTCACATGACTATTTTGGAGAGTCTCAAAAAGAGTTGGGACACTATTTTAAGCCTGTTGAAGAATAATTTTGTAGATATATTCAAGTTTATGTAAGTTGTAAAAGCATGTTTGTACATATACAATTTGTTCATAACAATTTTGTTTGATTTTTGGTATGTGAATTCCCATATTTGACATTGATGTCAAAGGGGGAGAGTGGGACAGTGAAAAATGTTATATTCATCTTAGGGGGGGTTGTGTTTTGAATTTTTGAAGGTTGGAAGTGTATTCATGTTGGTAGTGATCCAAAACTTAGTCATTTTTCACTAAGTGTTGCCATCAATGTCAAAGGGGGAGATTGTTGGCAAGAGACACTACAAAAATCATCTGGTGTTGTCATTGATGGAAACCCTAGTTAGTTATCCTATCCACACTTTAGTATTTTCTCGTACCAGAAGTTAGATTGAAGTTTAGTGATTAAGTAATAAAGCTAAAATAGAGCATTCGACATAATTGTGTTCATCGATTCATATATAATTTTATTTTATCATTTTGTATTGTGAATCTTAGGGAAGGATTTTTGATGTATGATCTATGTTATCTTTGATTCATAGAGCCTTGTATCAATTTGTGTGCAATTTAGAAGATCTGGTTTACTAATTTTCAGTTTAATAATTCAAAAAGGTTGACTCGATGAATGTAGCGTGTTGCAGATGTTTGAGGAATAATTGTTTGAAGTTTTTTCATGTTCGAGGATGTTATTTTGGGTCTTCACTATGTTCTGGATGACATTGGTTGGTGTGTATTGAAAATTATTTATGGTTTGGGCTGACAGTTTCTATCTGTTTTATATTTTGTAAAAGACATGTAATTGATGTAATCTCTAGTCGCAGATATATATAAGTGATTGTTTATATCATTTTGATGTATGTTGCAATGAGATGGGAAAGTCAAAAGGGTTATTGATCGATTGTGCATAGTTTCATTTGAGTAGAAATAAGATTTGTGATCTGAATTAAAGCAAAAAAAGTTTCAAGAACAGTATCATACAGAGTGTGAAGAATGTTGTAAATGTGCTTAACCGGAATTGTAATCAGGCATTAGCAGATGCTATTTTCTCAGTTCAAATCTTATGGATGTAATCCAAGTTTTTTTGTAAGACAGTGAGTCTTCCTTTTTGTATTTGAGTAGTGAGCTCTAGGTAGTGCACCTGAATGCATGTGCATTACCCTTTTGTAAACACTTATTTTTAGTATACTCACTGTGGATTGACAGTGTGGTTTTTCCCCTAATAGGGTTTCCATGTAAAAATCCTTGTGTTATTGTGTTGTGGTTGATTTTTTTGAGTTCTTGCATCTTTCTTTTGCTTTAATTGTACAAGTGGTTTAAAGATTAGGTTAATAAAGTTAAATTTTATAGAACACTGATTCACCCCCCTCTTAGTGTTCCTTGATTCCAACACCTCCTCCATCATGTTACCTCAAAGAAACCATCTAGATTCCTCCTTCATCCACCATCACACATCCTCTAGGAACTAAGTCCATTATGGGCCCTTATATCCCAAAATCACCTCCTCCATCTCATCCTATTCATCCTTTTAACCATCCATCACCTATCCATATCACCCATCATAAACATTCCACTCTCATGTTCCCCAATTAGGATCAACAAAGGCACATACCTACACATCCTCCATCAATATATCATCCTCAAAATCCTACCTCCATCACTCAATTCATGTTTCCTCCACATCATCCATCTCCTCATACACATCCCATTGCTATTAAAATCACTTTGGATGCCAAAGTAAAAATACATAAATCTAAACATCCACATGAATCCAAAGCTCCTCATGTCCCCTTAAAAATACATGTTGAAGAAAAGAGAAATCAAATCCAAAATCCAAATAAAACTCATAGGCCACAAAGGCCCACCAAAGCAAAAATCAAAACTATAAGGATCCCAAAGAAAAAATATGTAATGCCTTCAAATGAACAATCTGTAATAACATCCAAAGTTGCTAATCCAAAAAATAATGATTCACATCCTCCAATCCTAAATCTTTTTTGGGTCCTTATGTCCCAAAATTTACTATCCCAACTCCTCCATTATCCTTACACTCTTCATCCATTAATCCTCCTATCCTTTCACATCCATCACCATATGTACCAATGTTGGTCTTGAAAACGTTCCCCCATCACACATCCACCCCATCATTCCATCCATACACTTTCCAATATCCCATCCATTATCGCATGTATCTTCCACATCAAATCTCTCTAATCCATTCCCTTGCATAATCCATCCATCCTAATAAGGTTCTACCAAAATCCAATAGTAATTTCACACATGGGCTCTTATTACCTCATATATAACTTGATGCTTGAGTCCATCTATCCCCTTTATCACATGTATTCTAAATCCACTTATCTGTATCTCTTTCCTTATCCATCTCTATCCACATATTATCCACAAAATTCAAACAATCCAAAAAAAGTCAAAAAAAAAGTAAAGAGAAATTTTTTTCCAATGGTGAAAACTTGGCAAACAAGCACCTTGGATAAGCACCATGATGAAAACCTGGAAAACATGTGTAATGTGTAAATCCCCATCCATTTTCTTTCCAAACTTGGGGGGAAATTCACACTTTGCATCCCCTTCGCTCATCTCCTTCATCCAACTATCTTACACATCCTACCTATCATATCCTATTTATCCCAATCTCTCCATCCTCTTTGTGATCTCGATATAGATAGTGGAAAACATATATACATGCTTTGGACACCTCTTGGTATACATCACCCTTGTCCATTCACTACCATATTCCTTATCCTCCCCCATCCACCTTCCTTATCCATGCATCTTATCAGAATCCATTTACCACCCTTGTCCACCCATCATGCTAGAATGCATCTCCTTTTCTTAGTTATCCATCCTTCTATCTTCCATCCCTCCTGCCTCATCATACATGACATATCTATAGTGGGGCATGTTATTATTACTTTGTGACATAGTCCTTGGAGACATACTTCATCTACCCTATCATCCCCTCCATCTTCCAAATCCTTACCTTCCCATCTATCCATCCAATAACCTTTTCCATATCCATATCCTTATCCCTCTATCCATCTATCTTAGCATCTTTCCATCTCCCCATCTTTATCTATCCATCCCTTTATCCCTATTTTCATTCTATTTCATAATCCCTTTTCATTGTTATCTAGCTAGAGGTTAAAACCCCATGCAACCCAACCCCATCTATCTCACCCTATCCTTGCTCCTACCTCTTTCACTCATTTTCGCAATCTCGTATCACTTTTCATTACTCATCTATCATCATACCCTCCCCATACAATTCATCTTTTGAAGATTTGGATACTTACCCCATCCCCGAGCTTCACCTAATTCACAACTTACATCTATTAACTATCCTATCCCATCATCATATTGGTTTCATCCTTGTATTTACTTATCATGGTCATCTCATCATCCTTTATCCATGATCAGTCGTTAGTCTTTTTTCAAACTATGTTTCCCTTGTGCTTTCACATAGGCAAGGTTGATCATTTGATTAGCCCCTAGGGAAATTTTCCATCCAGTCTTTTTCAACCATCATTTTCTCCATTGTCCTCTTTTTTATTTTATCCATGGCTAGTCGTCAGTCTTTTATCGAACTACAAGGGCTCTATGCTTTCACGTAAGCAAGGCTAATCTCTAATCAGCCCCCGAGCCCCTAGGTCTTTAGGGTGTGTCTTGTCATTGTGTCATGTCATCAAGTGTGTCCCTACCTAGTTGGTTCTAAACAAGAAAAATCTATTAGTATCTTGAGGTCGAATCAGTTTTGAATATCTTGAGTCATGTTGATCATCTAATCTATCTTCCATATTTGGTCTTAATAGGAAGCATCCTTCCTAATCAGACCCTATCAATCACAGCCAACCTTTTGATCCTATGACAAAGGAAATTTGAAAATTTTTGTGACCTTTTGGTGCTCTTGCATTTTTTTTTATCATTTGAGCTTCCTATTATACTTAGTTAGGGTCACCACAATCCATCATATCATGGTGTACTTTAACAGGTAAACATAGGGGCATATCTTGTTTTTTTGCATGATCTTGTCTTCTTGGTTGTCCTGCATAGTACCTACCAAGATCATTGTGGTCTTTTGTTCACTGGGGCATCCTTTGTGTTTGTGGTTTTCCAAAATTGGCTCTACCAAAGCCCCCATGACTTTGGGATGTTGGATTAACCTTTTGTTTATTGTGTTAGTCTTATGCATGTGATACAAAGTCACCTTGGTTCCTCATACCCAGGTTCATAGTATCTCATGCTATATGAAATTAAGTGTCATTACATGGCAACATAATGCATAACAATTAAATTTATTGATTTGGTTACTATCATTTCATCACCCAACTCCATCTATCCTTATCATCTCATCATCTCTTCAATCTTCTTAGGATAATATTGATTTTTTATTCTAAGCATCTTTCCATCCATCATTTTCATTGCATTTCATAATCTCACATCTCCATCTAATCCTAATCCATTCAATCTTGCAAAAATCATCTAATCAACTCCTTGGTCTTATTCCCAGCCTTGCTACAAGACTTGATCCAATCATAATCACCATCATCATCAGTGGGATGTATTCTTCCCTATCATTTGTGTTGTTTTGAGATGTATCCTTCCCTCATCAACAACACTCTTATCATCATCATTGAGATGTATCCTTCCCAATCCTTGTGTCATTTTTGGATATATTTTTCCCTCATCAACGACACTCCTACCATTTGAGATGTATCCTTCCCAATCCTCATGTTTTTTTAGGATATATCGTTCCCTCATCGACAACACTCCATCCATCATCAATCAATCTTGGATTGCAACTTGGCTAGGGAAAAATCATCTTCCCCATCTACCCTTGCATCATCTCATCCATTTTGAGAGAACACCTATTTTCTCTTGAACCTGCATGTCCTCTCAAGGGGGCATCCTAACCAATCTTCATCTCCATTCCCATCATCTTTCCTTCTAGTCACTCCCTTGAATGACTGGGCTTCTTCCCAAATCCAACCATCTTCTTCATGGTGCTATTTTTTAATCTTCTTTGAAATGATTCTACTTCGTAACACCATCTCAAAGAGGGGAAAAATGTAGACACCTAAATTTGGCCACTTACATTTGGTCAAATTTATCCCTTTTTCATCTAAATATCCTATTTTTCACATTAATTAAGTAATATTGCTATTATTTAATTAATACTCCTAAAGTCCTCTAAATCCCTAAGATATTTAGTTAACTAATTAAATACTTTACCCTTTATTCCTTTCCTCCAAGGAATTAAATAAATAATCTATTTATTTAATTCCCTTTATCTCCCATCCCCCATAACCTACACCTAATCCTAATCCATCTCCTAATCCCATCATTAAGGATGTGCATATTTCTAATCCATGATTAGGATGTGTCACATCCTCCAACTTTTGCAAGTTGGTTGGACTAATCCTCACTATCCACATAACCTTCCTCTAATCCTTCATCAACTAGCCTAATCAACCCCTTGGTCAACTCTCCCCATCCCCCAAGGAATTTTTAATTCCTTTTTGTCTTCCCAAGGTCCTTTTGAGGATTTTTTAATTCCTCTCTCATCTGCTAAGGAATACTAAATTCATTTTACCCTTTCCATGCAAATTAAAAAGGAATTTTTAATACCTTTGGTCAACTCTTTCTCTCAACCCTTGATCTTCCTCCCCCTTTCAATCTCCACCATTCATTCCTATCTCCCTTGCTAAATGGCTAACATTTAGCCATTTTTGCATTCTCAAGCACTCAAGCATTCCAAACCACAATCCAACCCATTCATCTAAAACCCTCATTCACCATAGCCAAATCCACCACCCTTGCATCCAAATAAAGCAAAATCAAGTCATTATGCTACCGAAATTGATCTAAGAGTACACATATCAAGCCATCAATGAGGGAAAACATATCCATCAAGCTCAAATAAGGTAAAATTGATCTTATTTTCACTCTTAAATTTGAGTTTAATTTTTACCCCAATCTTGAGTGTTGTCTTTAGTTTTTTTCTCTTACTTGAGTTTATTTCTTGCATTTTACATGGGGTAAAAACACTGCACACAACACCATTTTGGTTCAAGGTCAATTCATTCCTTGAGGGAAATTGTTAGCATAAATGTAGGGATTCAATTATTGTAATAGACACCAAATTATTATGTCATTCTTCTATGTTTTGAGAAACTTGTATTATAATTCCTTCCGTGGATGGAAATCCATAGGAGTTTGTGATCATTGGAAAAAAACCCAGTGATCACTAGGTTTAGAGGACAAAAACCTTTGATTCTTGAGGGTATTCTCGTTCAGGAATTGCATATGAGCTTCAATGAATCAGTAAAGAAGTTAGTAATACTATTGTTGATCTATGGTAGCATTGCACATCATTACAGATTAGTCTTAGTGAGTTATATTTGATATATCATATATGTGGATGAAATTATAAATTTTATCATTATATCAAAGTGATCTTTGTGTTCATATGTTGTTAATCAATATTTATGTCAAAATTTTATGTTAGGAACATTATAGTGGTATCAAAGATTGATTCTACTAGACTATATGGTTTCCCTAATTATTGATGTTAAGTGAAAGGGACATTAGGTACCAGAGGAGAGAATTGACTAAATTGGATCACAAAAGAAACTCAAAAATTTTAGAAGATGAGGAAAGATTTAAGGAAACCATTGTAAAAATTTATGAGATTACAAGAGGATTAAGGGATATACTCACAACCCTAGCAGAGAAAAGAGATGTATTGAAAGTTTTCAAAGAAAAGATGTCGAGTGGAAATCAAATCACAATGGTTAGAAGTGTGAGACCTCATCAAATAATGGTAAAAGTATTGATGCAATGAATAATACTCTGTCAAGAACCCCAAGGAACATATTCTTGCCATAAATCGAACAAGAGAGGAGTGAACCTATGAAAACCAACAGCTTCAATCCATAAACTATTTCTAGATGGCATGGTGAGTACCAATGTTTATAGAAATAAATCAAATCAGATATGTCTTATGTAGACTAAATAATTTTTTTAAGGAAGGGTGAGCCATAAAAGAACGAATTATACAAAAGTAGGGATCTGAAGCATAAATTGGGGAAACTTGCAGGTGCTTGTTTTGATGGGAGTAATAATATCTCAACTAGATCATGGTTACAAAAGATGGAAACTTTTTTCTTGCTCAACCGTATGAAAAAGAAAGATGCAGTTTAGTTTGCATCTTTGCATCTCAAAGGGGAAGCCTATGAATGGTTGTTTCATGGTCATACCAATCAAGGCCATGATCAAATACATAGATTTGATGAATTCAAAAAGAGGATTCTTGAAATATTTGATCTAATGGATGAAGAAGAATATTTCAACAAGTTGGTCATGATCAAACATCATCACCCAGTAGATGACTATAAAGTGGAGTTTCAGAAAGTGGTGGTGATGGTTATGAAACTATCAAAAAAGAGAATTGTGCACCTTTTTATTATAGGGCTCACTGAACCTCTTATGGGGTTTGTGAAATCTTTTCCACCAATCTCTTTACAAGAGGCTATTGAAAAGGCTCTAACCCTTGATCCATCAATTATAGAATTTTTTTCCCTCACCCATCTAAACCTAGTACATGGCATCATAAGTGAGGTTTTTAGAAAAGACCACTACATGCTCTAGTATTGGTACCAAAATATACAACTCTTAATGTGGTGAAGAAGATAGATGAAAATTCTAAGAACGAGCTCCAGAGGAAGAAAATTTGTTTCTCTTATAGAGAGCCCTGGACTCCAAGACACTAATGTCTAGGTAAGGGGCAAGTTCAAGTTACATAGAAGGCCTTTCTAATAAAGAATCAAAATCAAAATGGTTGGAATAATTTCATGATTTGGAAGACACCCTATTGGGGGAGGAAGATAAGGAGAAATACAATGGTAGTATATTGGATTCTTTATTCAACACACACATATATCACTCCTGGAAGGTCTGAGGAGTCCTTTCCAAACAAAGAGTGACTATTCTAATTGATAGAGGAGCTACCCATAACTTCATTCATGAAGGACTTGTGAAGAGAAGATGACTAAGCACAAAGAACCTTAAATTCTTCACTTCCACTATGGCAGATGGGTATAACTTACCCTACAAGGATAAATTTCAATATTTGGACATAACATTTGGAGATCATAAGATTTATGATGACTTCTATGTTATTGATTTGGGTGAAATTGATATAATTTTGGGTGTGTAGTGGCTACATTCATTAGGTGAGCCTACCAAAAACTACCAAATGATGGAAATTAAGTTCAAAGCCAATGGGAGGGATGTGGTTCTAAATGGAATGGCTAATGGTGGCCCATAAGTAGTATTAGCTAGGAGAATGGAAAGAATTTTTTGGAAGAACCAGGTTTCTTAGACTGTTAGTTGCTTGGTGACATCAAAAATAAGACTCTTTGAAAGGTAAAAATGGTTAAGTTCATATTTATTTACAAAATATTTTGGATAAGCATAGTTTGGTTTTCAATAATATTCCTTATCAATTACCACTAGATAGAGGTTTCCATCACATCATAGAACTTGAACAGAGATCAAAGCTAGTTATGACTACTCCTTACCACCATTTGTAGATGTGTAAGGAGGAGATAGATAAAGAAATAAAGGAGCTATTGGATATAGGCTACATCAAACCAAGCTCTAGTCCTTTCACATCTTTTGTAGTGTTGGTGTAGCATCGTAAATTGTCACCCTTGACAATTTCACACTATGTTTTGATCCCTCCTAAGTGTATGGACCTAATTGTACATATAATATCATAAATTAAGCATTCCATGGCCCATTTGGATATTTATCAAGAAAAACCATTTACAAAACCAATCCAAACATTTAATATTTTTCTCTCGACACTTTATATCCCACAAAATTGGCTCAAGACTAAGTTTCACTACTTGACTTGGTCTCCTTATTTTTCTTCCAAAATTTAATATGTCAAAGTTGGAATTTATTATTTGAATTTAAAATGTTGAATGTTGATTATTAGGATTTAATTTTTGATAAATTATAATTATTATGTATAAATACCTAATAATTTCAGTATTTGAAAACTAACAAGAAACTATTGGAAATATTGGTGATCAAGAGCAATTATTATCAAGTCAAGAGTAGTCAAGAGAATATTTATTACAACATTTCAATATTGATGCATTGTGTCATGTTTTATGTGATTTTTTTAATTTTTATGTTATCATTTTGTTTGTGAGGACTAACCCTTCTAGGTCTTCCAAACAATTCAAGACAATTTGGAAGAAAAACTTGGGAATATTTATATGGCTTCAATCCTTCAAGGAATCAGATCTGAGTGGTGGATACATCCATTTTTTATTCATCATTCATTTTTCATTTCACCTCTATCCCTCAAAAGGATAAGCTATCTTTCATTGACATTGACATTGTGGAGGTGGAAACACCAACATAGTGTTTGACTGAGGAAATCCCCTATATGGAACAATTCTTCCTCTCTATTTGATTGTGTAGGTTACAATTTTGAAGAAGTTTAGAGAAATATTGAAGATCATTTATTCATTGTTGCATGCAAACCCTACATCTTGACAACATACAAAAACTTAGCTCAACACTCAACAAAGATTCGACAGTGAGACATGAAAGAAAGAAGACTTAGATCAGACACCAGAGGACTATGAAATTAGATTTTGGTTTTAGTTACTAGGACATAGTCACCCTAGGTGACTTTGTCCCTCAAATTTTTCTCTAGATTTATATTCCAAGTGCAAAAAAATCCAATTAGTCTATTTCTAAACTCTGAATTGTTTTATCACTTTCAAACCTGTTGTTTTTACATTAGAATATGTTATTTTCATCCTTTTTTAGTCATAAAATTGCATTTGATACAAAATCCATTTCCAAGTCCTTAAATTCAGATCCTAGGATTGGTTGGCTCTCCTTTCAAGTTTCCTAAAGTCAATTGCTCACATTATCCTCCAAGGTTCTTTCATGTTTTAATTTCCTAGGACAACATTTTATTTGATAGTCAATTCCATGCAAAGGTTACCTTGTCACCTTGGTTCTTATACCATGTGATTTATCTCAGTTTCTATATCAAAATTTATGGTTGCTATCCACATATGAGCATAATCCCACTCACTCATCCATATTTACCCATATTCCCTATCCATCCTTTCCTCATCCCATCCATACTTTAATACACATATTGACTCAATTCCCTTACCTACACCATGGAAAAATCATATCCTCTTCCAAGGATTTAATTTATTCCCCCCTTCCATCCCAATATCTCCCAATCTATTCCAATCCAATCCTAAATATCCCCATCCCACTATAAAATTCATACCCTCCTCCCATTCTATTTCATTTCTTCTCACTTTGTATCATGGCGGAAAAAATAAAAATATAATACCATCATCTGTTGCATCCATGCTTATCTTGCATATCGTGCATCAACCTACAATCTTGTCACATCATAATCATACCCATTTCATATACATATCATATCCATCACATCATAATAAATAACCTATAACCAAATCATCATCCTATCCATAACATAATCATGACAACATACATCTATGAGATATCATAGCCATACATTATCATCTCATCACAATCATTGCATAAAACATAATATCCATAATCATAATCATACATCACATCCATATAGAAAAAATACATCTTAAATCATGCAATCCATCACATAATCACATAAATGACACATGAAAATTATATCCATTGCATCATAATCATCCATAAAACATACATCATAATCATATCAACCTATGCAATCTAGGCATAGCACATCATAATCATCGATCATGATAATATAGAAACCATACCTCGTGTATTATAACCCATCATATCCATCCATATACCATATACACAATCCATAAAACATATCATATCCACATAATCCATCACATGAAATATACATCACATGCATAAACCAAATTATATCAACATATATCATGATTATAATCAAGTAAAGAATCACATAACACATAATAGGATTCAAATCAATCTTGTCTTATAATATGTACATAAAGAATAAAAAATGAGGTCATGATGCAAAATGTCATCAATCAATATCTATATAAAGGTTGTAAGAGCATCAATACATATACAGTAAGGTTGTAGGAATATGATACATAATCTATCAAAAATGCTATATTATACTCCCACCCTCTTAAGGCACTAGTGACCCTAGTGGTGGTATAATCCAAGGCAATGGTGACCCATGCTATCAATCAAGATGATCTTATAGATCCTAATTCCCCATATCTAGTTCTCCCCACAAAGCTAGGAACCCTCTACTCTACTATTACTACCCCCTCATAATTCATATAATAGTATTGAGCCTTTTGTGTTGATCATGTGACATCCCTCTAAGCTTGAAGCATGTCTGAAAACCCCTATTCCATCCCCTTAGCACTAATAACTTTTTTGATCATATCTCACTATGTCTCAGTCACATTGCCACATTCCATGCCCTCTACTTCAAGATTTAGGTTGAAACCTACTCTCCAATAGCCTTTTCTCTTGCAATAGTCACCAATGCAATCTAATCCCCACCATCCTCTCCATATAGCTATGGATATAAGGTATCCACCTATGCTATGTAGGAATCTCACTCAACCTACACTAGATCTCTTTCTAACTACAACCTATCTACTTGATCTCTCTCTATATTCACCCTATCATCTATATCCCCTCCTTACACATCCACTTGTTCCTACAAGTTGTATCACTTAGCTTTCACTATCACCAACAAGGCTTGTACTATATCTAGCTCAACCTATAAACTATTTCACTCACTAATACATGTATCTCTCTACCTATGCCTCATCTCTCCTACAAGAAATATTGTAACTCTAACATCACTATACCTAGATGAATTTGAATATCATCATCATCATCTCCTACTACCTCCTCACCACTTCCTACCATATCAACATCCATAAGATCATCCTCTTCCTCCTCTACCACTACCTCAACCTATCTCCTCTCTACCTTCTACCATACCTATCTCCATCCTCCTCCTCCTCCTCCACCTCCCCATCTCCACCATCACCTCTACCTACCACAACTATCATCTATCTCTCTATAATAGTAAGACACACTAGCTTGTGTGCCACCCACCATGCATCATACTCTACTATCATGCTTACATCCACTACCCCTAACATTTGTACCAATGATCTACATGGACTTATCATTACTCATCCCTCACAACTATCCACGAGCATCCCCATGGACTTGATATCCTTGGTCACTCTTATAGATACTACCTCATATGTGGGTAGGGTATTTTCTAATCCAAATTAATGCATCACTCTCTAAAAGATAGTGCTCAATCACATGAATAGTGTGCTCTATCAAGTAGCACCTCTACTATGCACATGGAAGTTTCTCATCATCACAAGGACATACCTCAAAATCTCACCATGGCCACCATATCATAATATTAATATCATCCATTACGCACTGCTCGTAGGCCATGTCACCCATCCTCATGTGTTAAATGGTGCCTCTCTATAATTCCACAAATGGTCACCCTTGGTCCCTCATCTTTTATGCCATTGGTCTCAACACTAATATGTGCTCCCATGCATAGATATGTAGAAGAGTCACACCACATCCTAAACTCCACTTATCGTCATACACAACCATGTGTTTGTTCCTATAGAATTATACCAACACATAAGACCATTAGGTATAAACTCCATACTCTGAAAATCATCCTCTCTAGCACTTAAGCCCATCCAAGTGGGAACCCTCATAATTTCCTATCTAGCATGGGTAGTCCAACGGTCAATCCAACCACAAATATGGGAAAGTGTGGTATTTTATTCATGCCATAATAAAACCCATCTTTATCCCTTGTACTAATAGGTCCTCTATTAAAAATACCATCTATAGGTATATCTTACCAATCATCAAGTCATACTCTATGTTGGAGCCTAAAATTTCATGCAAATTTTAGGTTCCATATTCAAAAAGTTGATTTTAACACTCATGAGTACAGTTGAAAAAATATGCTCAAATGGCTCACTTTGAAAAATCACATAATGAAGTCCGTACAATTTCAAGTCAAATCACTTTGCATACATGTTCATTTATCACATAGGAGTATGCATGCCAATTTTCAGCCTCATACAATCTAATTTGACAAAGTTTCGAAGCAACAAGTTGATGGGTTTTCTAGAAAATTTGTTGCTAGCATAGTGGAATCTATTAAAATGGTCAACTTTGAGGGTGAATATTAAGAAAATGGATGATAATCAAAAAAAGATTGATGCCTTCAATTCTCTACATCAGAGTCTACCTCCATGGCAATTTTCAAGGTGTTTGCACATCATTTGGTATTTTTTCAAAATCAAAATCAAATGAGTTTTACATAGTTTGACAGGTGCAATTTTTCAAAAAATGTTGAATGGGAAACTTTGAGTGTTAACAATTCTTAGTCTAGATCATTTTGTGCCAAATCACCCAGTAAACATGCTCCCCTATCATGGCTCAACATACTGGTGCATTTTCATGCCTTTTCAACATCATTTGATCGGTTTTCAAAAGCCATTTTGGACGCTACCTGGCTCATTTTCGTCACTGTGCAAAAAAGAAAAATTTCATTGGAGAAATAGGTTTGAGGTATCGATGATCTTCAAGACATATTTGAGGTCTCGCCGATCTGTAGGACTTTTTTGAGGTCTCACTGATCTGTAAGACAGGTTTGAGGTCTCACCGACTGGCAATAAAAATGCTCTCAAAGTGAGATTTTCAAGTTAGCCCAAGAATATATGTCACACCGATGGAATATTATTGGCAAGACATTCAATTTTTCTTACCAATAAAGCAAAAAGAAACATATCAGCAAGACATGAGCTATCAGAATGAGTTTTCAAATGTCTTTCTGATTTCATATGTCTCACTGATATTTGCAAGACTAGTATGAAGTCTCAACAATATCTACAAGAGTGGTTTGATGTCTTGGCGATATCTGCAAGACATGAATGAGTTTTCAAATGTCTTTCCAAGTTCATATGTCTCACCGATATTTGCAAGACTAGTTTGATGTCTTGGCGATGTCTGCAAGACTAGTATGAAGTCTCGACGATATTTACAAGAGTGGTTTGATGTCCTAGCGATATTTGCAAGACATGAATGAGTTTTCAAATGTCTTTCTGACTTCATATGTCTTGGCGATGTTTACAAGACTGGTTTGATGTCTTGACGATGTCTGCAAGACTGGTATGAAGTCTCGACGATATCTGCAAGAGTGGTTTGATGTCTTTGCGATATTTGCAAGACATGAATGAGTTTTCAAGTGTCTTTCCGACTTCATATGTCTTGGCAATGTTTGCAAGACTAGTTTGATGTCTCGGCGATACAATCTTCCTACAACAATTTGAATAAGCAAGACTTTCTGATATCGATGTAAGATAAAACAATTCTTCCCGATGCTTTATGTCACCCTGATGTGTGTATATGATCATAATGCAAACAAAAAATTGAACGAAATATGATTATGGTGGAAATCGATAATACTTTGATGAAAAATAAATTTTATTCATTTTATCAAGGGGATTTAAAAGTGGAGAATTATTTTATTCACGAGAATCATAAAGGGTAAAAGATTATGAAATATTTGCACTAGAATGAAAGATATTTTTTACCAAAAGTATAAGAGTGCTTTGGGAGGTAAAATATTTTTATGAAAAAATTAACCAATTAGGTAATTATTTTACCTAAAAAATATTTTCATGTGAAAGGGTAAATAAATCAATTTGCATCAAGAGGACAAAAGGGGATAATTATTTTTACCCGAAGGACATATTGGAGATAGATACTGATAAAAAAGTGAAGATAAGATTTCCAGCAAAGGAAGATTATTGAATTAATTTTCATAGGAGACAAAGATAACGGAGATTGAAATATTTTAATTTTCCAAAATGGCAATTAATTAAATATTTTATTTTCGCAAAAGAATGTTGAAAAGTTGCACTAGAACAAATGAAGGATCATAACCCTAAAATGTGTATTGTATATATGTATAGTAAAATCATGAAAAGAGGAGATTTTAAGGTAGATTTAGGAGAAATGAGAAGTAGGTTAGGTAGTTGGATAGGGTGAATAGTTGCCGAAATAAATATCATGTTGTACATTGTAAAATATTTTCAAATTATGTAATGGATAAGAATGCATAAATTTGGTGATCCAATTATGGTGTCAGTTGTTTGTTGAATTTCTTTGAAAATATTATTTGGTTGTCTCCAAGGTTGTCACTTCTTGATTATTTAAATTGAAATATCAAGGAAATTCTTCTATTTATCAAAGCACACTTTCTGCTCTTGTGTGGTTCAGTTAATTGGTTCCTACAAGATAGGATTAAATCCTTCTAATTAATCACAGTAATTTGGAAAAGGACATTTGGATTATTAAGAAGAATTTGATAATTACACTCTTGCCTATTTATACAAGTTATAAATAGAAAAGTTCCAAACAATTTGAATTGTATCTAGAAATAGGACACAAATATTATTTACTTCTTGACTCCATTAGCCCAACAGAAGTAGGAACTGGTCATACCATCCACATCTTAGAATTCTATAAAAAAATTATTCAAAAACATTCAGATCTCAAGTTTAATATTAGGATTAGGAGTAGTTTGTAAGCTTTTATCTATTATATTTGTGCCATCATAATAGATCCATCAAGTCATTCAAGTCACATCATCTAAGTCTGCTTCATTCTTATAGGTATACCCACCTAGGTCTAGCAACACCTAAAGAGAAGAAGGTCTAAACCATTTGGCCTTGTCTGTTACCCTAAAACATACCAAGAGTTTGGCAACCTCTTGAGGTATTTTAGTTGCATTTTTGAGAGCTAACACTCTACGAGCTCCCCATCTATTAGAATTTATAGAATCTACCACACTAGCTTTAGGGTGATTTCCATCTCACCCATTGTATTAGGAAAGAGCTCCTCTCACTTTACCACATCTCCAAAAAAAATTCATCAACTATGATGTGCCTTGAGATTAGGCATGTGTTCTATCTCATAGAGACCCAATGCCTCCAAAACATCCATGCCCATCTTAGTCATTTATTCTCATAGAATCATCATAGATAGTCATCTTTCCCTAAATTACAGAGGAGTTAGATTCTCCTATACTCATTAAACCACATTGTTAGCCTCTTTCAAAATTAAACCTAGGTCTACCTTTGCTAGAACTACACAAGTGCTACTTTGTGCATGTGTTACCTAGTGAAAGTGCTACTTTGACCCATATAAGTGCTATCACATTTAGTGTAGGCACAATCATAACCTTCATAATCATATTTTTTTGCAAGAGATCATTTGACCAATCCAAGCAAGATTATGCACAAGTTTTATTATACCCCACACAAGCACTATAAAATCATGCTTGAGGTAAAAGTATGAATAGCAATGCCCAAGTGATAGTTCTATAAAATCATGCTTATATTTTTTCCTCCTACCCACATTTATGACTTCCTAAGCTACCCCTAAGAATCCAAAATTAGATATGTATCATTATTAATGAGCACTCTAAATGTTGGAACTATCATACTCACTTTGCACGATGTGTGTGATGATGAGTTATGTCATCATGTTTGCAACTCTACTATACACAGGTCACTTTGATAGATAGGAGGGGTGAATTTAAATGATCTCAAATGGTCCCACTTGGTTTGCTTATAGGACACATGAAACCCTTTTAAAATCTTAGGTCATAATTTTTCCATTACTTTCCCCATTTATTCTCCTATTTCTCCATTTTCATGCGTTTTCCTCTATTTTTCTTCTAATAACCCTCATTTCTAATCATCTATACCTTCCTAACCTCCTTTTCTTATTTCTTAAGAGCTCACCCCAGAAAAATTATTTTTTCTAGGTGGCATCATTCCACCACCTTTCTTCCATAATTTTTTTTCACTCAATTGGGGCATAATTTTTCTTTTTTTTGACATGATGCCACTTTCATTAGTCACAACATCATATCAAAGAGGGGAAAATGTGGACACCTTGAAATCAACCTCATAACACATAATTAATTAAATAAATATTTAATTATTTTTCCCACAAATTCATCATCTCCTAATTAATTAACTTATTATTTAATTAATTATTATCCATCTCCATAATTAATTAAATTTATATTAAATTTACTAGTTTTCCCCTTCCTCTAAAGGTTGAGTAATTTAATTTAATCAACTATAGGCCTGAACCATTAATTTTCTAAATTTTTTTAGTTGATTAGTTCCCACTAATCATCATCAATATTTTATTCAATTAAAAATTTCTACAAATGCCCAAACTTTCCATCATATGACAAGTGCCCCTAATCCTCTTCAAATCTCACTTATGTGTGAACATGCACAGGTCACTATCATCCTCCACCTCATCCTTTGACCAATCCTTCCATTTTTTTTTCACACATGTGTGAGATACTCCCAAAGGTGTAGCCACCCTATTCTTTCCTCATCCATCCACATGTCACAGTCCTTGAATTTTCTCCTCTTACATTTTACAAAAAATGCTTCAATTTTCAACCTCATGTTCTTCCTAATGTGTTCTCACACATGTGTGAGAACATCTAACCCTCTTCCTCATTCCATATATCATTTTCTCTATACTCCACCTTGTATAACTTGTCACAAGGATAAACCTCCATAATTCCATGCAATCTCAACCCTCCATTCTTGCCATAAAAACTCTATAAATTGGATCCTTTTCATTCATCCTCCATAAATCCACTTGTGCTAAATTTATTCTATCTATTTATTTTTAAACATACATATCATGATAATAGTGGTTTTATGCTAGTGCAATCCACACTATATCACAATAGCATTAATAAAGCATTGAAGAGCATATCAAGTGGAGAAGGGTTCCTCTACTTCAAGATCAATCAAAGGAGTGAGGTGGGAAAAGGAATAATATAGTGTTTTATTTTCTTTATCTTTTTTTTCTTATCTTTCACCATTTTATTTCTCTCAATACGTTACAATACAATTATAAATTCATCCTTTACATGGGTATCACTAATGAGATGTGAAGTAATTATAGTAGCATAATAGTACCTATAAAATCACTATCAAAATATCTAACTCAAGCACCTAATAAATATGAGAAGAAATATATAAAATATTAAATTATAATTAGGAAATAATAATGTGAAACCACCTAAAATGTGGCACCAAAATATTTAGTTAAAATTCCAACATTGAAATCCCAAAATGAGTCTAAAAACTAAATATAGTGTATTCCTTCCACCTACCATAATTTTATCATAATCCACCCAATAGATTGGGAACGCCATTTTTAATCGATTATCTCCATTAAAAGATGTATTATCATGTGCCATAGTTTGAACATGTGTAAGTCACTCTTCAAGAATTTTTTTAGTCCCCTATAGAGTTACCATGATAATAAATGTAGTACTTGGGGTAACCCTAAAAATATCTAAATATCCTTTTAATTACATCCTAATGAGATCATCTAGGATTAGCCAAGAAATGGTGAAGGAATCACATTTCTTTGGTAATTTTTGGTCTAGGATAGATCATAAAATACATCAAGATCTAAAAAATATTAACATAATGTACTTTATCCATGTCCTCCATTTCACTAGGTGAAATTTAGACACTACTCTATAGATAATTCGGTTCCCACTAAGATAGGAAAACTTAATGGTCTACAAGTTATTATGTTGAATCTTTATAACATTGAGTTCATTTAATTTATTTTTCCTAACCAAATATTTATGTTCACTCTATCACTTTTGATCTCCATACCAAAATATATCTAGGTGCCTCTAAGTCCATCTCAAACTATATTGAAACTTGATATTTAAAATCACCAGCCACATCCTTAGTATTATTAGAAAATAAAAAATTCTCAATGTATCATACAATAATAAGGAATCAAACACTATCCATCTTATAATATATGTAGTTATCCTATTTTTATTTTCTAAATTCCAAATCCAACACAAAGGAATAAAAAATTTTATACATATTAAGAGACTATTTGATACCATGCATAGATGTTTTTAACTTACAAATCAAAGTTTATTTACCTTCTTTAGTATGGTGCTCTAATTTATTCATTTATATCTCTTAATCTAAATAACCATGAAGGAAAGTTGTCTTCACGTCCATTTTTTCAACCTCAAAATTAAAGAATACTACAATATAGATAATAAGTACCAAATAGATGTCACCTTAGAAACTAGAGACAAGATAACATTGTAATCACTTCCATCACTTAGGAATATCCCTTTAAAACTATTTTAGCCTTATACTTCTTGATATTAACATAAAATATATTATTCCTTTTGAACACCCATTTACTACCATTAGGAAAAGGTACTAAGTCCCATGTGTGAATTCTATCCAATGCAATAATCTCATTGTCTATACCCACTCCCCAACACTCAAAATCATCCATACCTAGTAACCCATTCATACTTCTATGATCATCAAGTTATAAATTAGATAGTAGTGATCAATATACTTTATGAATAATTCATTTGTGATCCCATATTGTACTATTGATCTTTCAATAATCTAAATATTGGATCTTCCATTTCATGCTATGTTTGTTTGAAATTGTGAATTTGTGTGATTTTTATTTTTTTAATTTTATAGCCTTTAGTAAGGTTTATAAATACTATCCTTCACCATGTTAAAAGTGTTATTTTTAGATATGTAGCATATATGTATTATTTTACTTGATTTTTTTTAAAAAAATTCTTGTTAAGCCCCTTTTAGTTCACCAAAAATAAAATTTAAAATGATTACCCTCTCATATATTGGGAAGTCATGAAACAAAGGTATATGCTAGGGCTATAGTTTTTGGAGTGAACAAAATACTACATAAGCCTTTGCCAATCCCCCCACTTTCTCATTGATGAGCTTTGAATAAGTCATTAATTTATCATATATGAGGAATTACAATTTTAAGGAGGTGACTAGTTGTCATGTTCTCACATAATTTTTAAGGCATATAAATCCTCCTAACCATCCTTTATAAGATATTACCTTGACCTATATTTTAAGGTATTAAGTTGAAATTTTATAGTTCTATTTTTATTCATATAATAAATTTTTATGCCCATCTATGACTCATTCATTATAGAATTTTAAAATATCATGCTCTAATATCCTTGGAAGTCATGGCCCAAAGTTATGTTTAGTGATATAGAATTTGGTCTGAAAAGGAGACTATAGAAGCCTTTCCAGACAAGTATATTCTCTCTATATTCATCTCTCTCTTGGTAGTGATATTTTGTTAGACCATAAATATGTTGTAGTTTGGTTGTCATTGATGTTAAAATCTCATTAGAGTATGTTGCATTTTGGTTGTTTGGTTTCTAGAGTCTTTGAGAAATTCTCAACATTTCTTTGATAATGATGTTTTTATCCTACAGTTTGGAGGTTAGCTTCAATTTGTGTCAGGGCATGTGTCATCCAAGTTTCAAATCATTTGAGTTACTTGAAAGGTACTTTTGACAGTGAAAAACTTAAGAATGTGTCATTTTTGTGAAGATGTTCTCAGAGGTAAAAATATTGGTTCTACATATCTCCACATTTGTAGATATGTTTGTGCATATCAAAATTTAAGTTCATGAAGATGTAAAGGTTTCATGTCCCAAGTTTCATGTCACTAATATTTTTGTAGAGAAAGTTATAAGTGACAAAGTGTAGGATTGTGTTGTCTGTTGACTGGATTTAATGTTTGTTTACTTCCGCTAGCAGAAGGTTGTGAATTTTAGTTGTATGAGTTTGTGTGGATAAATTCCACTTGTCTCATGCTCACTAAGGGTTGAAGCACATGAATATATTTCTTGTTTCTAGTATCAAACAGATGTTTCAAGTCATTTTCTGAAGTTATGCTCCTGTTGAGGCTGACTAAGGTAAGTTAATGATGTGTGCCACACATTTAAGTGTGAGAGGATCTTATGGAGTGTTTGAAGGTGTTGTATGGGTCATACTAACTCATCTAGAAGAGATGCAAGTAATGATTTTTCATTCATGTGCATTTTCAATGATGTGTTGGCTGACATGCTACAACTTTTATAATTCCCTATTTATGGTCGAACTAATTTGTATTTGCAAATCACAATGATGATGTTCATAGAAGATAGACATTGTGAAGATAGTTTGGGATCAAGTTAAGCATGTGTTGGAATATGCAAGGTACTTTACTCTTCCTGGTGTTCCGTGTAGTCTTTTGGGTCTTTCCCTCTACATGTTTCATGTTGATTTTTTTACCCTTAGCTGACTTGAACATGCATTATTTTTGTTGTAGGTTGACATGTGAAATGTAATAAATTTAATATCATGTATAAATTATAAACCTAGTTGATCTAGGGTGATGGATGTGTGTGATACTTTATGACAATTATGTAACCGACTGAAAGAGAAAGAGTGGAATTGGTAGATCTTTTCCAGTTTCATCTTGATCATATCTCTATGACATAAGGGAAGTGAAGAAGTGTGCTTAATTATTTCTTGGAGGCAATCAGCCAAAGGCAAGAATTCTTGATTCCTAAAAGTAGTGAGCTAGTAAGCATCTAAGAAGATATTTGAAGAAGTGACAAAGTAAAACTATAATAATCATAAGAGAAGTGACAAATCATAATTCCAATCATCAAAAGGAGTGAGATTAATTGCCAGCTTCAGATAGTGGAAGGGCTACAATTCTATAATCTTTCCTGAGTGTGTGCCCAAATTAGGGAGTTGTAGCTTCCTTGGGTTGTAGCCCTAAAATAAAGTATAATCAAGAAGTTTTAGGTTCCTTGGGAGTGACCCTAAAACCTATAATTATGGAGTTGTAGCCTCCTTGGGAACTGTAGCCCTAAAATAAAGTTCTAAATTTTGTTCATATTGTGAGGTTGGATTAGGACAATAGCTCCTAGTAGCTTTTCTCATAATGGTTTTTTCCCTGCAGGGTTTTCCACATATATCTATTTTTGTGTTGAATTGTGCATTGTCTTATTCTTTCATGTTCTTTCTTATGTAGTAGAGTTTAAAGTATTTTTTATTTTGGATGGGTTGAGATTTGATAAAATACTGATTCATCCCTCCTCTTAGATTTGATAAAATACTGATTCATCCCTCTTAGATTTGATAAAAATTGGTATCAAAGCTTGGTTCCTTAGAAGAAGTCTAACAACTTGAGGAAGATTCGAGATGAAATAAGAGGGGTCTCACAAGGTGCCTAGGTTTGATGGATAGTGGTTGTTCCAACCACATGAAAGGGGATAAGAACAATTTTTTCAAGCTTATGAAGTGGAATGGAGGCATAGTGAAGCTTGGAGATGAAAATTTAGTAAAAATTAGTGAAAAAGGTACAATAAGTATTGATGTAAAGAATATGACAAAAGACATTCTTTATGTTAAAGGTCTCAAGCACAATATTCTTAGTGTGAGTTAGATGTGCAAAAATGGATATAGTCTTATATTCAATGAAAGAGGCTGTGAATTCAAAAAATGGGGGTGGAAAATTGGTTATAGAAGGATCTAGGACAAATGGTGACAAATATAGTCTAAAGGATGTCAATGGGAAAAAGTTGTATTTTGGGACAAGAAAGTGAATGCAAGCTTTAGTAAAGGAGAATGGGACACATCAATTTTGACAATCTTGTGAAGATCAGCTCATCACAGGTGGTAAGAGATATGCCTCATATAGTCAAGCCTATAAGTACTGTGTGTAAGGAATGTTAGTTTGGAAAGAAGATGAGGATAAGTTTCAAGTCTAAAGAGTATTCCATTGGAATTGATTGCCATAAATGTCAACACTTGAAAATATTATTGCACATATGTTTATGATATTGTTGCACAAGTGTTTGGAATTATCTATAATTGATGTTGTGTTGATGTTCGTGGTTGGATATAGTCATGCCTTATTTGAATAAGTTGATAATGTTCATGGTTGGATGTAGTCATGCCTTGTTTAGGATGAGTTGTTGATGTTCATGGTTGGATTTCATACCTTGTTTGATGATAGGAAAATATGTATTGAGTATGGTTGTTATCAAAAGAGATTATATCATGATGGTATATTAAGATGAAGTGTTCTACTTTTTTTTTGTTTGTGGCATGAAAATTTGAAAGAAGTTTCTAGAAGTGTTGTTGGATGAAACATATATTTGTGGTATGCATGTTAATGGTTTATCTTTTTGGTATCACATATCACATTGAGTTGATTTTTTAAGAATTTTGTGGATATACGACGAATAGGGGTTGTTATCTTTCTTGCACCATGTGTTTGGGGGTCTACACCAACATATCAAGTCATGATAAGATTCTTTTGGGTCTTGACCCATCTTTTTGTGAACCACATTGAGTAAATTTAGTTGTATGTGTGTTTTTGGGCTGACTAATATTGTGCTACATGTTTCATCTACACTTTTCCTTGTTGATTTGGGTTGATGTGTGCCAGGGTGTGTGTTATTTGGGATCACATTGGAAGATGTAATAAGATTTTTTTTGGTCCTCTCTATCTTTTGGATAGGATCACATTATTTTTTTGTGGCCGACTTGTTGAGATAATTATTTGTATTTTGTTTTGGCTGACCTAATTGGTGTTTTGAGATCGTGTAAAGGATATAAATGCAAGAAAAAATTAGTTGCAAGATGAGTGAGAGTGTGGGGTGATGTGCGAGTATGGAATAAAGTAGTGAATTGTGGAAAGAAAAGAGAAATGATATTTAATGGCTTAGTCAGTAGAGTGTTGTTTTGACAAATGTAATTCTAAATTTTCATGTGTCCTACTCAGACAGTGAGTCTTCAACATGTCCTTGTAATTTGTATCTCAACCTAGGGTTGTGAACTTCAATACTACAAGTTATTTGTATCTTTCCCTAAGGTTGTTCATCTTATATTGCAAGTCCTGTTATTAGTGTATTTCCTTAGGTAGTGAGCCATAAAACAAATTATAATTATGTAAGCAGTGAGCTTCCTATTTTGAGAGATTTCTCTCAGTGGTTTTTCCCTCCTTGGGTTTTCCACATAAATATGGTGTTATCTTGTACATGTATTTTTTATTTATTTATCTTTCACTTTTTCTGACTTGTTTAAGTGTTTCTGATCTATTCATAAGTTGTTGATCCTATTAAAAGTCCAAAGTTTCATATCGATGAAGGGTTTAAGATCTAAAGGGTTTAAGTTTTGAATATTTTGATTTACACCCCTCTTAGTATATGGGTGTGTTCAATAATTGGTATTAGAGCCAAGTTCCTCTAAAGAATCCTAACCACTTGAGGAAAGGTCCAAGATGGCATAGGATGGATCTTACAAGGGTCCTAGGTTTCATGGATCAAATTACACCTTTTGGAAGTTGAGAATGGAAGGCCATCTAAACTCTCCAAGGTTTGGTGTTTGACAATCTATCAAGGATGGTTTTACTACTCTTTCTTCTCCTCCAAGAGATCCAACCAATATTAGTTTTTATGGGAATAATTACAAGGAAAATAATGCTATCTTGTGTGGGTTAGCTAATTCAGAAATTCTAAAGGTGATGAGTTGCAATTCTGCTAAGGATGTATGCAAAAAGTTGAGAAAAAATTATGAAGGAGATAATCAAGTAAAGAAAGCCAAGATGCAAATAATAAAAACTAGATTTGAGAGCTTGAGGATGACAGAGCATGAAGACATTGCTAGTTATATGCTTCAGGTGGATGCAGTAGTTATTGGCATCAAAGGTCTTAGTGGAGAAGTGAAAGAAGATGAGATTGTTAAGAAGGTTTTGAGATCTCTCCCTAAATATTATAGTCATAAAGTGTCTACTATTGAGGAGTCTAAGGACTTGGATAAGTATTCAGTAGATGAAATTTTTGGTACTCCAAAATCCTTTGAAATGGGAGAATTTTAAAAAGATGTTCCAAATAAGGAAGTTGCATTCAAAATGAGTAAAGAGGTGGAAGATGAAACATTATATCAAAATGTTGACTTTGATGAGGTGGAAGAAAAACTTGTGAGAATATTGAAAAAAGTTACCAATAAATACAAGGTTAAGTTTCCTTTCAAGTGTTTCAATTGTTGGAGGATTGGTCATTTTGTATCTAAGTGTCCTTATAAAGAATCAGATGATAGTAAAAAAAGAGCAGTTCAAAAGGGGTTTCTATTCCAAGGAAAGCAATTTTTCTTTAGAAGATGAGGATAATGATTCAAATGATGAAACCTTATTCATGACTTTCAAAGAAAAAAAGGTTGAAATTGGAGGTTGTAAGAAGCCTGGTACCTTGTAGGTTGATAAAGGTACTGAAAGATATATGGTTGTGTGGACTTCCTTTCATGCAAAGGAAAAAAACAAATGCTTAGGTGATTGAAAGTGGTTTCTCTATCCACATGACTGGTGACAAGGGAAGGTTCATCAGTGTTTTGAAGCGTAATGGTGGAGCTTCCAAGTTTGGTGGTGATGAGTCAACACAAATTTGTGGAAAAGGTTCTATAAAAATTGATGGAAAGAATAGGAGTGAGGACGTCCTCTATGTCAAAGAACTGAAGCATAATCTTCTTAGTGTTAGTTAGATGTGTAGAAAATGATATAACCTTACATTTCATGCCAATAGATGTGGGATTAGGAAGGATCCAGAAGACTAGTTACAAAAGGACCTACGAAAAATAGAAGAATCTACTTATTCTAGTGAGTGTTCGTTGTGGCACAAGTTAATGGAACATATCAATTTTGAAAATATGGTAAAGATCATCTCTACTCATGCAGTGAGAGATATTCCTAAGATAACTAAGCTTGCAAACACATTATGTAAGAAATATCAAATGGGAAAGCAAAACAAGATAAGTTTCAAGAGAAAGGAGTGCTCTTCTACAAAGCCATCAAAGCTAATTAATACTAACCTATGTAGACCTACAAGAACAAGGAGTCAACAAGGTGAAAGGTATTTCATATTTCTTATTGATGAATATTGTAGAATGACTTGGGTTACATTTTTAAGAGAGAAATCAAAAGCTTTCTAAGATAAGGTTAAAAATTTCAAAGAAAAAAATGAAAATGAAATGGATGCTAAGTGTAGACACCAAAAAAGTCCTGATTGATACTACACATCTAATTTCAATAAATTAACACCATCTCTTCCCAAATCACTTCAAATTCATCAATTAATTAAATAATCAACATTATTTAGTTAAAATTAGCATATTCAACTATTAATAAAATAATTAAATTTTATTGATTAATTCACCCTTCTAACTAAACATTTAATTAAATCCCCCTAAGTCTTCTCATTTGATTAAATAAATCAAATCAAATGTCTCAATCTCCTAATCCATTCCAATTAATTAATGCTGGATTAATTAATCCTAAACCACTTTCTAATCATCATTAATAAATCCTCCAGTTTTTAACTCCCCAAGAGTTAAATCAACCCATGATCAACTAACCAAGTTGCATATGAAATTCATTACTTTGAATGAACTAATTCCTCTATTTATCCTCACAAAGGCATATTCCAAGGAATATTCCCCTCAACCACCTCTCATTCAATTTCCCTCCAAAGGTTTTCAAAAAACTTTCACATCCTCAATAACTCCTCTTCAAATGTAATAGTTTCTCTTACATCCTCTCAAAATCTCCAACCACATTCATTCAATTCCTCTTACAACCTTTCAAATCCTCAACCATTCTCATTTACTTCTCTTCCATCCTCCTCCACTCATAGATTTTCCAAAATGTTCTCTACCTTCCTCCAATAGAATTGTGACACTTGACACATTCTCACTGGCTCCCATTTCATCCCACATTCATAAAATCCTCTCATTCTTCAACCATTGGCTTCTATAAATATAAGCATCCTTTTCACAATAAGTATCCACAACTTCATGCATTATCACTATAGGCATTTCAATTCATAGCAATCCATCACTTTCATTATTTTCAAGCATAGTTATCACCATTTGGAGTCATTTTCACACTTGGATCATCAAAATCTACCAAATAATATCAAAGGGATTTGGAAAGGGATTCTTTCCACATCAAAGCAACACCACTCCCCCTATGGGATGGAGGTTTAGATAGTTCTATTTAGATTACATGCTATTTTTTGTTAGTTTGTTATTATTTTAATGTTTTCTCTTGAATTTGGTTAAAGAATCTCACAAGGAGTTTTTGATTTGGTTTCTAACATGTTTGAAACTTTTTTTTCATCCTTGTTAGTTGATTGTAGATTTGACACTCACATTTTGGTGATAGAGGGAGGGCTAACCAATTTATCTTACTGTTTCTTGCCAAAAAATTTATATTTGTGCAACTACAGGGGAGTGACACCGCCCTTGCCACATACAACGTCACCTTTGCTTATAGCATCACCTTTTCTTGTTTGTAGAGCATCACCTTTTATTCTAGAGCCACATTCACCATGTTACACTGTATTTGTACGTCACTACTACATTGCTTTTGCTAAAGAGTTGTATTTGACGTTTCTATTTTCCATCTTATTTTTTGGTTCTGTAGAACACCACCTTTGAAATTTCATTGCATTCGCTATCTCTATCCTCTATAGAGCACTGCCTTCGCTTTCACCAGAGCACAACATTTTCTTACAACATTGCTTTGACATAGTTACAAGGTGTCACATTTGTTGCACAGTGTCACCTTTGCTGGATAGGGGGAAAACTGAGTTGGAGACTTAAAAGCATTTCCTAATGCTCATTGTAATAGCTTAGGCATTCCAATTCTGTATTTTTTTTTTTTTTCTAGGACCAACTAGCATTATTTTGGGCATAAAATTTACAAACAACTCAAGCTTTGTCAAAGTTGGTTAAAATTGAACATTAAGAACTTACTGGAATTTGATTTTGGGTTAAAATTGAACAAACAACTTCATGCTTGGTTTTTGTTGCTCTAAAAAGAACTCATTATTACTTTAGAGCTTAAAATGAACTTGTGCTTTCTTTGCAATTTGTGTCATTCAAATGTGTATACACTTCTCTTGCACTTCACAATGATCTTGAGAGTAAAAATCATTCTAGTGACATTGGTTGTCTTAAAAATTACCTGCACATTTCAAATTTGGGTTTAAAATTGAGCAATCATGCTAGTTTGAGAAAGAGACATTGTCTGTGTTACCTCCTTGCGCTTTACATGAGCTAGGTGGTCGAACTATAAGTGTACTCCTTCACTTTTGTTACCTTTAGAGGGGATTTTCTAAGAACAACTCGAAGGTGACTCCAATGAGTTTTTCACTTGGGATTGTCTATTAATTGATAAGAATAAACTGTCAAGTCCTCACAGTATGTAGGCCTTAGCTGTACAATGTCTTTTAGAATGGGGTACTATTGTAAAAAGTATAAGAGCCCCTAGTAGGATGGATTAATGACTTTAGTGGCTTGTTGGACACTCACAAGGTGCCATTTCCTCGATTTCCCAAACTAAGAACTAATTTGTTTAGAAGCCAAAATCCTTACTATTTGTTGGTGCAAGAATGATCATTTCTAAGCTAACCCACATTCATACTATTCAAAGTAGAAACATAATAAATCATTTTGATCTTCAAATTTTAAGGATTTTTAGATTTGGTGGTCCTAAGAAGTGTGTGTCATGGAGGGGATCTAGTGTCGCCAAATCTCTAATTGTTCACTTTGTCTCATTGTTTGGATAAATCCAAGTAGGGACTCAACAAATATTGTCCTTTCTATTGGTGTAGCCATGGTAGGAGGGTCCTTAAAGAAAACAATGCAGACCATGCAGCAAGAGTCACACAATGGAAGCAACACAAAATATGGAGGAAAATGCAGATTCAAAAATTCTTATTATTAGAAAATATGATTACAAATAGCCGACAACATCTAGGCTTACAGATTTGGCTCATAGGTCTGATATAACATGTTTGACATACAACATTCCTATATGCTCCTTAATGCGAGCTGAAATCTTACATATCAAGTCCTATCTTCTAACCCAACTTCCTTTAAAATGATCGATTACAATGATTTATATCACATCTTGAGATCTAGAATCATCCACGTCGGCCAAAGATCAATAAAATCTCCAATGGAAGAGAATGGAATAGGTGCATGAATATGTTAGCCTCAAATTTGAATTACTCCTCGGTGAATGCTTTAGATGAAGTTTGGACCTAAATTAAGGTCGGTGACACTCCAAAGAATAATTTGAATCACACCTTCAAGATCTGCAAGGTACAAGAAAGATCCATAAGTGATCAAACTAGCCATTAGGTTTTGAAATTATTCGGGTGCTAGTTCAATAAATTGCCACATAATCCAAAAGCGATAAATTTATAGAAAATGATTCAATCATGCTCAAATCTTGGAACAAGGAAAATGAACATGTCCATGATGTAACCATAGATTTGCAGGTTCTGGTGAGAAAATATGACAAATCTTTCAAAATGAAATGATCAAGAACTGAAACTAGAAAAAATTGAAATGAAAATATTTTTTCTTAATGCAAGATTGCTAAGAACTAGGGATGCTCTTGCATCAGACATCTAGGGTTGATTGAAAAGTGAGTCCCTCACTTTTCTGGGGCTAAAGGAAAACCAATACGGTCTACCTCAGCCTAAGAAATCCAAGAAGAATCCTCCATTGGTTTTCCTTTCCACTTCACAAGATATTCTTTGTACTATCTTCCACGCATTTTCCTTCCATCTCTAGTATCCAAAATGTCTTCTATCTCATCTAACTGTTGTTTAGAAAACTAATTCTCCATTTCAGCTTTACTGTCTTCACTAAATTCTGCTTCATGGTATTGATGTAGGTCTACAATGTTAAATGTAGGTGATATGCCCATGTCATCTAATAACTCCACTTCATATGCATTTCCTGAATCAAACATATTCAAAATATTATAGGTTCCAAACTTTCTCATCTTCAGTTTATTGTATGTACCATCTGGAGATCTCTCCTTCCTCAAATATACCATCACTTCATCTCTAACTTTTAACTCCTTATGTCTCCTCTTTTCATTTGCTCGCTCCTTATACTTTTGGTTCATATCTTCCAATTGTTGTTTCACTTGAGTATGCACTTTCTTCATATGTTCTACAAATTCCTCTACTTATGCGCTCCTTTATTGTTCCTTAATAAAATCTTGCAATTCTGATATACCTCTAGGATGAACTCCAGTAACAATCTCAAAAGGTGTCTTTTTGGTACTTCTATTTACTAAATTATTGTATGAAAAATCTGCTTGTGCAAGAACTAAATCCAAACTTATGATCTTCTCTCCAACCAAACATCTCAACAAATTTCCCAAACTCATGTTTACTACCTCTATCTATCCATCATTCTGTCGGTGAAATGTAGAACTAAACTTCAAATTTTTCTTTAACTTCTTCCAAAGTTTCCTCCAAAAGTAACCAAAAAACTTTGTATCTCTATGTGAAACAATACTCCTAGGTAATCCATGTAATCTCACCACCCCCTTGAAAAAAAAATCTGTTGCATGTATTGCATCTACTGTCTTCTTACAAGGTATGAAATGTGTCATTTTAGAAAATCTATCCACTACCACAAATATAGAATCATTACCTCTTAGTGTCTTTGGCAATCCAAGTATGAAATCCATGCTGATATCCTCCCAAGGTCTCTTTGGAATTTTCGAAGGCTTATACAACCCAACATTTTGACACTCCCTTTTGCAACTTGACAAACTCTACAACTTTGCACAAATTTTCTAACATCCTTATGAATTTTTGGCCAAAAGTAATTCTCACTTACCAATGCTATTGTCTTATCAACTCCAAAATGTCTTACCAATCCTCCACTATATTTTTCTTTCACCAAGCTATCTCTCATTGAAATCTGAGGTATACACAACTAATTTACTTTGAACAACATATCCTCCTAAATGAAATAATCCAACCACTGACTCCTATCCTCCAAGACTGGTTCTTTACAAGCTCTCCAAGGTTCTGCAAAATTTGGGTCTTCCTCATACAAGTTCTTCAATTCATCAAATACTAATACCTCCACTTTCATCTCTGTTAGTAAATTACTTCTTCTACTCACATCATCAACAACTCTATTTGATTTTCCACTCTTATGTTTCAAAACAAAAGTATAACTCTACAATAATTCTACCCATCTCATTTGTCTTTGATTCAACTTACACTAACTATTCAAATATTGCAAGGCCTATTGATCCATATACAACACAAACTCCTTAGGCAATAAGTAATGTCTCCAGTTATTCAAGGCTTGAACTATGGGATAAAAATCTTGATCATACACTGAATATATTCTCGTAGCATCATTCAATTTCTCACTAAAATAGGATACTAGTCTTCATTCTTGACTTAATATTGCTCCAATTGCATTTCCACTTGCATCATAGTCTACTTGAAATACCTTACTAGAGTCCGATAAAGCCAACATAGTCTGCTTAGTCACCTTCTATTTCAACAACTCAAAAATCCAATTTTCTCAAAATGTCCATCTAAAATCCTTCATGTCTCCTCTCATTGTTTCTATTGTAGGACTGTAAATAGAACTGAAATTCCTAATGAACTTTTTGTAGAAACTAGCCAATCCATGAAATGATCTTACCTCTTCAATACATTTTGGTGTAGGCCATTCATTAATTTAACTTACCTTCTTAGGGTCCATCTTCAATCCATCCATAGATATCACAAATCCCAGATATACCAATTCTTCCTTAAATGAAACTACACTTCTTAATGTTTATCAATAGTTGCTCTTCTTTTAACCTTTGCAAAACTTGTCTTATATGCAACAAATGTTCTTCCCTTTTCTTACTAAAAATAAAAAGGTCATCCAAATAAACAATCACAAACTTACCCAATAATTTCTTTAAGACCTCATTCATCAACCTCATGAAAGTACTCGATGCATTTTTCAATCCAAAAGGCATCACCAACCATTCATACAATCCTTCATTTGTCTTGAACGTTGTCTCCTACTCATCCCCTTCTCTGATTCTATCCTAATGATATGCACTCTTCAATTCTATCTTTGTAAAGTATCTAGCTCCACTCAAAAAATCCATAATATCATCCATCTGGGGTAAAGGAAATCTATAATTCACTATGATCTTGTTTATAGATCTAGAGTTTGTACACATCCTCCATTCTCCATCCTTCTTAGGTGCCACCACAACAGGTATTGCACAAGGACTTAAGCTTTCTCTAGTCAAACCTTTCCTCAACCATTCTTGTGCTTGTCTTTTCAGCTCCTCAATCTCTGCAGGTGTCATCCAGTGTGTTTCTTTATTAGGAAAAACAGCTCCAAGAATTAGATCCATGCAATGACTAATAGTCCTCATAGGTGGTAATCCATCAAGTACATTATTTAAAATGATCTCCTCATATTCTATAAACAACTCTTTTATCTCTTATGGTTATTCTTCTACATGCTTCAAGTCTTTAGTCTTCTTAGGAACCAAGGCATAACACATATTCTCATGTCTCATTCCATCTAGAAATCTCCTTCTATCAACCAGAAAAATTCTAGCATTCGTACAAACCTTAACTTTAGGGACATCCTACAATGGTAACAAAGTTTTTTCATCCAATTAGCAACAATAGTATATGTGTTCTTCTTTTCATCATGAATAGCATGTCTATCATACTACCAAAGTCTTCCCAACAAAATATGGCATACATCCATAGGCATGATAATTTCCTATCTTCAATTTCACCAAACATTGTTCACTTACTAGTACCTTATGCTCATCTTGTATCAATGCTATCTGATAGGGCTTCATGTGTTTCAATCTTTCCAGCTTCAATTTGGTCACCATTTCTTTAGTAAATAGGTTCTCAGAGCTTGCACTATCAACAATCACATTGCAACATTTACCAGCTACCTTGCATCTAGTCCAAAATAAATTGTTTGTTAGCAGCGGTTCCTGCTCCAACTTACTTTGACATAATACTCTTCTACTCACCAACACTTCTCCTTCTTCTTGTTTATTAGTTGATCCAACATAATCTTCCTCAACAAAGGTTGTTCTTATACTATTATCTATCTTTATGCTTGTCTCTCCTAGATTACATTCAAATGCTCTATGTGGTTCTCCACCACATTTAAAACAAGTTCCTCTGAACACTCTTTTCTCCTAGCCTTTATCATCTTTTCTATAACCTTCATTCTGGTAACCACCATATCCTCCCCTTTGGTAAGTATTTCCATCATCTCTATGATATGAATTATCATTCTTATTGACTTCCTTGTCTTTATTTTGATCTACAAAAGTTTGTCTTCCTCCTCCAGTAAAAGTTCTTCCTCTCTGTCTTTTCTCTTGTCTTTTATTCAGCTCCTCTTATTCTTTTAGGGTACATTGATATGCTTCTTCCACACTCAACAACTTGATAAAACTAATCTTATCTTGTATAGATGGCTTCAAACCATTCACATATCTAGCTACTTGTTCAACCTCATCCTTTGAATATCCAGATCTTATATGCAACTTGTAGAATTCCTCAGTATACTCCACACTTAACTCCTATTTCAAATTCTGCAACTTTTGGAACAAACTGATTTGATAATCTATAGGCATAAAATTTGTCTTCAACTTGTTCACTATTTGATCCCATAATTTAATCTTCTCCTTTCCTCTTCTTTCCCACCAAAGGGATGCATGTCCTTTCAACTTTGTACAGGTGAATTTCACCTTCTTATCTTTAGTGGTACCTTCAAAATCAAAATACTTTTCCATCTCTGTTACCCAATCAAGCATTTCATGCAAATCCAACTTACCATTATAATCTAGTGGATTGGATTGTGGTCTAGTATTTTCTCTAGTTAGGGCTCTTATGAACCTCTCTTCTCCTTAATCCAAGCCAGGTTGATCTTCTCTTCCAATTTCATCCAGAACTTCTACCTCTTCATCACTCACATCATCAACTAGTCAACCTCTCCTCTAGGTTGTTTTGACTGCATCTAATCTAACAAAAATTCCTCTCAAAATCTACATTAAAGTTGGGTTTGCATTTCCACATGCTCCATTTCCTCTAACATTCCTTCTTCCCACCATCTTTACACAAGTCCTCTATAGTTGTAGGTCGGATCCTAGTCTGCCACCCCATAACAAATCTTCAATAGGACTCCACAAACTCTGACAATATCATAAGGAATGAATCTCACTCTGATACCAATTTGGTGCAACCATGGTAGGAGGGTCCTCAAAGAGAACAATTTGGACCATGCAACAAGAGTCACACAATGGAAGAAACAAAAAATATGGAGGAAAATGTAGATTCAAAAATTCTTATTATTATAAAATTTGATTAAAACAACCGAGAACATCTAGGCTTACAGATTTGGCTCATAGGCTTGATATAAAATGTTTGACATACAACATTCCTATATGCTCCTTAATGTGAGCTGAAATATTACATATCCAGTCCTATCTTCTAACTGAACTGCCTTTCAAATGATCGATTAAAATTATTTATATCACATCTTGAGATCTAGAATCATTTGTGTCGGCCAAAGATCAATAAAATCTCCAATGGAAGACAATGTAACGGGTGCATGAATATGTCGGCATCAAATTTGAAATACATAAGATGAAGTATGGACCTAAATTAAGGTTGGTGATAGTCCAAAGAACAATTTGAATCACACTGTTAGGACTTGCAAGGTACAGGAAAGATCTAGAAGCGATTGAACTAGCTGTTAGGTTTTGAAATTATTCCAGTGCTGGTTCAAGAAATTGCACATAATTTGGAAGTGATAACTTTCTAGAAAATGATCCAATCATGCTCAAATCTCAAAACAAGGAAAATGAACATGTCTACAATGTAACCATAGATCTAGAAGGTCTGGTGAGCAAATATGATGAAACACTAAATCTACCAAAATGACCTAATCAAGAGTTGAAACTAGAACAAACAGAAATGAAAATATTTTTTGTTGATGCAAGATTGCCAAGAACTAGGGATGCTCCTGCATCATCTATTATAGGTTTTTGCAGTTTGTGAGTCAGTTAAATACTTTTCTTGGATCTAAACTTTGAAACAAACATTCATCAAGTCATCAAAATTTCAAACCCTTTTGATAAAGAAAATATCCTTGAAGAGTCCATATATTACTGCTTGTCCCTAGGGATTCTATCCTCAGAGGGTTCTAAATATTTTGGCCCATATCTCAATTTTCTCTCTCTAAAGTCAACCTAGGAATTCTATGCCTTTGATTCTTTTATTTTCACATAATGGATCTTGTGGAATGAAAAGGAATTGAGACATAGACATTCAGTTTGAAAACTAAGCAAGAAGTTTCAATGTGGTAAAAATAATCGATTTAATCAAGATAAAAGACAATTGAACCCCACATATGTGTTTGTTCAAATGATTTCCTACAGGATCAAAATCCCAAAACCAAATTCTATCAATATTCATAAGCATCTTAGTCCAAAGGATCTTAAGAAACATCTTCCAACACTTTACGTAGTCAGATAGATTGGCTTACAACTTTTACAAATGTGCTTTAAAGGATAATCCAAACATGTATTCATTCTATTATTATCAAAATCTATGTCTTTTCAACATTTTGAGTATCTCACATTATAAGATTGAAACTTTTAGAGGTATAGCATGTTCTTCAATATCTTGGCCTTGTAAAACAAAATTCTCTGGGTTCACTTAGGATCAAATCAACACCTTCATCCATCCCAAACATCAATCAAATCCAATATCACAAACAACCTAAGGAGTTAGAGGTTTACCTCCCATATTCCTAAAATTTGATCCTTATTTTATGGTCCGGACAAGATCTCAACACAAGAAAAACATGGAGCAAAACAAAGAAACATCCACTTTGAGTGACTTGAGTCAAATTACATCTAAATTCAACCACATGGTATCTAGCAACCCCCCACTAAACCCCCCTCAACTACCACAATATCTTCAAGAGGGAGGTTGTCAAGTGCAAGATGTCACCAACAACTACCAAGGAATGCCCCAAGATGAGATAATTGAGCTAGTCCAAAATATTGAAACACACAAGATTGTCAACACAGTTATGAGACTCAATCCCACGCAATACATGTTAGCATTAGTAAAGGAAGGGGATAAACTCCCTTCTGATTTTGATGTGAGCACTATTGTGGAACAACCTCTTAGGAATATGCCACTGGTATCATTCACACCTTCCATCCCAAACATCATACAACCCATCAAACAACCAACATCATCTCATGCTCCAAGTCAACCCATGATTACCAAGGGGAGTTAATTAATCCAAGATCTTCAAACACATCCCCTTGTAAACAACCAATACTTGAATGCAAACACAATCTTGGGTATGCCTAACACCATCCCACAAGACACAACATCTGTATGTCCCACTCATTTTCCATGACACTAAAAATTCATCTACCTTCACCACATTGCCAACATATTCTCTTGATCCACAAGTCTCTCTCCCCATGATATCACAAGGACAAGTGGGTTTATTTGGACAAGCGGGAATTTTTGATAGATCATCATCACTTTTGTAGGGAACACACCTCCAATCTTCCCATCATTTTCACTTTTGACATCAACATCCACACCAATCTACAATATAGGGAAACCCCCTTTACCCAACATAACAATCTAAAAAAAATCAAATAAAATCAATCCACCAATCAGAAGTCAAATTAGCACATCAATCGTAACAAATCCTCCAAGCATGCCACTTACATTGCAACACCAAGTTGCTCCAATCCAAACACATAAATCAACACTCAATCTACAACACTCCAAACTCTCCAAAATGTGGTCTCTTGAGGACCTAACACATCAACCATACCATCTACCACTCAATCCCTTGTCATCACTCAACAAGAACCTCCACAACCACCCAAACAATCTCTCATCACACCATCTCACACCATTCCACCAAATCCAAACATGGAAAATCAGTACAGTATCACATTGCAAGTAGCCCAACAAGCAAATCAAAAGCAACTTCAACAATTTCAATCTCAACAAGCCACACAAGCTACACAATAAGTTGGACAACAAGCATAGGCACACCAAGAACAACATGCTTCCCAAGCATAAGCCCAAGCTTTATTACAATAGTAAAAACCTACACAAGCCACACAAGCAGCACAAGCTACACAAGTTGTACAAGCCGCACAAGATCCACAAGTTGTTCAACAAGCTCAAGCTCAAGAAATAGCCTAGTACCAAGCACAACAAGCCCAAGCACAAGCCTTGTTACAACAAAAAGCTTATCAAAAAGCTTCACAACAATACCAAGCACAATAGCAAGTAGCTCAGCTAAAATCCCAACAACAAGCATTGTTGGCACAACAATAACAAGACCAACAACAAGCGTTGTTGGTAGAACAAAAACTACATGCATACCAACGAGCATTTCTTGCACAAAATAACTTACAAAAACCTTCCACGAACACACAAGTCAACCCACCACTCACTCTAGCAACAATACCACCCCAAAACACATTCATCTCACCACCAAATCCACAAAATGATTTGTCTAGATAAATTAAACTTCTCTCACAACAAGTGTTGGACATACAATTAGGAAAGACAAAAAAATCACTAGGGAATTTGTACCCCTATCCATTTGATAGAAGCATTGCGATGGTTCCATTCCCACAAGGATTTGAGATACCAAAATTTAACAAATATCGTGCGACCGGTAATCCTGAAGTCACATTAGGGAATTCCATGTATATTGTATTGAAGTTGCATATGATGATTCTTATCTCATGCAACTCTTCCCTTGAAGTTTGGCTATTCCAACAATGGAATGGTTCACCACCTTCCCCTCATAATCAAAAAGTTTTAAGAAATTGTGGACTTATTCATACAAAATTACTCATTTAACATAGGCATAGATGTGAGCTTGGAATTTTCTGACCTAAAATAAGCCAAGGGAGAAACATTCACATCCTTCTTGCAACAATGGCGATCCAAGTCCAATAGAAGCAAATAGGCTATGCCAAAAGAACAACAAATTAGGACTATCATCTCCAACCTTGAAGGGGCCTTGTCTTTTCATTTGAAAATGCAATGCATAACAACCTATGACCAATTGATCCCCAAAGTGCTCAACTTTGAAAGATCCCTTATAGAAAAAGGGGGCACACAAAAGGGGACACACCCACATATCAAGATAATCGATGATCAACAAGTTACAATGAAAAACCTTGCAAATGGGAAAAGAACAAAAATGGCACTAATGATGGTGTCATTGATGCCAAAGTTATTATTAGTGCCCCAAGGAAGAATACAAAATAGAAAATGTACCAACAACCACAAATCAATACCCAAAACAACACACAAGCCAACCCATCATCACAACAACAACCCAACAATCAAATGGTAAATCTCAAGGGGTACCACCCCCAAAGAATAAATATCCCCCTAGACAAAAATACACACCACTTGGGGGACCAATCAAATCTATTATGCAACAACTGGTACAAGAAAATATCATCAAAATCCCTATTTATGAAAATTATCAAGAGCCTTAGGTTAAACCACCATGGTAATGAGAAAAATCTCTATGATTTTCACAAAATAAAGGGACACATGAAAACCAACTGCATGTGACTTAAAAATATGATTCAAGATCTCATTGATCACAAGACCATAACCATTGAAAAACCCTCAGGGAATCAAGATCTTAAAACATACACAAATCCAAAGCCTGATCACAATAAAGGAAACAACAATGGTAAGGGAAAGTACAATAATGTGAACCATGTTTATGACCATGTTGTTGCCTCCTTAGATGAGTGGGTAACAGTTGTCAATATCAAAGGATTTAGAGTCGATTGTAGAGTCACCACACATGGTAACAAAATTACCATTCTAGGACCTTCACCACTGCCAAAAACACCTGCTACCAATTCAAAGTCAATCTCTAATGGTTATAATGTCTTAGATCAACTAAAAAATACCCCTGCCTAGATTTCCATCATGGAGTTGCTAAAAATATTTCTCACACATAGGGAAATCCTAGAAAAGGCACTAGCTACATCCTCCATCCCAACGAAAATTAATGTAGACCAGTTCAAAGCTATAGTTGGACATATCACCACACTACATCTCCTCGTATTTTCTGAGGAGGATCTCCCAACCTAACCATCTCACAACCATGCACTCCATATTGAAGTCTTATTCCACAAGAATAAAGTCAAACGAGTCTTGGTGGATGGTGTAGGTTTCAATATTTCTACTCTCAAGCTAATAAAGAATATGGGATTGTTTGAAGATGTCATTGAGAGAGGTAAAGGTATCACTATTAGGGCTTATGATGATCAAGAAAGGGTGTCTCAAGGCACCATTCAGCTCCCTATTCAAGTAGGGATAGCCATCATGGAGGCTACTTTCCAAGTCCTTGACCTTGAACTCTCTTACGATATCCTCTTGGGGCCCCCATGGATCCATGGGATGCAAGTTGTCACATCCACATTCCATCAATGTGGTAAGTTCCCTTATAAGAACCAAGAAGTCATAGTCCATGGTGACTCTAAACCGTTCTATTATTGCAAAAATTTGGAGGCCAAGTATTATAAAATCCCCCAAGTCCTAAAAAATGATGAGGGACCCACATCTCTGTATATAGACCCATCCACCTTAGCCTCCACTTCTGAGAAAAAGAGTCTGTCTATTCTGAACATCCTTGATATTAAGGTTATTATCCAAGAAAATGGTTTTGGAGACAATAAATTGAAGAAGAGTTCCTTTGTGATAGGAGGGTTACCTTAGTCTCCTAGATCCTATGGGAAGCCACAACCAATCGAAACATCTTAGACCTTCAAAGTAGAATCTACCACCTTCAAAAAATGGGGAGACCTAAGTAAAGAGGTGGTAGATGAGAAAGATATATCAAACTTGCTATATCAAGATAAAAGACCTATACCAGATCTCTACATGGAGGAAAGAAACAAAGGTCTTCAATTAATGTGTGGATGGGGCTACAACAAAAATGAGAAGCTCAGGAAAAATGATAATGGCCTATTAGAACCTATTATTCCTAAGAATTGCATGAAGAATCTTGGCCTTGGATGTACCCCTATGAAGATAACCATTCTTGGCAAAGGTATCCTTGTTATAAAAGTTAAAGCTCCTCCTCAATTACTAGTATCCATAGGTCTACCTCTAGATAACTATACCTTTGATATAATCAATGTGTGTGACAAGGATCCCATCACTGACCTACACAGGTTATTTGAGGATTCCTCCCTTTTTATGATCATGATTATGTCTTTTGAGTCAAGTAACCAAACCACTGAATTAAAGCTTGTCTACCCCCAATTGATAGACTATGACCAATGAGGACCACTGATCTTAGACACATTCAAAAATGTTGAGGCTCCCTTGGAATTCATGGGACTACTGGATAATATACCATATGGAGATCATAAAGCAGGGTTTGATATTGGACTGGACACACACACATACTATGGGAAATGATTGAATCTCTCAGTTGCAAATAGAAAATCTAAGAGTAATATCTAGGTCTCTAAGTGAAACCATACTGTGGCACTTTCTAACCCAAAAATAGTAAAAAGAAAGGACGTATATGATGGTGAAAACCTCTCCAAGGCACCAAAGGATGAGGGATTCAATCTTCCCCTTAGTACCATCCATTAGGAAAAATCAAGAGTCTTGGCAGAGAAATATAACCCAGTCAATTTGGGAACCAAAGAGACCACACATCACTTTCTATGCAGAATCACTTTTGACCGAGGAACAATAAATTCTAGCTACATTACTGAGAGAAAGAAAGGTAAATTTTGCATGGACCTATGCTGACATGCTCGGTCTTCATCCAAAGGTAGTAGTCCATCACCTAGTAGTCTATCCAGAAGCAAAGCTAGTAAGAAAGAAACTGAGAAATATGTATCCACAGATCACATTATTAGTCAAATTGGAACTATAGAATCTCCTTGACACTGGCTTCATATGACCCATTGACTATCCTGAATGGGTTTCCAACCTTTTACATGTTTCTAAGCCCACTGGGGGCATTCACATCTACATAAACTTTAGGCACCTGGACAAAGCATGCCCTAAAGATTATTTCCTCTTCACAACATAGACACGATTGTAGATCTAATAGCAGGGCACAAAATGCTATCTTTGATGGATGGATTTTTAGGATACAATCAGATTATGATAGCCAAGGATGATCGGCATAAGACAAATTTCACCTATCCACGGGGGACTTACTGCTAGAACATGATGCCATTTGGGTTAAAGAATGTTGGAGCTACATACCAAAGGGATATGGCTATGATTTTTCATGACATGATCCACAAATCTATAGAAGACTATGCGGATGACATGCTAGCCAAATAAAGAAAGTGTTGAGACCACATAGCAACACTATGCTCTATCTTTGAAAAACTAGAAGAATATAAGGTATGACTCAATCCTAAGAAATGTGTCTTCGAGTTACAATTAGGAAAACTTCTAGGGTATACTGTATCAATGAGGGGAATTGAGATAGACCTACAAAAGTCAAAGTAATTCTTGAAATGGAAGCACCAAGAACACTGAAACAATTAAGTGGCTTGGAAGGAAGGCTCTAATCCATTCATAGATTCATAGCACAGTTAGTAGACAAAAGAATCATGTATTCTCATCTACTCCACAAGGGGGTAGCATACAAGTGGGATGAGAAATATGATTAGACATTGAATAAAATCAAGGAATACTTGCTAACATCATTGGTCATCATGCCAACTATCCAAAACAAACCATTGATACTCTACATATCAGCCACAACGGTAGAACCTAGAGCTCTCCTAGCTCAACATGATGAAACAGGGAAGGAAAGAGCCATTTAATATATTAGTAGAACCATGGTAGGCCACAAGATAAACTACACATTCATTGAGAAGGCTTGCTTAGTGGTAGTGTTTGTTACACAAAAATTCAAGCACTACATGTTGGCACATCAGATAAAGCTCATCGCCAAAATAGATCCTCTCAAGTATCTACTTTCTAAAGAAACTCTCAGTGGGTCATGATCCTAACAAAATATGACATTGAATATGTAGAATGGAAATCCATCAAAGGACATGTAATTATAGATCAACTAGTAGAGGCACCTATATATTCAGAGAACCAATTAGTATAATAATTTTTTTATGAGTCCATTTTTAATTTCAATATAGTAGATCATTGGAAGGTGTACCTAGACGAGTCGTATAATTAGCATGGATCAAGAGTAGGAGTCTTCTTCATCACACCACAAGGAGATTACATCCTGAAGTCATATAAGATATCTTTTCCATGCACCAACAATATTATAGAATATGAGCCCCTTGTCATAGAACTCAAAATAGTGATATAAAGGAAAATTATGGCACTTAAGGTCTATGGGGACTCACAACTAATTATCAACCAAGTTAATGATGAATACCAAACAAAGGATGACTAGCTTACCCCATATAAGAAACTGGTAGAGAGTCTCAAGGAATTCTTCATCGACATCACATTTGAGAAAATACCAAGGGAAAACAATAGAGTAGTGGATGAAATGGAAACAATCGGATCATTACTAGATATCCCATACAATGTCCATAAACATGAATTCTTGGTAGAGAAACTTCTAGTACCAGCTTTTGAGGTACCTGATTCTGAATTCGTGTGTGAAATCGTTGGTCCTCGTGGTCCTTGGTACCATGACATATACACCTACTTGAAAATAGGATTCCTCCCCACTGACATCACCCAAAACTTTAAGAGAACCTTTATTAAGAAGTCATCCCATTTCCTTATCTTAGGTGACACCCTTTCCCATAGAAGTATCAAGGGAGCCCTCTTACAATGCCTTAACCTCAAGGAGGTTTAACTATTTTAACTGAGGTACACAATGGTTTTTGTGGTTCACATTCTAGTGATATGACCTTAGCTAAGAAATTGTTGAGGACTGGGTACTACTGGCCTGCGATGGAGAAGGAAGCTCATGAGCATGTCTAAAAATGTTTACAATGTCAATAACATGGGGACCTCATCCATGCACCAACTCAGGAGCTCCAACTGATTATAACACCTTGGCCCTTTTCACAATGGGGGCTTGATCTCATAGGAGAAATCACACTCACCTCATCCAATGGACACAAGTTCATTATCACCACCACAGATTACTTCACAAAGTGGGTAGAGGCCATCCCCATGACTTATATCACAGAGAAGCAGATATCCAATTTCATCTTGAACTACCTCATTTTTCACTACGGTGTCCCACAAGCCCTTATCTCAAATAATGAGACACCTTTCAAGAACTAGGATGTTTGAGATCTATGCCAAAATTCAATATCCAACATCACTTCTCCACCAAATACTACTCCTAGGGTAATAGCCAAGATGAGGCTACAAAAAAAACCATCTTGAAAATCCTAAAGAAAACAGTCAATGAAGCTAGTTGTGACTAGAACCTATAGTTGAATCCCACCTTATGGGCCTACCAAATGAGTATCCACATGCCTATAGGTGCAACCCCTTTCTCCTTGGTCTCCAAATCATAAGCCATCCTTCCCATTGAGATCGAGCTCTGATCCTTAAGAATATCATTACAGAATCTCATTACTGATGAAGAATATCGAGTGTCATAGTTGTATGAGCTAGAACTAATAGATGAGTGGTGCATGGATGCTTTGAACCATCTATAGGTGTACTAGAACCATCTCAAGAAAAAATATAATAAGAAGATCAAGAGTCATTCATTTCAAGTCAGAGAGCTCATGTTGAAAGAAAATCATAAGAATGTACCAAATCCATGTAGCAAGGGAAAATTTAAACCCAACTAGTTGGGACCCTTCATCATCACGACAAGTTATAAATTAGGAGCATATAAGTTATCTATACCTAAAGGTGAACCTTTGCAGGAGCCCATCAGGAGCCTATAAGTCAATTTGTCCTACCTATATCAAAATAGTCTATTGCATCATGTTGGGGGCATGTTCTTATACCTACATTAGATCAAATTCATGTATATTCTTGAAATCTTCCTTAAAATCAAAAAAATCAAAAGCATTCAGAAAATCAGACCATCCAAAAACATTCCTTAAAGTTAGAAAGTCCAAAAACATTCAAAAAATCAAAAAATCCAAAAACATTCATAAAATCAGAAAAGCTAAAAACATCCAAAACATGTGAAAAAACCCAAAAATAGGTCAAAAAATAGAAAAAGTCAAAAAATAGTCATCACGTTGAACTATGGGTCTCTAAGCTTGAATGTAGGAAATGCCATCATCGATGTCCCCCGAGACACATTAGTTTGGTCCTTTAGAAGTCCATCATAATAAACTGGCAATCCATTTGTTCATTTCTCATCAATAAACGAGTCTATGCCAGTCGAACTACATGGTCTCTACATGTATAACATAGGAAAGGCTAATCTTTGATCAACCCCTGAGGCCCCTAGGATAGGTCTTTAGGTTAGGTTCATGGTCAAAGTCTCAAAAAACAAAAAAACATTGGAAATTTTGAAAATAAAAACATTTGTAAAAAATATCGAAAATACCAAAAAACAACCTCAAAACATTTCAAAAATATAAAAAAAATTAAAAAAACCCAAAAAATCATCCATCCTGCTTCAATTTTTACCCATAATAAACATCCACTCATAATAAATGATCGTCACCCCCAACCTTTGGTAAAACAATCAGAAACAAGTTTAGTAAATTGAAAGTGTAAACTCAAATGCCAAGGTCTCAAGTCTAGGTCAGTACATAAATAAGTTGGTTAACTCTTGATATCAATAGCCCATCATCTCGTTAGTCTCAAAATCATATGATAACATCATTTCCTAGGATGCATCCTTCCTACAATGGACATCAACATCAATCATCACCGTAGTTTAGTCTTGGCTAGAGGTTTGAAGAACATTAGCCTTTTTGTTTACTTAATCTTTGTCTTGTTGATTTATCTTATTGCACTCATTCCAATGACCTCTTGATGATTTTTGATAAAAAATGATTGAGAGAGAAAGGAAAGGAGTATTGATCATTATCTTTTGTCTATTTTTCTCATTGGATATTCTTGTAATATAACCTTGGTCATGCTTACTTTTTTTGGTTTGTAGGGAGGGTGTTTTAGATGTCTTGTTCACTATTTCATTGGGAGGTTCTACTTTTTTGTGTTTTGGTCCAAGATGTTTGAAATGTTTGAGGTACATCCTAATAAGGTTTTGTATGCCAGGTGTGAATAGGGATACTCCTATCTGATTGTCGAGTCAAAGTCCATCACACTAGGTACAATTCCATACTAGTTTTCTATACCTAGATGCATTGTATCTATGTGTGTTATCAAAAATAAGGAAAGTAAGCTATTTACATCCCCCAATCTTTGATAAGCAATCACATCATCATCATTATCATCACTTTATATTTTTGCATCATCTCAAACTCAAGGGTTAATCCCTCTTTCTTCTATCTTTTCCATATATGAATACTAACATGGTATCATGACATTCAAAAATAAATATATCTATATCTGCATCCATACTACATCCACAAACCATCAACATACTACACATATCATCATAATATAGATTGATTATTCTAAGAATCTCATAAACCATGCACTTGCATAAGCATCCATTGCAAAACCATATAAGAATGATCATAATCATCACATTTTTTGCATAATACATACAAACATCACATCTATAAAAGGAAGTTAAAAATATCATTACATTGCATCCATCACATATCATCACATAATACAGATTTGGGTCCATCACACAAAAGTGCATCCATATAGATCCATGTTCATTCATACCATACATCGATAATATCACATCGCATCATAAGCATAAAAAATCATAACATAAAGCATGAACATTAGATGCATCCATGCATATCATATCTATCCATAACAAAAAATAAAATAACAATCACATCATATAAGTGCATTGAAGTCATCTCACGTATATATATAAAAAAAGATGAATGTCATGATATAATCAGAATCAGATATATAGTATCATCATTGAAAATACAAGAGGCTAATTAAAACTCAGCCAATGAATGTATATACATCATAAATCAGGTTGTACAATAAAAAAAATGTGTCTAGTGCACTATAAGTGACCTGAGCTACCCTCGCTTTTTTGTCTTAATGATGGTTGCCTTAGCTCTAGTGATGAGACCCTGATGGTCTCCTTGATGCCCTTGCATGAGGATTCCTACTTGGAGCAACCTAACTGATATGGGAGAAATCTAGCTCCCATCGCTCTTGTGCCACATCCTTGTAGTATAAAGTCCTATAGTATGACGCCTCCTGCATCACTCACCCATACATCTCATTTGGGACTGTGGCTTACCCCTGTGCCTACTGCACTGTTGTCTTTGTCCCTACTCCAAGGTCAACCCAAGGTTTGCATCCTATTTCATATAGTACTCCTATGTCACCTCCTATTGTTCCTGATCCCTCTCCTAGGTCATCGTCTGAATCTAAGCCTAGGCCTATTGTAGCTTCCCTTTCAAGGCTTGAATCTATGCCTATAGTGCCCTTATTTATCTATTGTTGGGATCGAGGCCTGGTAGTGGTGGTCATGGTGCCTACTGGTGTGGTTGCTAAGGTGGTTGTATTGGTGGCCTCTAACCAATGGGTGGCACTAGTGGTGCAGTTTGTCCATCATTCCCATCATGTCCTGCACCTCTTCCCTATCTGTCTTGTGCCTGATGACCTAGCTGCTGGTGGACCTATCCAATCTAGGTTCCTCTAACCCATCCTCTATTTGTTGTTGGCACCACTGGTAATGCCAATCAAATTGGGGTGTGATTTTGGAAATATGGATCATATACATGTGTGGTTCCCACATCTACGAGACTATTAAAATAAACCCATGAAATCATCACTAGCAGTCTAAAATTTTTGATGGCCTGTTGGGGAGGAATCTGCTTCCCCCACACTCTCTCATGTCCTTCGAGAAAATATGGCTCTATAGCCATCATCGAGTGCATCTTGTACCTCTCTAAACTGGTGAGCAACCCTATCTAGGAGGTATCACTCTATCATGTCATTCTCTCATCCTTATAGGTATCTGGACTGCCGATAGTAGAAAAGGTTAGAATCATCATCATGCCATCTATGAAAGTGGAGCCATTGTCTCCACCGAAACACTATCATCTCACAATAACCCACCTCCACTGTGGGATTCCTATAATTCTTGTATAATTAAGGGTGGTCATCCCCCCATACCTATAAACCGTAGGATCATCACAGTCTGTCTAGACGTCTGCAATGGTGGGCCTCAAAATGGCTATATTCTCATATTCCCACACATGAAGAAGGGTAACTCCCATGCCAATGTTGCAAGACCCATATTACATGACCTAGTTCATATCATGATGTAATGAGGCTAGGATGATTGGCCCCCAAACATAGACAGTCATCTCCTCCATCATGTGAGACCAAACAATCTCCCATTCAATGTTGCATCCTCTCACTCTCCTATCAGGAACAAGGACTCCAAAGATCAGTGCTCTGACAAACAAGGTCAAATTAGGTGCAATCCCCTCATAATGAGCAAGGTAAATTAGGCCATTGTCGGTCATGTACTGATCGACATCGAATAGTAGAAAAATGGCATCACCTCTAGACTCCACATCATATATAATGTGCTCACCATGTATGGGGATCCACAGGATCCGCAATACATCCTTTAGGGTCACAGTGGCCTCATTGGTCAATAAATGGAATGAGGAGGTGTCACTCTGCCATCTCTCCACTAAAGTTGTCATCACAAGGTTTGTCCTCACCTTGAGCATCTGAGCTACATGTCCAAATTTGATTGAACCAAGGAAGAACAATGCCTCATCTTTCAAATGTCTCTCTCTATGCAAAATCTGGCTCTTGTGCTCCTTCAAGTGGAGAATTGGTAGGACATCTTACATGCAAAATTCCCATGACATCAAAATTCATCAGCATGGTGTGTTTTCAAAAATAAAAAATCCCCAAAAAGTAAAAGTGAGTCTGCTTTTACAAAAGTGACACTGTCATTTTGCAAAGGCGACACTCAAATCAATAGCAGTGCTATATGGAAAAGATGAGTCGGCATTTCGGGGCAACGTCAAAATCTTTTGGGGCAGACTCTGAGACCCTCTAGCATCATGTGATGCTATATTGCAAATGCAGGTTGGCATGCGCAAAGGAGATGCCGATCATAATGATTGTGATGCCCTAGAGGATTGCTTTTGATCGACCTAATTATACCCTAATAAATGCATCAAAATCACATAAAATGGAAAAATTTTGAAAGGGGTATCAGGGGTCAGGCTACATCCTAAGGCCACTGGAACTCGTGAACCCAATCTATTCGATGTTTGGGGAGCACACAAGCCACCATTTGGTTAGCACCTCATAGAAAAATGTCAAGGTTTCTAAATGCTAAGAGTGCAAATGATTTGAAAATGACTCTCCTAATCCTATTTATGCATTTTTTTAGGGTTTTTAGTATATTTTTTTAGGGTTTTTGAACCCATTGAATCCATTTTTTTTCAAACAAAGTCTTTTTTGACCTGTTTTCATCACCATAAGCTTTTTTTTACATCTCATAGGATATTTTCTACATCAAAATCCTTGTTGAACCTTTTTCATGAGCTCAACCTAATTTTGCAATTTTTTCCCAATCTCTTGAAGGTGAAATGTAGCAGTGTAATTTCTTTCATTGGGGCAATCCAAAAAATCAAGAAACTTTTGAATTTTGATCATGGCAGTGTTATTCTTTGAATTGACATAGTAGGTACCACGCTTCAAAGAGGGGAAAAATGTAGACACCGAAAAGGTCTTGATTGATACTATGCATTTGATTCTGATAAATTAACACCATTTCTTCCCAAATCATTTTAAACTCATCAATTAATTAAATAATCAACATTATTTAGTTAAAATCATCAAATTCATCTATTAATCAAATAATTAAATTTTATTGCTTAATTCACCCTTCTTCAAACTAATTTTTATCACATTTAGTTAAATCAAATCATTTAATTAAATTCCCCTAAGTCTTCTAATTTTATTCAATAAATCAAATCAAATGTCACAATCTCTCAATCCATTCCAATTAATTAATGCTAGATTAATTAATCCTAAATCACTTTCTAATCATTATTAATAAATCCTCCAACTTTTAAATCCTCAAGAGTTAAATCAACCCATGGTCAACTAACCAAGTTTCACATGAAACTCATTTCTTTTAATTAACTAATTCCTCTATTTATCCTCATGAAGGCACATTCCAAGGAATATTCCCCTCAACCACCTCTCATTCAATTTCCCTCCAAAGGTTTTCAAAAACCTTTCAAATTTTCAATAAATCCTCTTATAAATGCAATAACTTCTCCTACATCCTCTCAAAATCTCCAACCACATTCATTCAAATTCCTCTTACAACCTTTCAAATCCTCAACCATTCTCATTTACTTCTCTTCGATCCTCCTCCACTAACACATTTCTTAAAATGTGTCCACTTTCCTCCAATAGAATTGTGACACTTGGCACATTCACATTGGGTCCCTTTTTATTCTACATTCATCAAATCTTCTCATTCTTCAACCCTTGGATTCTATAAATAGAAGCATCCTTTTCACAATATGGATCCACAACTTCATGCATTATCACTATAGGCATTTCAATTCACAACAATCCATCACCTTCATCATTTTCAAGCATATTTATCACCATTTGGAGTCATTTTCACACTTGGATCATCAAAAACTACCAAAGCATATCAAGGGGATTGGGAAAGGGCTTCTTTCCACATCAAAGGAGCACCACTCCCTCTATGGGATGGAGGTTTAGCTAGTTCTATTTAGATTACATGCTATCTTTTGTTAGTTATTGTTTTCATGTTTTCTCTTGAATTTGGTTAAAGAATCTCATAGGGAGTGCTTGATTTGGTTTCTAACATGTTTGACACTTGTTTGTTGATCCTTATTAGTCTATTTCAGATTTAACAATCACACTAAGATCAAATGCTTAAGGTTAAATAGAGGAGGTGAATTTACTTCAAACAAATTTTAATTTTTTTGTGAAGATCATGGTATTAAGAGACAATTTTTTTGCTCCTAGGACCCCTACATAGAATGGGTTGGTGGAAAGAAAGAATAGGACTGTCCAAGAGATGAGTAGGGATATGTCAAAATATGTTGATCTGCCTAATATGTATTAGAAGGAAGAAGTTCACACTGTTGTCTACTTTCTTAACAGAGTGTAGTTGAGGTTCAATAGCACTAATACCCCTTATGAGCTATGGTATGGAAGGCCTCCCACTATTACATACTTCAAGATCTTTGGAAGAAAATTCTACATCAGAAGAGATGAAGAAGACCATGGAAAGTTTGATTCAAGATGTGATGAAGGGATCTTTCTTGGTTACTTAACTAGAAGTAAGGTCTATAGATGCTACAACAAAAGATTGAGAAAGATGATTGAAAGAATAAATGTTAAGGTAGACGAAGACTTGTGTTAGATCTCACAAGAACCAAGGGTTTGTGGATTTGATATACCTTCCTACATTGAAGAAGAAGAAGAAGAGAAAGAAGAGAAGAAACAAGAATAAGAAAAGGTTCCTAAGAATCCAAAAAAGTATGTGTAGAAGAGCCATTCAATAGATCAAGCCATTGGAGATAAGAATTAATGTGTGCTAACTAGAAGAATATTTGCAAGAGAAAGTGAGAAAGTAAATTTACATTTATTATCAAAGGTAGAGCCTAAGATCTTTATTGACAAAAAAAAAGATGATGGTTGGATAAAGGCAATGGTAGAGGGATTGAATTAGATAGAAAAGAATTAGACTTGGGATTTGGTTCCTAGACCAGTTGATAAGAATGTGATAGGAGAAAAGTGGGCTTTTTAGAACAAGTTGAATACAGATGGAAAATTTGTGAGGAACAAATCTAGATTGGTATGTAAGGGTTATTCACAGGTTGAAGGTATTTATTTTGAGGAGACTTTTGCTTCAGTAGCCAAAATTGAGGAAATAAGGATGTTTCTTCCCTTTACTTCTCACAAGAATTTCAAATTCTATTACATGGATGTCAAGTTAGCCTTATTGAATGGTGATTTAGAGGAAGATGTATATATTGATAAACTAGATGGTTTCTAGTTATCAGAATATTTCAATATGGTACATAGACTCATGAAATATTTTTATGGACTCAAACAAGCTCCTAGAGCTTGGTATGCTCAGATGGACAAGTACTTCCTTTAGCAAGGTATCAAGAAAGGTACTATCGATAGTAATATTTACATTAAGGTATAGGAAAACAAGATTTTGGTTGAGGTTGTATATGTTGATGACATCATCATAAGTGGAAATGATAATATGTGTAAGAATTTTGCAAAAGAGATGCAAAAAGAGTTTGAGATGTCTATGATGGTGAGTTGCCTTTATTCCTTGGTCTTCAAATTGTGAAACTAAATGATGGTATCTTTATTTATCAAGATTACTATGTTAAAGAGATGTTGAAGAAGTTTGGCATGGAGGATTCTAAATCAGTAACCACTCCTATGGCCATCGGTTGTCACTTGAGCAAGAATGATGAGTCACTTGAGGTTGATCAGACTTTTTATAGGTCTATGATTGGAGGGTTATTGTACTTTACTACTTCTAGACCTAATATTATGCATGAAATATGTTTGGCTACCAGATATCAAGCTAATCCTAAGAAAAATCACTAGAAGGTAGTAAAAATTATTCATATATTTGAAGGGAACTCCAAATAATGGATTTTGGTATAATAGGGATGATAAATTTTTTTTGAGTGCTTATACTAATGCTAATTGGGAAGGATGTGTGGATGACTAGAGAAATACTAGTGGAAATTCATTTTTCTTAGGAGACAAATTGGTCTCTTGGTTCAATAAGAAGTAAGACTCAGTGTCCTTATTCACAACAAAAGATGATTATATAGCTGCAACATCTTGTTGCACCCAAGTTCTTTGGATGAAGAAAACCTTAAAGGATATAAAGGTGGTATATGATGAACCCATTCCCATATTGTGTGATAATACCAATGCAATTAAATATTTCAAAGAATCTAGTGATGCATTTAAGGACCAAAAAATTTTATATCTGGTATGAATTTCTAAGGGAGAAGGCTACATAGTAATAAATCAGATTAGAGTATGTGCCTACTAAGGATAGATTGTAGATATCTTCACTAAGGTGCTTTCAAAGCATAATTTTGATTATCCCTGATAGAAATTAGGGGTTATTTCCCCTCATTTTTCTAAGTAGATGCATAGAAGGTGCATCTATCCAATGGGAGAAATAAATGTCATATTGTTTTCTCCTTGATTGATGTGTGCTACCACTCAAGGGGAGTAGGTATTTGGATGGTTGCTACTGAAAAGGGGAGTTTGTATAGTTTCTTGAAGAAGAGGTGTTGTTGGTCAAAGGGGGAGAATCTGTTGATGATTCAAATGAAGATATTTTTTTTCTTTGTCCTTGATGTCATAGGGGGAGAATGTGCAAGTGTGTGTTGGAATTGGTTGTCATTGTGGTTACCATTGATGTCAACACTTGAGAATATTGTTGCACAAGTTTTTGGCATTGGATGTCATTGATGATGTTTTGATGTTCATGGTTGGATGTAGTCATGCCTCATTTTGATGAGTTGCTAATGTTCATGGTTGGATGTAGTCATGACTTGTTTAAGATGATTTTTTGATGTTCATGGTTTGATTTCATGCCTTGTTTGATGACTGGTAAAGATGTATTGAGTATGGTTGTCAAAAGAGATGATATCATGATGATATATTAAGATAAGGATTAGATGCATTAAGATGAGGTTTATAAGTAATGCTAATATTGGAGAGTTGTTGATGATGGTCTCTAGCATATTGTATGCTTTCTCTTGTTCTTCCTAAGGAAGTTTCGATTCTTTGCATATTGATGAAAGGTTCTACTACAAGAAGTTTCCTTGAAGGCTATTTGGGAGAATGCACTGCATTCCTCCATTGTTGAAGATATGGTCTTGCAATTTGGGATTCAAAGTTTATGTTCTGTGGATATTCCATTCCTATATTTTTAGGACACCAATTTTTTCCAAGGAGGCCTCTAGTATTTTTAGTGTACTATCAATTTTTTTGGTGCCTAGACTGGTCCAAAAAATGCTCTACATTTCTCCACATTTCTCTACATTGATGTTTATGCTCCTATGGCTTGGTGGATAGGCTCTCAATTTTTTTATAGTGTCTTAGTTTAGTTTTCATGTAATGAAGTGTACCATAAGTTGGTCTATTAGTGTTCCATCTCTTAGTTGTGTATTTTTTTCTTCTAGAATGAAGTGTTATTCTTCTATTTAGTTTGCAATGGTCGTTTTTGGCATGACGGTAAGAAAGAAGTTTCGAGAAGTGTTGTTGGATGAAACATCTCTTTGTGGTCTGAACATCAATGGTTGATCTCTTTGGTATCACATATAATGTTGATTTGATTTTCTTGGAAATTTATGGATATCTAGCCAAGAGGGCTTGTTACCTTGCTTATGCCATGTTTTTTGGGGTCCGCACCTGTATATAAAGTATTTTTAAGATGCTTTTGGGTCCTGACCTATCTTTTTGTGAACCTCATTGAGAAAATTCAATTACATGTGTGTTTTTGGGTCGATTGGTATTTTGCTATACATTTCCTTGTTGTCGATTTGGGTTGATGTGCACTAGTGTGTGTGTTGTTTGGGATCACATTGAAGATGTAATAAGATTGTTTTTGGTCCTCTCTATCTTCTAGATAGGACCACATTATATTTTTATGGCTGACTTGTTGAGATCATTCTTTGTATTCTATTTTGGTTGACCTAATTGGTGTTTTGAGATCTTGTAGAGGTATAAATACAAGAACAATTCAGTTGAAAGATAAGTGACAGTGCGGGGTTGATGTGAAAGTATGGAATAAAGTAGTGAATTGTTGAAATAGAAGAGACGTGAGATTTTATGCCTCATTCAACAGAGTGTTGTGTTGACAAATGTTTTAATTCTAAATTTTCATGTATCCTACTATCAAACAATGAATCTCTTCAGTAGGTC
>VDFB02075321.1:247741830-247834124 GCA_007258455.2 Sequoia sempervirens | reverse complement strand
ATCATCGAGTGCATCTTGTACCTCTCTAAACTGGTGAGCAACCCTATCTAGGAGGTATCACTCTATCATGTCATTCTCTCATCCTTATAGGTATCTGGACTGCCGATAGTAGAAAAGGTTAGAATCATCATCATGCCATCTATGAAAGTGGAGCCATTGTCTCCACCGAAACACTATCATCTCACAATAACCCACCTCCACTATGGGATTCCTATAATTCTTGTATAATTAAGGGTGGTCATCCCCCCATACCTATAAACCGTAGGATCATCACAGTCTGTCTAGACGTCTGCAATGGTGGGCCTCAAAATGGCTATATTCTCATATTCCCACACATGAAGAAGGGTAACTCCCATGCCAATGTTGCAAGACCCATATTACATGACCTAGTTCATATCATGATGTAATGAGGCTAGGATGATTGGCCCCCAAACATAGACAGTCATCTCCTCCATCATGTGAGACCAAACAATCTCCCATTCAATGTTGCATCCTCTCACTCTCCTATCAGGAACAAGGACTCCAAAGATCAGTGCTCTGACAAACAAGGTCAAATTAGGTGCAATCCCCTCATAATGAGCAAGGTAAATTAGGCCATTGTCGGTCATGTACTGATCGACATCGAATAGTAGAAAAATGGCATCACCTCTAGACTCCACATCATATATAATGTGCTCACCATGTATGGGGATCCACAGGATCCGCAATACATCCTTTAGGGTCACAGTGGCCTCATTGGTCAATAAATGGAATGAGGAGGTGTCACTCTGCCATCTCTCCACTAAAGTTGTCATCACAAGGTTTGTCCTCACCTTGAGCATCTGAGCTACATGTCCAAATTTGATTGAACCAAGGAAGAACAATGCCTCATCTTTCAAATGTCTCTCTCTATGCAAAATCTGGCTCTTGTGCTCCTTCAAGTGGAGAATTGGTAGGACATCTTACATGCAAAATTCCCATGACATCAAAATTCATCAGCATGGTGTGTTTTCAAAAATAAAAAATCCCCAAAAAGTAAAAGTGAGTCTGCTTTTACAAAAGTGACACTGTCATTTTGCAAAGGCGACACTCAAATCAATAGCAGTGCTATATGGAAAAGATGAGTCGGCATTTCGGGGCAACGTCAAAATCTTTTGGGGCAGACTCTGAGACCCTCTAGCATCATGTGATGCTATATTGCAAATGCAGGTTGGCATGCGCAAAGGAGATGCCGATCATAATGATTGTGATGCCCTAGAGGATTGCTTTTGATCGACCTAATTATACCCTAATAAATGCATCAAAATCACATAAAATGGAAAAATTTTGAAAGGGGTATCAGGGGTCAGGCTACATCCTAAGGCCACTGGAACTCGTGAACCCAATCTATTCGATGTTTGGGGAGCACACAAGCCACCATTTGGTTAGCACCTCATAGAAAAATGTCAAGGTTTCTAAATGCTAAGAGTGCAAATGATTTGAAAATGACTCTCCTAATCCTATTTATGCATTTTTTTAGGGTTTTTAGTATATTTTTTTAGGGTTTTTGAACCCATTGAATCCATTTTTTTTCAAACAAAGTCTTTTTTGACCTGTTTTCATCACCATAAGCTTTTTTTTACATCTCATAGGATATTTTCTACATCAAAATCCTTGTTGAACCTTTTTCATGAGCTCAACCTAATTTTGCAATTTTTTCCCAATCTCTTGAAGGTGAAATGTAGCAGTGTAATTTCTTTCATTGGGGCAATCCAAAAAATCAAGAAACTTTTGAATTTTGATCATGGCAGTGTTATTCTTTGAATTGACATAGTAGGTACCACGCTTCAAAGAGGGGAAAAATGTAGACACCGAAAAGGTCTTGATTGATACTATGCATTTGATTCTGATAAATTAACACCATTTCTTCCCAAATCATTTTAAACTCATCAATTAATTAAATAATCAACATTATTTAGTTAAAATCATCAAATTCATCTATTAATCAAATAATTAAATTTTATTGCTTAATTCACCCTTCTTCAAACTAATTTTTATCACATTTAGTTAAATCAAATCATTTAATTAAATTCCCCTAAGTCTTCTAATTTTATTCAATAAATCAAATCAAATGTCACAATCTCTCAATCCATTCCAATTAATTAATGCTAGATTAATTAATCCTAAATCACTTTCTAATCATTATTAATAAATCCTCCAACTTTTAAATCCTCAAGAGTTAAATCAACCCATGGTCAACTAACCAAGTTTCACATGAAACTCATTTCTTTTAATTAACTAATTCCTCTATTTATCCTCATGAAGGCACATTCCAAGGAATATTCCCCTCAACCACCTCTCATTCAATTTCCCTCCAAAGGTTTTCAAAAACCTTTCAAATTTTCAATAAATCCTCTTATAAATGCAATAACTTCTCCTACATCCTCTCAAAATCTCCAACCACATTCATTCAAATTCCTCTTACAACCTTTCAAATCCTCAACCATTCTCATTTACTTCTCTTCGATCCTCCTCCACTAACACATTTCTTAAAATGTGTCCACTTTCCTCCAATAGAATTGTGACACTTGGCACATTCACATTGGGTCCCTTTTTATTCTACATTCATCAAATCTTCTCATTCTTCAACCCTTGGATTCTATAAATAGAAGCATCCTTTTCACAATATGGATCCACAACTTCATGCATTATCACTATAGGCATTTCAATTCACAACAATCCATCACCTTCATCATTTTCAAGCATATTTATCACCATTTGGAGTCATTTTCACACTTGGATCATCAAAAACTACCAAAGCATATCAAGGGGATTGGGAAAGGGCTTCTTTCCACATCAAAGGAGCACCACTCCCTCTATGGGATGGAGGTTTAGCTAGTTCTATTTAGATTACATGCTATCTTTTGTTAGTTATTGTTTTCATGTTTTCTCTTGAATTTGGTTAAAGAATCTCATAGGGAGTGCTTGATTTGGTTTCTAACATGTTTGACACTTGTTTGTTGATCCTTATTAGTCTATTTCAGATTTAACAATCACACTAAGATCAAATGCTTAAGGTTAAATAGAGGAGGTGAATTTACTTCAAACAAATTTTAATTTTTTTGTGAAGATCATGGTATTAAGAGACAATTTTTTTGCTCCTAGGACCCCTACATAGAATGGGTTGGTGGAAAGAAAGAATAGGACTGTCCAAGAGATGAGTAGGGATATGTCAAAATATGTTGATCTGCCTAATATGTATTAGAAGGAAGAAGTTCACACTGTTGTCTACTTTCTTAACAGAGTGTAGTTGAGGTTCAATAGCACTAATACCCCTTATGAGCTATGGTATGGAAGGCCTCCCACTATTACATACTTCAAGATCTTTGGAAGAAAATTCTACATCAGAAGAGATGAAGAAGACCATGGAAAGTTTGATTCAAGATGTGATGAAGGGATCTTTCTTGGTTACTTAACTAGAAGTAAGGTCTATAGATGCTACAACAAAAGATTGAGAAAGATGATTGAAAGAATAAATGTTAAGGTAGACGAAGACTTGTGTTAGATCTCACAAGAACCAAGGGTTTGTGGATTTGATATACCTTCCTACATTGAAGAAGAAGAAGAAGAGAAAGAAGAGAAGAAACAAGAATAAGAAAAGGTTCCTAAGAATCCAAAAAAGTATGTGTAGAAGAGCCATTCAATAGATCAAGCCATTGGAGATAAGAATTAATGTGTGCTAACTAGAAGAATATTTTCAAGAGAAAGTGAGAAAGTAAATTTACATTTATTATCAAAGGTAGAGCCTAAGATCTTTATTGACAGAAAAAAAGATGATGGTTGGATAAAGGCAATGGTAGAGGAATTGAATTAGATAGAAAAGAATTAGACTTGGGATTTGGTTCCTAGACCAGTTGATAAGAATGTGATAGGAGAAAAGTGGGCTTTTTAGAACAAGTTGAATACAGATGGAAAATTTGTGAGGAACAAATCTAGATTGGTATGTAAGGGTTATTCACAGGTTGAAGGTATTTATTTTGAGGAGACTTTTGCTTCAGTAGCCAAAATTGAGGAAATAAGGATGTTTCTTCCCTTTACTTCTCACAAGAATTTCAAATTCTATTACATGGATGTCAAGTTAGCCTTATTGAATGGTGATTTAGAGGAAGATGTATATATTGAGAAACTAGATGGTTTCTAGTTATCAGAATATTTCAATATGGTACATAGACTCATGAAATATTTTTATGGACTCAAACAAGCTCCTAGAGCTTGGTATGCTCAGATGGACAAGTACTTCCTTTAGCAAGGTATCAAGAAAGGTACTATCGATAGTAATATTTACATTAAGGTATAGGAAAACAAGATTTTGGTTGAGGTTGTATATGTTGATGACATCATCATAAGTGGAAATGATAATATGTGTAAGAATTTTGCAAAAGAGATGCAAAAAGAGTTTGAGATGTCTATGATGGTGAGTTGCCTTTATTCCTTGGTCTTCAAATTGTGAAACTAAATGATGGTATCTTTATTTATCAAGATTACTATGTTAAAGAGATGTTGAAGAAGTTTGGCATGGAGGATTCTAAATCAGTAACCACTCCTATGGCCATCGGTTGTCACTTGAGCAAGAATGATGAGTCACTTGAGGTTGATCAGACTTTTTATAGGTCTATGATTGGAGGGTTATTGTACTTTACTACTTCTAGACCTAATATTATGCATGAAATATGTTTGGCTACCAGATATCAAGCTAATCCTAAGAAAAATCACTAGAAGGTAGTAAAAATTATTCATATATTTGAAGGGAACTCCAAATAATGGATTTTGGTATAATAGGGATGATAAATTTTTTTTGAGTGCTTATACTAATGCTAATTGGGAAGGATGTGTGGATGACTAGAGAAATACTAGTGGAAATTCATTTTTCTTAGGAGACAAATTGGTCTCTTGGTTCAATAAGAAGTAAGACTCAGTGTCCTTATTCACAACAAAAGATGATTATATAGCTGCAACATCTTGTTGCACCCAAGTTCTTTGGATGAAGAAAACCTTAAAGGATATAAAGGTGGTATATGATGAACCCATTCCCATATTGTGTGATAATACCAATGCAATTAAATATTTCAAAGAATCTAGTGATGCATTTAAGGACCAAAAAATTTTATATCTGGTATGAATTTCTAAGGGAGAAGGCTACATAGTAATAAATCAGATTAGAGTATGTGCCTACTAAGGATAGATTGTAGATATCTTCACTAAGGTGCTTTCAAAGCATAATTTTGATTATCCCTGATAGAAATTAGGGGTTATTTCCCCTCATTTTTCTAAGTAGATGCATAGAAGGTGCATCTATCCAATGGGAGAAATAAATGTCATATTGTTTTCTCCTTGATTGATGTGTGCTACCACTCAAGGGGAGTAGGTATTTGGATGGTTGCTACTGAAAAGGGGAGTTTGTATAGTTTCTTGAAGAAGAGGTGTTGTTGGTCAAAGGGGGAGAATCTGTTGATGATTCAAATGAAGATATTTTTTTTCTTTGTCCTTGATGTCATAGGGGGAGAATGTGCAAGTGTGTGTTGGAATTGGTTGTCATTGTGGTTACCATTGATGTCAACACTTGAGAATATTGTTGCACAAGTTTTTGGCATTGGATGTCATTGATGATGTTTTGATGTTCATGGTTGGATGTAGTCATGCCTCATTTTGATGAGTTGCTAATGTTCATGGTTGGATGTAGTCATGACTTGTTTAAGATGATTTTTTGATGTTCATGGTTTGATTTCATGCCTTGTTTGATGACTGGTAAAGATGTATTGAGTATGGTTGTCAAAAGAGATGATATCATGATGATATATTAAGATAAGGATTAGATGCATTAAGATGAGGTTTATAAGTAATGCTAATATTGGAGAGTTGTTGATGATGGTCTCTAGCATATTGTATGCTTTCTCTTGTTCTTCCTAAGGAAGTTTCGATTCTTTGCATATTGATGAAAGGTTCTACTACAAGAAGTTTCCTTGAAGGCTATTTGGGAGAATGCACTGCATTCCTCCATTGTTGAAGATATGGTCTTGCAATTTGGGATTCAAAGTTTATGTTCTGTGGATATTCCATTCCTATATTTTTAGGACACCAATTTTTTCCAAGGAGGCCTCTAGTATTTTTAGTGTACTATCAATTTTTTTGGTGCCTAGACTGGTCCAAAAAATGCTCTACATTTCTCCACATTTCTCTACATTGATGTTTATGCTCCTATGGCTTGGTGGATAGGCTCTCAATTTTTTTATAGTGTCTTAGTTTAGTTTTCATGTAATGAAGTGTACCATAAGTTGGTCTATTAGTGTTCCATCTCTTAGTTGTGTATTTTTTTCTTCTAGAATGAAGTGTTATTCTTCTATTTAGTTTGCAATGGTCGTTTTTGGCATGACGGTAAGAAAGAAGTTTCGAGAAGTGTTGTTGGATGAAACATCTCTTTGTGGTCTGAACATCAATGGTTGATCTCTTTGGTATCACATATAATGTTGATTTGATTTTCTTGGAAATTTATGGATATCTAGCCAAGAGGGCTTGTTACCTTGCTTATGCCATGTTTTTTGGGGTCCGCACCTGTATATAAAGTATTTTTAAGATGCTTTTGGGTCCTGACCTATCTTTTTGTGAACCTCATTGAGAAAATTCAATTACATGTGTGTTTTTGGGTCGATTGGTATTTTGCTATACATTTCCTTGTTGTCGATTTGGGTTGATGTGCACTAGTGTGTGTGTTGTTTGGGATCACATTGAAGATGTAATAAGATTGTTTTTGGTCCTCTCTATCTTCTAGATAGGACCACATTATATTTTTATGGCTGACTTGTTGAGATCATTCTTTGTATTCTATTTTGGTTGACCTAATTGGTGTTTTGAAATCTTGTAGAGGTATAAATACAAGAACAATTCAGTTGAAAGATAAGTGACAGTGCGGGGTTGATGTGAAAGTATGGAATAAAGTAGTGAATTGTTGAAATAGAAGAGACGTGAGATTTTATGCCTCATTCAACAGAGTGTTGTGTTGACAAATGTTTTAATTCTAAATTTTCATGTATCCTACTATCAAACAATGAATCTCTTCAGTAGGTCCTTGTAATTTATATCTTTCCCTAAGGTTGTGCACCTCAATATTACAATTTCTTTGTATCTTTCCCTAAGGTTTTGCACCTTATCTTGCAAGTCTGTACAAGAGTAGTGTACTTCCTTAGGTAGTGAGCCTTAATTTTTTTTTGTAATTGCAAAAGCAACGAGCTTCCCATATTGAGATATTTCTCTCTATGGATTTTCCCTCAGGTTTTCCATGTAAATTTGGTGTTACCTTGTGCATGTGTGTTTATTACTTTATCTTTCATTGTTATTGACTTGTTATGTGTTCCCGATCTATTCATAAATTGTTGATCCTGTTAAAAGTTTGAATCTACATATTGTTGAAGGGTTTAAGTTGTGAAGATATTGATTCAACCCCCCTCTTAGTATCTGGGTGTGTTCAACATATTTTTCCTCTAAACCATTAGATTTGATTTATAATAATTTTTGTAGACCCACTAGAACAAAAATTATTAAAGGAGAAAGGTATTTCATGCTTTTTATTAATGATTTCTCTAGGATGACATGGGTACTTTCTTGAAAGATAAATTTCATGATTTTAGTATATTCAATATTTTGAAATTTATGGTTGAGAATGAAATGAATGCTAAAATAAAATGCTTAAGGTGTGATAAAGAAGGTGAGTTCACATCAAATGAGTTTAATGATTTTTTTGAAGAACATGGAATAAGGAGGCATCTATCTAGTGCTAGAACTCATTGGAAAAATCAGGTAGTGGAAAGAAAAAATAGGACTCTTCAAGAGATGGAAAGGACCATGTTGATGGAAGCAAATCTTCCAGATGTTTATTGGAAAGAAGTAGTTCATATTACTGTAGTCTATATTCTCAATAGAGGTTTATTAAGGCTTAACAACACTAAGAACCCATATGAGTTATGGTATAAAAGATCAATAGTTGTCAATTATTTTAGAGTCTTTGCAAGAAAATATTACATTAGAAGAGATGAAGATGCTTTAGGGAAGTTTGATTCAAGAGTTGATGTAGGTATTTTTTTGGGATGTTTATCTGAAAGTAAAGCATACAGGTGTTACAACAAAAGATTGGGAAGAATAATTGAAAGTACAAATGCTAAGGTTGATGAAGATCTACATCAAAATATGAATGAAATTGAGGATTGTGGATCTAATGCCTCCCTCCTCCTCCTCCTTAGAATAAGTTGAAGAGAAAGAAGAAATAGTAAAAAAGAACACTAAGACTCCTACCAAGTATGTCCAAAGGAATCATTCAACAAATCAGATTATTGGAGATAAGAATTAAGGAGTGTTGACTAGGAGAAGGCTTGCAAAGACAAATGAACAAGTAAAATTTTGTTTTTTTATGAAAGATAGAACCAAAAACTTTCATTCATGCTAGCATGGAGGAAGGATGGATACAAGAAATGGAAGAAGAATTGAATTAGATTGAAAAGTATTAGACTTGGGAACTAGTTCCAAGGCCTATAGACAAAAATGTGATAGGAACAAAGTGGGTATTCAAGAATAAGTTGAATGAAGATGGAGAAGTTGTAAGAAACAAAGAAATCCTAGTATGCAAATATTATTAATAGGTAGAAGGAATTTATTTTGAGGAGACTTCTTCTCTAGTAGCAAGAATGGAAGAAATCAAAATATTTCTTTCCTTTTCAGCCCACAAGGACTTCAAAGTATAATAGATGGATGTCAAATCAACCTTCCTAAATGGAGATTTGGATGAATAAGTCTACATAGAGAAACCTGATGGATTCTAGTTATCAGAAGACCCAAACATGGTGTACAAAATAAAAAAGGAATTCTATATCCTCAAACAAGCTCCTAAGGCTTGGTATGCAAGGTTGGACAAGTGTTTACTTCAACAAGGTTTCAAGAAAGGTACTATAGACAAAAATCTTAGTTCAAAGATTGAGGATGAATGCATTTTTTATTTTTGATGTATATGTTGATATAATATTTGGTGGAGATGATGAAATGTGCAAGAAGTTTACTAAAGAAATGTAGAAGGAATTTTAAATGCCTATTATTGTTGGATTATAATCCTTTGTTTGTCTTCAAATTGCTTAGTTAGATGATGGTATCTTTATTTATCAAGAAATTTATGTCAAGGAGATGTTGAAGAAGTTTGGTATGGAAGATTACAAACCTATGAGTACTCCTATGGTAATTGGTTGTCATTTGAGCAAAGATTATGAGTCTCCTCTAGCTAATCAAACTCTATATAGATCTATGATTGGAAGCTTGTTCTACTTAACTACAAGACATAATATTAAATGCATGTGGTATGTTTGGTTGCAATATTTCAAGATAATTGTAAAGAAACACATGTAAAGGAAACCAAGAGAGTCTTCATATATTTGAAGAGCACTATGGATTATAGATTATGGTATCCAAAAGGTAATGAATTGGATTTGAAGCCAACACTAAATCTACTTGAAACCAATTGTTATTCTCCCAGAGTCACCAAGTATGTAAAGAAAATGCCTCCAAAAGGCTGAAACTACTATTGCACACACCAAACAGTAACAATAAAATGCATAAACATGAACTGAGAAGCAGTTCACAGTCCCACCCAGCGTGCCAAAACTGTTAGCTCACCAAATCTATTTGAAAGGTGACCCCACAATAGTGGTTTACAATTTTTGGCCAAACTCGACACTGAAATAAATTTTCTTAACTAAATCTTCACTTTCAAGCACCTATAGTGGCTAAACTGTGAGGAATTTGAAGATGATGCAAACTAGATTTTTGTGAAATTTTGTCTATAGATTATAAATATATTTTTTTTAGAAATTTTGGAATTAGATTGCACTTCTTTTTCCATCTCCCTCAAAAACTAGTTTTTTTCATAAAACAACATTTTAAAAAAGTGGCGCTCACCGTATAATGCATAACTTTTTTTTCATGAAGGATAAAATTCTAATTATTTATAATTTAAACTCCTAACTCTGATATCTAGTGCTTCCACTTGGTTAGATAGTCTTTTATTGAATATTTTTTATTTAATCAAGTTTCAAATTCAAACCAATTATAATTTAGACATAGTGCGACCGTATAATGTGTAACTTTTTTTGTATGTATCAAAATTCAATTTTTCTTTATTTGTTGGATCAAGGACACCAATATCTAGTGCACTAATATTTTAATTTTTATTTTTAATAATCTACTATTTTTCCACATGTGAAGAACAAAGAGCTTGATTTTTGGTGAAAAACCTACAATCGTGAGAAATAAAAAATAAATATAATAATAAAATTAAATTTATTTAAAATTATAATTTTTGGGAATATTATAATAAGGACTACATTCTTACAAAAAATAAATTTTAAATGAATTCATTTGATCCCCCAAAAGGTAAATCAAAAGTGGTTTTTTATCAGCATTTTGATAGGTGTAAAGGAGACTCTGTTATAGGTATGGTTTACAACTAGTGGGGTTCTATCCAAGGGGGTTTGATTTAAGGTAGTTTGATCAAACCCTCTTCAATTAGAATTATTTAAATGGAACCTTTTAAGGCTTAAAACATTATATTTTAAAAAAATATCTGATTTCAGTAAAAATATGTTCCTCCCAAAAATTGTAAACCAGCTTTGTGGGATAAAATTGATTGTTACTCTCCCAAAGTCGCCAGGTATGTAAAGAAAATGCCTCCAAAAGGATGAAACTACTGCTACACACTCTAAACAACAACAGTAAAATGCATAAACATGAACGAAGAAGAAGTTCACGATCCCTCTGGGCATGCCAAAACTATTAGCTCACCAAATCTGCACCATGTTTGCTAAGCCTCAAAATGAACTCAACAGATTTTGGCCAACATGGGACTGCCTTCAAGTTGTGTGTAACCTGTTTGAAAGCAAACCTCCATATACCAGTACTAAATCTGCTTGAAACTAGTTGTTATTCTCCCGGAGTCACCAAGTATGTAAAGAAAATGCCTCCAAAAGGCTAAAACAACTATTGCATATGCCAAACAACAACATGCATAAACACGAACTGAGCAGCAATTCACGGTCCCACTCGATGTGACAAAAATATTAGATCACCAAATTTGCACCCTATTTTCCAAGCCTGAAAACGAACTCAATAGATTTGGACCAACATGGGTCTGCCTTTAGGTTGTGGGTAACCTATTTGAATGCAAACCTCTAGATTATGGCTTGGCTTCCCCTTTTGATGCTGTCACCTAAACTATTCTTTGCTGGGAAAAGGGGAAAAAGAAGCATGACAATAAAACTAACCCCTATGGTGATGCACCTAACGATATTTCTCAGACTTGCACAACTTCTTCTACATAAAAGAATGGTTAATAACCCAATAGTGATTTACACAACTCGAAACTCCAAATTCCTTTTGCATCAATATTTCATAACAAGGCTGAACATGTCAAGGACAACATCTAGAAGGAAGAAAAATGCATCTTCACAACTTAGACTCTACCCTAAACTAACTCAACACATGTTATGACCTACAAATTCATATTAACTACATAAAGGAAAAGAAAAATAGGAAAAAACCAAAGCGAAAAAAATTCTTCCATAATATTTCATCAACTATTTATAAGGCTTTCACAATAAACAACATAATGAGAAGGTAAAATATATTAACTTATTCATCAAAAGGTGTTACACTATTGTATAAGTCTGCAAATCTGGGATACAATGTTGTCCTCTAGCTGGAAAAGGATCCCAAAAGCCACAATGTCTGTAAGAAGAAAGAAAAGAACCCCCAAAAACTCAAGTATGAAGATACTCAAGCAAAACTAAAACCAAAAGCCCACACAAGTCCTTCTAGAAACACTAAGTCATATCAAACACCAAAGCCAAAATAGAAGCTTCTAAAAACACTCCAAAAGGTCCTCCAAACGTAGAAAAGTCAAGCCATGACTTGATCCACCAAAAAAGGATGACAAAAAACCTCTAAAATGGTCTTCCTACCTCTAAATCAATCAAAAACATCCTCCCACACTTTCTCCATGTTGACAAGTCATCACCAAATCTGGACCCACACACAAGTCATGCAATATGTGTATTTTTTTGAAAACACATGGCTTGAAAAAAATTAAAGAAAATGATCTTGTTTAAGTGATTCATTAAACATCACTAAACAAGTCATTTTACAATTTAATGCATAAAATAAGGTCCCCACCATCTCCTTGTATTACATTTATATTAAAAGGAATGGTAAAGTTATTTTCAAATCACTTACATGATATCTCAAATATTAGAATCAAATATAACATGTAATGTGATATTTACAAGATTTTAAAAGCTTCCAAGGCATTGATCAGCTCAACCTACCTTATTCTGCATTTTGACAATACACATAGGTACAATATCACTAGTTTTCAAAGGCGTCATATTGAGCTCCAAAACACTTGGCCAATATGGCTGACCTCCAAACTCCTTGGAAAGGATATTCCAAGTCACAAGCCACTAAGGCATCATAATCAAAAGGTCAAAGGCATGACCTAATTTGGCACACTCCATAGGTTGCTTGAAACACTTAGCAACATTTTGAAAACACACAATGTTTTTAACAAGGGGAAAAGAACTCAAGGCAAAAATGCCTAAGTTAATAAGCATGCATTTTCAGCCCTCATGCATTAACACATGTTTTTTTTTAGTTTTAGAAACATGGGAATAAAATCCCATCACACCAAAACAACGTCAAACCCTAATCATTAAACACTGAAACAATGAAGCAATCCATCATTTTGTCAAACCATCACGAAGAGTTTGCTCTACTGCTAGCATAAGGTTTCAATGTTGAGCTTTGTAGATGGTTTTCAAACTGGTTTCTTGGATGATTTCTTGATGAGAAAATGCATGTAACAGTAGGTAAATTGGTTTTTTGGCACAAAATTTGTTTTTTTCCATCATTTCGAAGGCCAATTTAGGTGTAAAGGCCGTGACCTGTAGAATGTTTCTAATCATATTGTGTTGCATTTCATTTTTCTAGTTATTCTTCTTACTCACATCCACCATTACTCACATCTAGAGGCTCTGTGTGTGAAAGAACCCGCCAGTTTTTCATCTGTAAGTCTTCCCTATAGAAATAATGCCCTCCTTTCATTTTTTGTGAATAAAAAAAACTTATTTCAAGCTTTGTTATACAGAAAATGGCAAGCACTTTGCTTTCCTGTACTCCTCAATACTTGAAATTTTCTAAAACGACCATGGCTCGACCTCTTCTTTCTTTCCATTTACTATAGAAATAGCAATGATGGCTCCATTAAGCCATTTTCTATTACATTTTGTATATTTCAAGAAGTCTCTGTATATCCATGCCATGGATATGTATTCTTGTATAAGACAAAACGAAAAGAAAAATTCCTTTCAATCATGCATGTGGCCATGAAAGAACTATTGGCTTTGTTGTCATTTTTTTGTTGAATGCTTTCTATTAAAATAGAGCTATCACCATCCACCATTCGCCAAGAAAATGTTGTTCCATATGAAGGAAAATGGTCTAATAAATGATTCAATATAATTGCATAGTGTGAGCATAACCATTATCTATGTTTCACTTTTCTCATATCCTTGAAAATTGAATGAGACCTGTTGTATTGTAATATGGCCAATATTCTTTACGCTCACAATCATGCTTAATAGGTCCAATGTAATCTTTCTTGGCTTTATAAATATCGACATCATTCAATACTATCATCCTTTAGGACATAGGGCTCACTACTTTTGATGCTCTATTCTATTTTACCTTGGTGTGATTTGTTAAGCATGGAGTTGTCAACACTGCAAGATAATCAACACTGCTCTTGGAAAACCCTTGCCATTTCCTACTATTAAACTCTTATAGTCCAAGGACTGTCATGGATTAATATTCCATGTTTTTTAATGGATTTGAAGAGTAATAGGTCTCTTTAGGAATTTGATAAGGTTTATTCCTCAGTGATGTTATTACATCCATTACTCTATACTGTGGGTAACTACATGATTCTCAGATTTCTTTTCCATAAATGATAGTTGAACTAACATAAGATATTATAGCATACATTGCTCATAGAACTCTTAACATAGCTACCCTTTTTCCATTTGTGAAATCTCTACCTTGATAATCATCTTTTTCCTTTACCCATGACTATTATCAGGCCCTTGAAGAGGAATTGCACAAAATTTTGTGTTTTTTCCAACTATGAACCTCTCCACTGCATGAAATCTTTTCATTAATCTATTGATAATTCTCCCCATTATTGAAGGAAATTTTTAGGAAAATAAAGTTAGATCTTTACATTTCCAAGTACATCATTTTGCAATTCATAGCTAAGAAGTGCATAAAATTCCAAAGTGGGACCTAGATCAGTGCCAACCTCACCAAAATATGCCATGTGATTGTTGCATTTTCATCTCTCTCCTCTAATGTCCTATATCCTTCATAGACTTTTGGTGACATCCCTATCACTGTACAATTACTAAAGGGTTGTTGACTATCTATTTTCTCTTCATAGATGATTGAACTGTGTATGCTTGAAATGAATGACCTACCTTTAATTGGCTGCTCCTCTTTAAAAGTACTAGAATACTTTGTGATCATGGCTAAGTAAGTCATAAATATTTTATCATTATACTCCATCAAAAAATTATCTTGAAACGTTGGTCTACTGGAAACCCTCCTTACTTTGTAATGCTCAATCATTTTATATGATTGTGCATGTTCCTTCTAGACTGTCCTTAATGCTTAGACAACATTCTTTGTACTGTCCTCACATTCCTCTAACTGTACCCCCTAATGCAATCTTCTTAGGGCATCTTTACTGTCCTACTTTCCTTTTAACCTTCATAGTTTTTGCATCTTGAGACAACACTTTGATATGATGACTTGGTCATGTACTCCATTAATCATCCATGACTACTCCATGCAAGTTCATTGTGTTCTAAAATGCCTTTCCTTTTGGGCCTTGCTGTCCTATAGCATGATTGAATGTGTTTCATGCCTTCAATGATCATTGATTTGTTTTAGATTTGCTTCAACGTGAGTAGTGTATACTCCCTTTGGCTCATGTAGACTTGTAAGAGATTGTTGTCATATTCACTTGCACATGGTCTTGGCTTCAAAGGAGTGTCACCTTGTGTTCCTTCATGATTGCTTTAATTGTCATTTGTAACTTGACCTTACTACCATTTCATGCATGGAATCATGATCCATGATATATCATTCATGATAACCAAAAACCCTACATGAAAGGTAAAGAGAATATTCACTAATGTTGTCCTTACATTGACATGTGGCATGCATTTATGATTTTTTTCCTTCCATGAGACTATTGTAATGCTTGTTGTCCCACATTGATCTACTGTTTGATTCCATCACATTTTTTTCCTTTTTTTCTCATGTGTGATACACAACTATCTCCTCATTCTAACTTTATTGGATAACCACCTGTCACATATGTGGGTGACCTAATAGCTCACCTTCCTATGTGATGTGTGACTTCCCCATAGGGTTACGGTGATAGGGGATTGAAAACAACTTTAAATGCTTCCTTATTGTTTAGAAGATGCATAATTGGACTTGATGCATCTCAAAAATCACTTCTTTTTATACAATGGATCAAAGGTCCACTTAAGAAGATTGATAGACATATCCAGCAAAGTGTGTTTCATAATTTGAATCTAATAATGAAATTTGATCAATTGGTGTGATTCCGTATTGATTTAATGCATTGATAATAGATAAATATTTGATCAAGTTGCTGAATTTCCTTTTCTTTCAAAGCATGTTGAGCTCTACCCTTGTGGGAGCCACATTTACCTGACATGTTTATTTGATCCAAATCAAAACAATAACCAGACTTGTCCTAAATATGCACATGAAGTAAATAGTTAGAAAATAAATGCGTATGTTGGATGTGTTTGATGACTTCATTGTTTTATGAAACATCCAAGGTTTTCATGCTTGTTTAATGCACTTTTGGACTAGTTTATACATGCATAGGTAGGTGTGTATGTAAGGATTGGATATTTCATTGCTTAGAGCTTCGCTCTAACATCATGGTTTCTTTAGATGCAGAGTGAGGAGCACTATGGAGCTGGGAGGGACACAAGTGGCTCAGGGCAGTAGCAGAGAGCAGTCATGAAACCTACAGCCAGTCATTCTTAGGCAATGACTAGTTCCATTCTATATGCACATTTTCTTTCTTCTACTTATTCATGCATGGATTTTTTCATATGATCATTGAATAAGAGAGTTAGTCCCTTGGCTTGTGAGGGACATGTACATTTCAAGATTATCAAGAAAAGACTACATTTGTATATCTATGGTACTCTTTCTCATTTGTTGTAATACAACATTGAAATGAAAAAATGTAATATGCTTCATTTGAAAATCACTCTTTCATGCATATTGAAACTAGCAGTTTAATGGTTTGTCTTTTAAATGTTTAAACAACCTAAAAAGAAAAAACACTAAGTTACCTGATTTTAGCTGAAAGCTAAAAATTAGGTAACATTTTTGGCAACATCTGCTCTATGTTTTCCTGCTAAACATGAGACTAGCTACGTAAGCTTATCTATTGGGCACATGGTCACTCAGAAAACCAACACCACTTGAAAACAACATTGCAAATTTTTGTAACTCATAAAACCAGCAATAAACACTTTCAAAACCAAGAGAAACCAACAAGAAGAATACAAACTACCACCTGACTGTGCTAAATAGCACTTAGGGAAAACTGGAAATGCATCTGAAATGAAACTACACTACCTACTATAACCAACAAAGAAGTTGGTCAAAGGAACCCATTAACTAGTTGGGTGAAATAACTGCCTTTTCTAAAAAAATTACAATGTTTGCCATGTTGGAGAATAGCTAGAAAGAAATGGAACTTGCATGATAATTCATTAAATAGCTGCAAGATCTCCTGAAGAACGTATTCAAGCTTATTAACCTTTTCATATGGAATGTAAAAATTCCCATTTTGAGGTGGAAAGGTAACTTGAGTGTGCTCCTCCTTAGTAGTACCCTCATGCTTGGGTGCAAGCAAGGTATCAATATCTTTGTTGGCCTCCATTCTAGCTAGATGCCTGATCGGGCATCCTTGTGAAAGAATAGCCTCCAAGCCAATCTTGTTGGGTCTACTTTGATCAACTACTTCTATAGTAACAACCTCATGATGATTGGAATGAGCTACCTTGTGTGATCCGGATGAAACTATGGTTGCTTTTTCCACTTGGTTATACTGCTTACACTCTCTAGATTTAGTCAATGATGGCTTGGCATCAAGCTTTGAGAAGAACTCCTCCACTATGCTTGAAAACATATCTTCCTCAAGTTCATGGTCAACTTCCTCATGCATGACATGTCCTACATCAATCTCATAACTTTCTCCTTGAACATTTAAAGAGCAATCATACCTTTCAAAACATGCCTTTGTTGATCATGCCCCTCCTAATGGATATTATCACAGATACCAATCTTTTCACCTCTCAAGACCAAGCTATCCCCATCTTCCTCTTGATGAACCAACAACCTATCAAAGTGGATTTCACCTTCTTGTTGTCCAACATTTGACACTGGTGTTAGTACAAGTAGGGTGTCTTCATCATTGTCCACATGACTAGGAAGTTCAACAAGCAAATATGTTGTGATCTCATCACTTTGTTGCTCAAAACTGGGCATTGAGGTAAGTTCCATCAAGCACTGCTCATCTTCACTTATAAATTTTGGAAGTTCATCAAATAAAAAAAAAAATTGAACTTGAGTATCCTTTCCTTCAACTGTTTGTTGTCCCATCTTGTGCTCCTGAAAAATATGATTGTTTGATCTCCAAATTCAAAACAAATGACTCTAGATGATCCCAAAAATGGTCATCTTCATCTTCATTTTTGCTTTTCAATGAAGGAGGACTGAGTTTCACCTTATAGTGATCTTCATGAATCAAAGTTTCTTGTCCATGCTCATTGATAACTTCCTGAACCATGGGCATATCACATTGTTGGACAACTTCAAGATGTTCTTGATCTGCTACCAATGAAGCTATGGGTAAGATCCCTTCACCGTGTTCAACAAAACAGGGCAACTCATTAGACATTAAAGAGGCAATTCGATGTTCAACATGTTCTGCTTGCTTCATAACCTATTGTCCAAGTTGACCATGCTCAACTATCTCCTATAATGGATTTGATTCCTCCTCCTTTTCAACTAGTGAAGGCTTATTAGCTACAAGCTGCTCCTCTTTATACTTCCCCAATACCTCATTTCCTTTAACAAACCATCTACTATCATAAGCAATAGGTCTCCTTTATAAAGGTGGATGATAACAAGCTCAAAATTTTACAAGTATGGGCTATGATGCTCTTCTAGCATTGAAGATGACTGCTCTTGTGGAAACACAAGCTCAAGATTTTGCAAGATAGGTAAAATTCTAAAATTCGGGATCTAATTGGAAGATTTAGAGGATTCGCCTTGTGTGGCACTTGGAACTTCATACCTTGGAGGCACTTCCTTCTGAAATTGATCTAACATGCAACAAGTTGATTGGGCTTGTTTATAACAATACACTTGTTCAATAATGAGTTCTTGAATAGAAGGAGGGCACCTAAAACTTGGGAAAGAAAATTCTCTAGGCTCCTCGATAGGTTGAGCTTGCTCAAGGACAGGTTCTTGAATTGAAGCAATATTTCTTAAACTTGGAATCTTGAATTCTTTAGGCATAAGAAGTTCACCTCATTTGAAGCTTGGAACATTGAACTTGAAAACCTCCTGCTTAGAAAATTTAAGCTTCATTTATGCATCCTTTGTTGCTCCAAAATGTTGAGCAATATTCTCCTCAAATTGCCTCTCCTTGGTCTCCCATTCCTGATCACTTGTTTTAGCTTGGTAAGCTTCTTGTTCTTGCTACCAATCAACCTCTTGATTTCCTTCAATATCTATCATTTCCCTTTGAAAATCAGATATTATGTCATCAATGCTCATGTTGTTAACCCTTTGAGATTAGGCATGTGGATAAGCATGTTGGTTGACATTATGAGGGTTTTTCTGGGACTGTTGTTGGACATATATAGGATGATGCAAAAACTAAGCAGGGGTGGGAGTGTGGAAAACTTGTGGATAATATTGATAATCTCCTATAGCAAAGGTACTTAGACTAAAAACAACTGCATACTCATTTTGATATGGCTGATAATTGGGTATATGAGTAGCATTTTCATGATATGCTGGGTGATATGACATGTCTCCATGAAACATAAACATGCTTATTCAATAGACTAAAAATTCATTGGAATTTCTAGTAAAGCAAGAAACCAAGTCTGATCTTCTAGAAATAAGAACGTACCAGCACTAAATCTACTTGAAACCAATTTTTATTCTCTCAGAGTCATTAGGTATGTAAAGAAAATTCCCCCAAAAGGCTGAAACTACTACTGCACACACCAAATAGCAACAATAAAATGCATAAACATGAACTAAGAAGCAGTTCATGGTCCCACCCAACATGCCAAAACTGTTAGCTCACTAAATCTACTTGAAACCAGTTGTTATTCTCCCAAAGTCGCTAGGTATGTAAAGAAAATTCCTCCAAAAGGCTGAAACTATTGTTACACACACCAAACAACAAAAATAAAATGCATAAACATGAACTAAGAAGTAGTTCACGGTCCTACCAGGCGTGCCAAAACTATTAGCTCACCAAATCTGCACCCTATTTGTTAAGCCTTGAAATGAACTCAGTAGATTTGGGTCAACATGGGAATGCCTTCAAGTTGTGGGTAACCTGTTTGAAAGAAAACCTCCAGATACCAACACAAAATCTACTTGAAACTAGTTGTTATTCTCCCAGAGTCACCAAGTATGTAAAGAAAATGCATCCAAAAGGCTGAAACTACTACTGCACACACCAAACAACAACATGCATAAACATGACCTGAGAAGCAGTTCACAGTCCCATTTGGCATGCCAAAACTATTAGCTCACCAAATTTGCACCCTATTTGCTAAGCCTCAAAATGAACTTAGCAAATTTGAGCCAACATGGGACTACTTTTAGGTTGTGGGTAACCTATTTGAAATTAGACCTCTAAATTATGGGCTGACTTCCCCTTTTGATGGTGTCACCTAAAATATTTTTTGCTGGGGAAAGGGGAAAAAGAAGCATTAAAAGAAAACTAACCCCTATAGTGATGCACCTAATGATATTTCTTAGACTTACACAATTGCTTCTACACACAAGAATGGTCAATAACCCAATAGTGATTTACACAACTCAAAAATCCATATGCCTTTGCATCATTATTTCATAACAAAGCTAAACATGTCAAGGACAACATTTAGATGGAAGAAAAATGCATCTTCACAACTTAGACTCTACCCTAAACTAACTCAACACATGTTATGACCTACAAATTCATATTAACTGCATAAAGGAAAAGAAAAACATGACAAAACCAAAGGGAAATCAATTCTACCATAAGAATTCATCAACTATTTATAAGGCTTTCACAATAAACAACATAATGAGAAGGTAAAATATATTAACTTATTCATCAAAAGGTGTTACACTGCAACATAAGTCTACAAATCTAGGTTACAATGTTGTCCTCTGGTTGGAAAAGGATCCCAAAATCCACAATGCCTACAAGAAGAAAGAAAAGAACCCCCAAAAACTCAAGTATGAAGATACTTAAGAAAAACTGAAACCAAAAGCCCACACAAGTCCTTCTAGAAACCCTAAGTCGGATCAGACACCAAACCCAAAATAGAAGCTTCTAAAAACACTTGAAAAGGTCCTCCAAATGCAGAAAATTCAAGCCATGACTTGACCCACCAGAAAAGCATGAAAAAAAACCTCTAAAATGGTCCTCCTACCTCTAAATCAGTAAAAAACATCCTCCCACACTTTCTCCATGTTGACAAGTCATCACCAAATCTGGACCCACACACAAGTCATGCAATATGTGTGTTTTTTTTGAAAAAATATGGCTTGAAAAACATTAAAGATAATGATCTTGTTTAAGTGATTCATAAAGCATCACTAAACAAGTCATTTTATAATTTAAAGCATAAAATGAGGGCCCCACCATCTCCTTGTATTACATTTATATTAAAAGGCATGATAAAATGATTTTCAAATCACTTACATGATATCTCAAATATTAGAATCAAATATAACATGTAATGTCATAGTTAAAAGCTTTTAAAAGCTTCCAAGGCATTGACCAACTCAACCTACCTTATTCTACATTTTGACAATACACACATATAACTGGTTTTCAAAGACATCATATTGAGCTCCAAAACACTTGGCCAATATGGCCAACCTCCAAACTCCTTGGAAATGATATTCCAAGTCACAAGCCACTAAGGTATCATAATCAAAAGGTCAAAGGCATGACCTGATTCAGCACACTCCATACGTTGCTTGAAACACTTAGCAACATTTTGAAAAGGCACAATGTTTTTAACAAGGGGAAAAGAACTTAAGGCAAGAATGCCTAAGTTAATAAGCATGATTTTTTGGCCCCCATGCATTAACAAATATTTTTTTTAGTTTTAAAAACATGGGAATAAAATCCCATCACACCAAAACAGGGTCAAACCCTAATCATTAAACACCAAAACAATGAAGCAGCCCATCATTTTCTCGAACCATCATGAAGAGTTTTCTCTGCCACCAACATAGGGTTTCAATGTTGAGCTTTGTAGATGGTTTTCAAACTAGTTTCTTGGCTGATTTCTTGATGAGAAAATGCATGTAACAACAGGTAAGTCAGTTTTTTGGCACACTATTTGTATTTTTCCATCATTTTGAAGGCCATTTGAGGTGTAAAGGCCACGGCTTGTAGAACGTTTCTGATCATATTGTGTTGCATTTCATTTTTTTGGTTATTCTTCATACTTACAACCACTATTACTCACATCTAGAGGCTCTGTGTGTGAAAGAACCTGTGGGTTTTTCATTTGTAAGTATTCCGTACAAAAATAATTCCCTCCTTTCATTTTTTGTGAATAAAAAAAACTTATTTCAAGCTTTGTTATATAGAAAATGGCAAGCACCTTGCTTTCTTGTACTCCTCAATACTTGAAATTTTTGAAAATGACGATGACTCGACCTCTTGCTTCTTTCCATTTACTGTAGAAATAGCAATGTTGGCTCCATTGAGCCATTTTCTATTACATTTTATATATTTGAAGAAGTCTCTATATATCCATGCCATGGATATGTATTCTTGTAGAAGACAAAAAGAAAAGAAAAATTCCTTTCAATCATGTCCGCAGCCATGGAAGAACTACTGGCTCTGTTGTCATTTTTTTTGTGGAATGTTTTCTATTAAATGTCTCCTCAATACCTTTGCATTTTCCAATGGTCACGACCATGTGCTTCTAGGTTCTTAAAAAACAATGATATATCATGATTAGGCTAAAACCCTGGCTCCTAAAGGGTGATTGATTAAAATAGAGCTATCACCATCCACCATTCCCTGAGAAAATATTTTTCCATGTGAAGGAAAATGGTCTGATAAATGATTCAATGTCATTGCACAGTGTGAGCATAACCTTTATCTATGTTTCGCTTTTCTCATATCCTTGAAAATTGAATGAGACCTATTGTATCATAATATGGCCAATATTCTTTAGGCCCACAATCATGCTTAATAGGTCCAATGTAATCTTTCCTGTTTTTATAAATATCGGCATCATTCAATACTATCATCCTTTAGGACATAGAGCTCACTACTTTTGATGCTCTATTCTATTTTACCTTGGTGTGATCTATTAAGCTTGGAGTTGTCAACACTGCAAGATAATCAACACTGCTCTTGGAAAACCCTTGTCGTTTCCTACTGTTAAACTCTTATAGTCCAAGGACTATCATGTATTAATATTCCATGTTTTTTAATGGATTTGAAGAGTAATAGGCCCCCTTAGGCATATGATAAGATTTATCCCTTAGTGATTTTATTACATCCATGACTCTCTACTATGGGTAACTACATGAGTCTCAAATTTCTTTGTCATAAATGACAGTTGAACTAACATAAGATATAAGAGCATACATTAATCATAGAACTCTTAACATAGCTACCCTTTTTTCTATTTGTGAAATATCTGCCTTGATAATCATCTTCCGCCTTTACCCATGACTATTATTAGACCCTTGAAGAGGAATTACACAAAATTTTGTGTTTTTTCCAACTATGAGCCTCTCCACTACATGAACTCTTTTCATTAATCTATTGATAATCCTCCCCATTATTGAAGAAACCTTATAGGACAAGAAAGTTAGACCTTTACATTTCCAAGTACATCCTTTTGCAATTCATAGCTAAGAAGTGCATGAAATTCTAGAGTGGGACCTAGATCAGTGCCAACCTCACAAAAAAATTCCATGTGCTTGTTGTTGGGATAAAGGATGCACAGTCCTTGAAGCTGCAGTCTTTGATGTAGGACCTTTAAACCAGGAAAGATAATCAACCACCCAGAAAGTGTTGCAACTAGGCATGCACAATGGAGATTCTATATTGATGATAAAGAATATTGTATTACAAATGTACAAGATGCCTGATTATATAGGCAAGAGCTAAACCCTAATATGCATGAGATGTTGACATGTGTCTTGATCTAACAACATGTGACAACATGTGAACCCTAATGGTTACGATCATTAAATGAGGGGATAAGTTCTAGAAGGACAACTCATCTTCTAAATGGAATCTTATCTCCTACAAATAAGGAAGGGAATATTATCCCATTTATTAAATGATTTATCTAATAATGCAAACTAGGACTTAATTAATTAAATGCAAGACCTAAGTTAACTTATGCTAGTGTAATAATTAATTAATTACACCAACACCCCCCCATAAGTGCAACTTAGGGAGGAAAATGCAATGATTATGCAGAGATGATGATGATGATGGGTCCCGGCTACGAGGCCATGTTAGGTACCCATGTACATGATAGATGCAAAAAATATCCCACAACCGGAGAAAAGGGGAAAACCCAGTGGGAACAAAACCCCTCTCCAAAAGAGAGATGAAAGTGCAAAAAGATGTGAGATAGGATGGGAAGGAAAGGATGGAGGACTCCTAAATACCCCCCAAGTACACCATCCGTCACATGGATACAATGCAATCAATGCCCCCCCATAGGAGAGAAAAGAGAGAGACTAGGTAGCCCCCCCAGAAGATGATATCACCTGCAAAAAAGATAAGTGTCTGAAGACAGAACAAGATCCAATGTCGAAAAACAACTTGTCTCCCTTTCAGAAGAAACAAAACCAACTGCAAGTGGAGAGATGCTTCCCATTCCAGATAGGAATTGAAGGAAGGAAGGATGAAGGTGGATGATGGTGTCTCTAAACGCTGCTCAAATGTCTCCTTGCCTGATGATGAAAATGCCATAGTCCCAAACAATGAAGAGGGTGACAAACCAGGACGATGTAGAAACTGATGCTGAACAATATCCAAAGACAAAGATAGGATGGAGACTTGATTGCCCCCCCTGAATGAAGTGTCCTCAAAACCACTAAAAGAAGTCTGAAGCAAATCCAATGGTAAATGCTGAAGAAACTGCAAGTCCTGAATGGAATGACAGGGAAGAAGTCTCGAATATGAAATCCCTGAAGAGAAACTCAATGCCTCCAATGTAGTCTCTGGATTCCCAATCAAGGTTGAGACAAAAGAATGAGGAGACTCAAAACAACTCTCCAAAATGTGATCTGAATAGAGGAGTGATACCCCCTCAAGAATGTTCTCCAAACCTGTAGAAGTGGCCAAGGCAATGATACCTGAAACAAAGCCATCATGTGATGTCAAGTCTGAAAAATGGAATGTGTCCTGATCGATGTTGATGGTGGAAGCCTCAATCAATGATTCTGGACAAGGAATCACTGAATGTGAAGGGATACCAACTGTCTCTGATGAAGAAGAAGCATTGAAAGGTACCTTGTCAACCTCTTCGGAAAGATCAAGGAAATCAACCTCTTGCACAACAATATCATCATAGGGATCTTGATATGAAGCAAGACATTTTGAATCATGACCATTGGGGAATGGTGGAGAATCTGAATCTCCGTAGATCTCCCAAAGCTTAGTCCAAAGAATGTGAGGACAATCACAATGATCAATAGAACTCAAAACATCACAATCAACTTGCATCAAAATGATCTCCAAAATAGTGTATCTACTGCAACTCCAAGCAAGCTCAAGAATACCTTCACTTGGATGAGGAACAATACCAAATAGATGTGGCAACAAATCAAGTGATCGAAGATGGTGGCAGATCCCATCTTGCCATTGCAAATAGTTACCCTTGTGCAACATAACCAAAGAAGGAGAGAAATATGCAAGCCCCATAATGAAAATTTCTCCACAAAAACAAAGACACTGACCTTCAACAGCAAATAAATACTTCCAAATATAATGTACAACTGAAGTGATGCAACCCATATCAAAAAAATCTTTTCCCAAGCTTTAGGATGTCCAGGTTATTGAACAAATGCACCAAACTGAAAAAATCAATACAAGAGTACCTAGAGCTAAAACTGATCATGGAATCTGGACTGATGAAAAAAGCTCTGAATCACCTTCCTGATGCCACTGGAAGCACTGAAATCTGATGAGCGGTTGCGAAGATACAAGCTTTTATGTCCAAATTAGGGTTTGGACTTCAATTGGATGTAGAGTCTTCTGCGAGCAAAATTTCATAGAACAGATCTCACCTCTAGAAAGTACACGAAATTCCCTTTTTGATGGTATATTGTTTGCAAAAATTTGATACGCTGGGTGAAAGTTATGATCAAACGAAAAAAAGGCCCTGATTGGGCACCTGCAGGCTAAACTGGGGCAAAAAATAAGCCCCCCGGGCTTAGCACTCGGTCCTTAATGTGACCGCAGTGTATATAGTGGCAAAAAAAAAAGAGGGCCACCGGGCATAGCAGTGACCGGGCGGCGACGGGGCGGCGCCGCTGGTGGGAGACACCACCGGTGGAGGATATCCCAGTGGGAGGAGTCACTGGCTGGCGGTAGACTTCATCGGCGAGTTCGGCAGTCGGCAACAGTGTTGGGGTCGGCAGGAGCAGGTCGTTGGCGGGGCCGGGAAACAAACTGCCGGCACCGGTCAGAAAGCAAACAACAGCTGGTAAACTCCAACGGTCGGTGACTTCGGTCGTCGGCGGGGGAACTTCGGCAAAGTAGAACCACGACGGGAGAAAGGCCAGTAATAAATTCGCCGGTCGGAGTGCTGAACAGAGACCGAGTCAGTCGGTACGTCGGCCGGTGAATGGGACCCGCGGCGATGGTACGAGCCCGGTCAAAAGTACTCCCCTGCAGACGATTTAATGCGGCCGACAAACAAAATAGCTGCAGACTTTGAAAAAAAAGTGCCGACAATATATATTTGATTTTTAATATTGCAATTTGCAATTAAAAATTAAAAAAATGCACATCTTTTTGCACAGTCCTTGAAGCTGCAGTCTTCGATGTAGGACCTTTAAGCCAGGAAAGATAATCAACCACCCAGAAAGTGTTGCAACTAGGCATGCACAATGGAGATTCTATATTGATGATAAAGATTATTGTATTACAAATGTACAAGATGCCTAATTATATAGGCAAGAGCTAAACCCTAATATGCATGAGATGTTGACATGTGTCTTGATCTAACAACATGTGACAACATGTGAACCCTAATGGTTACGATCATTAAATGAGGGGATAAGTTCTAGAAGGACAACTCATCTTCTAGATGGAATCTTATCTCCTACAAATAAGGAAGGGAATATTATCCCATTTATTAAATGATTTATCTAATAATGCAACCTAGGACTTAATTAATTAAATGCAAGACCTAAGTTAACTTATGCTACTGTAATAATTAATTAATTACACCAACACCCCCCCATAAGTGCAACTTAGGGAGGAAAATGCAATGATTATGCAAAGATGATGATGATGATGGGTCCCGGCTACGAGGCCATGTTAGGTACCCATGTACATGATAGATGCAAAAAAAATTATGCAGAGATGATGATGGAGGACTGTGCAATTAAAAATCAAAAAAAAATTGCTCTGATACCATGTTGGGATAAAGGATGCACAGTCCTTGAAGCTGCAGTCTTTGATGTAGGACCTTTAAGCCAGGAAAGATAATCAACCACCCAGAAAGTGTTGCAACTAGGCATTCACAATGGAGATTCTATATTGATGATAAAGATTATTGTATTACAAATGTACAAGATGCCTGATTATATAGGCAAGAGCTAAACCCTAATATGCATGAGATGTTGACATGCGTCTTGATCTAACAACACGTGACAACATGTGAACCCTAATGGTTACGATCATTAAATAAGGGGATAAGTTCTAGAAGGACAACTCATCTTCTAGATGGAATCTTATCTCCTACAAATAAGGAAGGGAATATTATCCCATTTATTAAATGATTTATCTAATAATGCAACCTAGGACTTAATTAATTAAATGCAAGACCTAAGTTAACTTATGCTACTGTAATAATTAATTAATTACACCAACACTTGTTGCAATTTCATTTCTCTCCTCAAAACTCCTATACCCTTCATAAACTTCTTGTGACACCCGTCACTGTGCAATTACTAAGGGTTGTTGACTATCTATTTTCTCTCCGTGGATGATTGAACCATGTATGCTTGAAATGACTATCCTACCTTTCAATGGCCGCTCCTCTTTAAAAGTACTGTAATAGCTTATGATCAAGGCTAAGTCATAAAAACTGTATCATTATACTCCATCAAAAAATCATCTTGAAACTTTGGTCTACTGGCAACCCTTCTTACTTTGTGATGCTCATTCATTTTATATGATTGTGCATAGACCTTCTAGATTGTCCTTAATGCTAAGAAAACATTCTTTGTACTATCCTCACATTCCTTTAACTGTACCCCCTCATGCAATCTTCTTAGGGAATCTTTACTATCCTACTTTCCTTTTAACCTTCATATTTTTTGCGTCTTGGGACAACACCCTGATATGATGACTTGGTCATGTACTCCATTCATCATCCATGACTGTTCCATGAAGGTTCATTATGTTCTAAAATACCTTTCCTTTTGGATGTTGTTGTCCTGTAGCATGATTGAATGTGTTTCATGCCTCCAATGATCATTGAGTTAGTTTAGATTTGGTTCAACGTGAGCAGTGTATACTCCCTTTGGCTCATGTAGACTTGTAAGAGTTTGTTGTCACATTCACTTGCACATGGTCTTGGCTTCAAAGGAGTGTCACCTTGTGTTGCTTCATTATTTCCTTAATTGTCATTTGTAACTTGACCTTAGTACCATTTCATGCATGCAATCATGATCCATGTTATATCATTCATGGTGACCAAAAACCATGCATGAAAGGTTATGAGCATATTCACTAATGCTATCCTTACACTGACATGTTGCATGCATTTATGATTGTTGTCCTTCCATGAGACTAATGTAATGCTTCCTATCCTACATTGATCTACTGTCTGATTCCATCACATTTGTTTCATTTTTTTCTCATGTGTGATACACAACTATCTCCTCATTCTAACTTTATTGGACAACCACCTAGCACATATGCGGGTGACCTAATAGCTCACCTTCCTATGTGATGTGTGACTACCCCATAGGGTTATGGTGAGAGGGGCTTGACAACAACTTTAAATGCTTCCTTATTGTTTAGAAGATGCATAATTGAACTTGATGCATCTATGATTGGACTTGATGTATCTCGAAAATAACTTCTTTTTATACAATGGATCAAGGGTCCACTTAAGAAGATTGAAAGACATATTCAACAAAGTGTGTTGCATCTTTTGAATATGATAATGAAAGTTGATCAACTGGTGTGATTCCATATTGATTTAATGCATTGATAATAGATAAATATTTGATCAAGTTGCTCAATTTCCTTTTCTTTCAAAGCATGTTGAGCTCTACCCTTGTGGGAGCCACATTTACCCCACATGTTGTATTTGATCTGAATCAGAACAATAACTAGACTTGTCCTAAATCTGCACATGAAACAAACGGTTAGAAAATAAATGCATATGTTGGATGTGTTTGATGACTTCATTGTTTTTTGAAACATCCAAGGTTTGCATGCTTGTTTAATGCACTTATGGACCAATTTATACATGCATAGGTAGGTGTGTATGTAAGGATTGAATCTTTCATTTCTTAGAGATTCGCTCTAACATCATGGTTTCTTTAGATGCAGGGTGAGGAGCACTACGAAGCTAGGAAGGACACAAGCAGCTCGGGGTAGTAGTAGAGAGTAGTCAAGCAACCTACGACTAGTCATTCTTAGGAAATGACTGGTTCTATTCTATATGCACGTTTCCCTTCTTCTACTTATTCATGCATGAATTGTTTCATATGTTAATTGAATAAGAGAGTTAGTCCCTTGGCTTGTGAGGGACATGTACATTTCACGATTATCAATAAAAGACTACATTTTTATATCTATGGTTCTCTTTCTCATTTTTTGTTATACAACATTGAAATGAAAAAATGTAATCTACTTCATTTGACAACCACACATTCATGCATATTGAAACTAGTAGTTTAATGGTTTGTATTTTAAATATTTAAACAACCTCAAAAGAACAAACACTAAATTACTTGATTTCAACTGAAAGCTTAAAATCATGTAATAGTAACAATTCAAATAAGTGATGGACCATTATAAAAAAAGACATCATCGCTCATCGCCACTTTGAGAAAGATAAGTTGGAAGCTATCCACGATGAGCGATGGAAGGAAATACAAAGAACTTATAGGATGTAAGCAATTAGTGATAGAGAAGTAGCCAACAATAGAGAAGAAACAACTCACATCATGAAACGGTAATAGGAACTTCAAGGTTTAAAATCCATCTGCAATGAGCAATACAAAGGAAATCTAGCTCATCGCTCATCACCAATTTATGTTAAGCACTTACAATCCAATCCACGTTGAATGATGCATAAGGCGATAGGAAAGGACTTAAGTGAAGGAATTTTGCATGTGCTCACATGTTTTAAAGAGGGGACCGACTAGGAGCAACATAAGACAAGGCCATAAAAGGACTTAAACCATTTTCTGCAAAGGATGTAAAGGCCAAATATTTAAGACTTTCAACTTTATGGAAATTAAGTCCTCAGACCAGGTTAACATAGGAAATATTAGGTGATAGGTAAATTGGGGATTCTAACCACAAGGGTTCAGTCAACTAGATGAACTCAAATCCTTTTAAGTTGTTTTAACTTGACCGAAAATGGAAAATAGAAGGTCAATAGAGGATTAGATCAAAAGAAAAGGGTCTAAACAAAGGAGAAAATATCATGAGTAAACCAACACCTCAACATAAAACCCTAAACCCTAATCCATACAGACCAAGAGAACACCAAGGAAAATGTACTTTATGACCATGAAGCGTTGAAGGTTCCACCAAGTAAAACTCAAGAAAATGGTGAATGAACTTGCACATGTGACAATAATAAAATATTGACAAGGCTTTTGACAAGTTTCAATATTGGCAACATATCTTGACAGTGGTATTGACACCTAGGTTTTTGACATTAAACAATAATTTACTATTGGGTTTCAACATTGACAATGGTAAGGTCTTTTTACCATGATTTTGATAAGGAATTTTGGCATTTCATAGGTATATATTCATTCATTTTTATTCAAACTTTAACAATGAAAATAATCCATACATAACTTGCATGGATTTTGTCACTTTGACAATGGTAATGGTCACTTGACAATTTTTTACTAGGGTTTATTGATACAACAAATAAACCTTATCATGGATTTCAATAAAAATACAATTCTTTTAAAAAAAATTAGGAAATTTTTCCAAAGACTACTCTATTTCATGTGGCTCACGTGCTACTATCCCTTAAACCCATATCTCATCATATATTGTCCCTTTTCTTGATCAATTGTTCTTTGTATTTCATGACTGGACTACCTTATGATGCCCTAGGTCTTCCCTTTTTCTTGATGTTCACCTCAGACCTATCCTTTACCATGGTAGTGTCATCTAAATAACTCCACTATTAAAATCACCATCATCTTTTAATCATAGGATTGCCATCTTGTCTCTGGCCTAAGTTATGCACTAAAAATGACATAACTTCCATGCATTGTATTGTTGTCTTTATCTTACCATAATAGTGTATTTGAATTTCCATACCAATGACCTTATCTCTCATTTAATAGGCATAAGGGAATGCTATCTCATATTTTAACAAGTGTTCTTTTCATGGCTTAATCTTCTATGCACTTTTTAACCTTCTATGAGTTGTTATTCAACACTTGATTTATAGAAGAAGGCTTCTTGACAAGTGAGGCTCTTCAAATACATGAATTTTTAAGTCAAATGAAGTTTTGATCTAGCATTTCAACCCCCTTTTTGTGATTGCAAAACCATCACAATGATCACCTATAGACATTTTGGTCATCTTGATAGAGACTAAAACTATCAAAGGACCTTCTCTCAAACTTTAAGGAAATCTTAAGTAACACACAAATATCCAATAATAGGGAACATACTTGGTGGGTTTTAATAGTAAATACTTAATTTTGGAATATAGATTAAGCTTTAAATGAACTTCTAAAACCTTGTTTGATCTTACAACATGGCGATCTTCTTCCTAAAACTTTGCAACATGCTATGCATTCATGTCTCCTCTTGCAAGGCATGCAAAGCTTTGGGTAATAAGGTGTTATTCTCATGCCAGATATGGTAAATGGTTCTCCAAAAATCTTGCAACGTGTCATCAACTCCTCTAATGTTTGCAATGTGCCCTTATATCTTTGATGCATGTCTTCCTTATGCCAAGATGGAAGAACACTCTTTCAAAAAATCCATAAAACATAAACCCCATCTTTCCTCATGATATGTGGGCTTATGGGTGAAAAGTGTGACAAAAATTATTTTTTCCCTCCCTTTTTCTTTTGGCATTAAACTTAGTGAGACATCAACATTGACTTTCTCTCTTTGCCTTATTGGCACTTAAGGCTCATAAGGCTATTCTAAAAGATTAATCTTTATAAAAATTCCTAAATAACTATTGGACATGAGAAAAAATTAATGTCGAGGTGACAAAATATCAACATCAATATCCTTCCATTTTTTGTACTCAATTTTTTTCATTTATCATCAATTTTCTTCTCCACATTGCTATCTTGATGCAACTCATTGAATTAATTTAGAATCTAATTAATTTTTATTTTTTTGCAGTCCATTAGACACCTAAATTAATCATAAGACACATTGTAATTCTCTATATTTCATATCGTAATTAATTGTAAATATTTTATTAAGCACAATTTATATTGAAAGATGCAAAAAAAATGTAACATCATGCATACTACATAAGTATATTGAACAACAAGGCGAGAAATTGAAATAACACCTTCCTCTTCATCTTCTTCTACCTTCCTCTTCCCATTCTCTTTTTCCTCTATTGAGAGATAGAAAACCAACAAGTATGAATTTTAATTATTTTTTTGGAGGTGTAGAGAATTAAGCAATTTCAAGATTTTTTATGATTTTATTTGTCTTAAAATATATATTTAATTAACTGATTTTTTACGTTTGATATAAAAATACTTTAAAAATGGTTAAAGTATTTTAGATATTGAAAGGTTACCAAAGAGTTCCTTTTAAAAATACAAAACAAACATACATTTTCAAACTATTCCTAAAAATGGAAAAGGACATTCTCAAACCATCCCTATAAGCTGCAAAGAAAAATGTATAGGTAGAGGACATCCACAAGCCATCCCTAAAACTTCCAAAGAAATGGACAGAGAAAGGACATCCCTAAAACCTCCAAAAAAATGGGTGCAGGCAGAGTCAATCCCTCCAAGTCACCAGGACACTTGAGATCATAAGCACCCAGGCCCACAGAGCAGAAAACCCATTCCTAACAACAATGATTTGTATGGGAATATGGCTGCCAATTAAACACTTGTAGAGACTGTTAAAAATCTAACTACAATTCATGTTCTTTCTCTGGTGAGATTAACATAACCTGGTTAATGGCAGAAGCCTGATAGAAGATGGTCTTAATATTCATATAAAAACAAATAGAAGCTTTACACTTCTCAAAAAAACCATTATAATTAACCACTCTTCTTAATTAATCACATAAAACTAGCTTTCCAACAACTGTTATCTTTTTCCATTATCTTTTGGAAAACGATAATGAAATGAATAGTAGACAATGCTCAGTACTTAACACATTGTTTTTCTTTCAGATTGTCTTACAAGTAATGAAATGGATAGCTTTCAAGGCCAAGTTAAGTAAGTCATATTATGAAAACTAAATAATTGACTCTGATAGTGTAGTGGGTGAAAAGAATCTTAACAGACATTTAGATCTTTGTGTTTTTGGTTTGAAACATGCATAGTTTATTGATATTTTGTATGACCTGTGATCCAGATAATGCTAGTGGGTGAGGGTTGTGTCACAATCTGCTCACGTAAAATTCCATTCCTTTCAATGCCTTATTTTAAACTACTGTACGTGGAAAATGACGTGCACTTTAAAAATATTGCTTGTCATCCACTTTTTTAGTTGAAACAATTGAATGAGATAGATATTGATATTTTTGTTTTTATAGTTTAATATTGTGAGGGCGTATACATTTAAATTATAAATTTTTACAATGAATAAGTGTCTATATTAATATTTAAAATAGTGTTATATTTATTTAAAAAATGAGGTGGGTCTAAAAGATCACACCCCTACAATTATTTTGAACATACTTTGATTAAATTGTTATAAATAAAAAAATTCTCTTTATCAAAATCACTCAAAAATCAAATTTAATCTATTTTTTTTTTAAAAATTAACATTTAATTTAAAATTATATATCTTTAATTATTTATTTATCTAATTTTTTTTTTTTTCTTAATTGTATTTCAAAGCTTTTTTTTTGGGAGCTTGGATAAGGAATTTGAATTCCAAATGAGTGTTTGAATTAACATTAAGATCTACTATACATTTGTTGTATCATTGTCTCTTTATAATATTTCGTTGCTTTGTAATTCTATATCAAATTCCATTTTGGCTAGCTTACACACCATATTAGAAATTGTTGACCTTCTTAATATAATTAATTGGAAATGAAATAAGAACTCCTATTGTTGGAGTTTTCGAAACATTGTACTCATTCATTAGGGGCATGTACAATAGTTTTATATTTTATATTTTATTGGATGTATGATGGCACATTGAAATTTAAAGATTGGATGTGTAATTTTTGTTAGGAGTTAGTAAGTAATTTTGTTTTATTTAATTTGAGAGATTAGTTATCTTCTAGTTTTATTTATTTTTTATTTTAAGTGAGATAATGTCTAAAAGTAATTTAGCTCATTAATAAAATATTTAAAAATTATGGGGTATTTTTTAAAATCAAATTTATATTTTGGATCTATTTATTTTCTCTCCACTTAATTTTATGTGACAACATAAAACATTTTACTTGTACCTTTGACATATTATTTAAGAATTAATATCAATTCATTTAAAATATTTAGTAAACATATATAATAAACATTTTTACAAATATCAAAGAGCATTAAAATAAATTATGCCAATAAAAGTTCAAAGTTGTGTGACACTTTAGATCAACTTAAGAATTATGAACAAAATATCTATTGAAAAATATGAACTCCAATGTTTTGATAAAAGTGTTTCAATCCAAATTCTTTATTTCAAACTAAAAAATGTGTTTTCAAATTTTAGAATACACCAATTTCACTCAAAATGACATGTCACTAATTCTTCAATAGTTTTTCAAAAGAAATGAAAACCTTATCTTCCCCACAACTTTTATTGTGTAACATAATTTTTTTTAGAAAATCTAGAAACAAACTTTATTAAATCTAAGTGCACAAATTTTGAAAAATATAAATTAATAATATTTTAGTTACTATTAGTAATTTATTTTTTAGTTTTGCTACAAATAGGTCATTAAAGTTAAACATAAGCATGATTAGAAATTAAAATTAAGTATACTACTTTTATTTTAAAAATAAAGAAAAATACCATGCTTTGAAACTGAATCTTTGTGAAAATAAAGTATAATTTATTTATATTTATGATAAATAATTAATACATAAAGTGGAGGCCTGTCAAAACTATTAGTTTATATCTAACTATACATATTTATTAAAAAATATATTTATCATTTTTCACATGCACTAAAGATTCATGCTAAGTAAAGTATATTAAAAGTGGAGATTCATTACATTATTTTTTTTTTTCAACAATCAACTTATAGTGTCAATTTTATAGAAATGAGTTCAAAATAAATATTTAAAACAAAAACGAAATGTAAAAACATAAACTAGACACTAAAAATTATACATTTCATTTGTTTATACCAAATTTAAAAATTAGAAAATATATGTCACTTTCAAATGTTTTATGTTAAAAAGTTGGATTTTTGTTAACCATTTTTTTAATAAAAAATTGGCATAGTTCTAGACTTTCACCCATCTATTCACATCAATGTTGCATAAATAGTCTAGGCACATAGTACATTACTATGTGTTATCCTACATCAATGTTTAAAGTTGTTTACTTGATATCACTACAAGGTTTCACATAAGATAAGTGTTATCTCTATCATTTGCAATTTTTTTAATACACAAAAAAATATTTATACAATTTTAGAGAGTAGGGAAAATCTTTTTTAGATCTAGAAATAAAAAAAATTATTAATGATTGTATGATCATAGAAAATTTAAAATATGTGGAAATGACTCAAACAAAAAATAAAAGAACTAATTTTGACACACTCAAGAATAATATATGCTGATTTTCTATTGTAGGACTAAATCAATTCGAGACACCTAGGTTTGATTCTATAAGAGACTATAAGCTAAGTACATTATTTTATTTAGCTAAATTATATGTATTTACAAAATATTTTATAGTCATAACTCATATTCCTAGGAAACTAATTTATTAATGCTTATCTAATTGACTTGTCTTAGGAGTTACGTAAATCTAGTATTTTATTTATTTTCATTTTAGTGAACCTAATATTCAAAACCCTATAGAACTTTACCCAAGGGTTCTTGACCTTCAATTTTTTGTTTTTAAATTTGATATTGATTTTTTTATCTTTATTTTAGATTTTGTTTTTTGTATTAAGTATAGAGCATACATCATTACAAATCAACAAATAGATTCTGCAGACTACGTTTTTGCAGAGAGATAGTTACAAGACTATGATTTGCTTTAGAAGGGTCTCATTTAGCATGAGCTTTTTGTACATTGCATCTACAACACAACTGAACTGTATAGTAGGAAAGACAAGATTGTGCATCAAGAAGTGAACAAACAGTATACAAAAAGCTGGTTTACATATACGGGTTTCAACATCAAGATTTAGGCACCCTAATTGATGGAGTTAAGGGTTAGTTGCCCCCTCTTGACTATCCTCCTCTTGTTGTGGAAAATTTGAAAGAAATTCTTCAATGAATGTGTTTTTCTGCTCATCTTCTTGTGTTTGATCTGATGGGGCATCTTCTTGGGTTCTTTCTTGGCTGCTCACTTCCTTGACTTGCCTTTGAAACTCATCGAGGGTTCTACTGAATAGTTCAGCTCTTCAACAATTAGTTGGTGTGCCTGGCCACATCTTCTTGGGTTCTTTCTTGGCTACAAGTTGACCAGAGAGCTCTCCACATTCACTGAGACCTGCAAGGAAATATTAAGAAACGTGATTTTTTTATGAAACTCAGTAAGTTCCCTCTTTGTCCCCTTAAATTTTCTATCATTTCTCACTTTCCATATGTGCCACATTATTTCGTTAGTAATAAAATGCCAAAATAGTTTATATCTTTTATTAATCATAAAATCTAGAAACAACACCTTTTTCCATTGAACTTTACCATTTTCATTCAAAAAAATTTAAATTGTAACAAAAAATCCTCCATATTTTCTGGGCATAAAAATAATTAAATAGAATATGCTTGACCAATTATGGGATCCTACATATGCTGCAAATTTCAACATCAATGGAGTTATTTTTAAACGAAATCTTTTGCAAATAAACAAGCCATCTAAAAGAAGCCATTTTGGGCTCCATGGAACTATGCTAGACAAAAGATAAGATATTCTACAACTTCTTAATGTCCAAGGACATACCCCAATAGGAGTTAATATGGTCCAACACAATGGTGTTGTTTTTGAGATCATTGTATATTGTTTTTTCTTTCACATTACTAGTGATGGTACCATCATATCAAGTGATATCCTTGGCAATGTCAACCATTTCTCCCATAGCCATTGGTAGGACTGCACCATTGTAGGTTTCTCGAATGCTGGAGAAGGTTCTAAAGTTGCAGATTGGTATGAAGAACTCCAAGACAACTCATTCCAAGATTTTAAACTGCCACTAGAGAAAACATCCCCAAAGGTTCTGATACCTTTAGCATTCCAATCTTTTGCAGAACACCCTTGAAGTAGCATAAGAGTCTTGTTGTTATGCTTGAGATTCCACCAAACAGATCCAAAGGAATGTCACTTCTAATTATTTTTCAAGATTATGTTATAGTTCTTAACTTAACTTTATGCTTTGTTAGTTCCCAAGCCCTCTAAATACTCCTAAATACCGATGATCCTATAGGGACCATGGGGCATTTACTGAGGAGAATGTCACTTAGGGGAAGGAGTTTCCAAGATTTGGCTTTCTTTGGGACCACCTTTTGAATGTTGTCTCTCACCAGAATCTTCCAGATCTCATTACCACTTAGGGACTTTAGGATCCATTTAGTAGCAAGTGTTATTCCTTGAACTTTTAAGTCTTTCAACCCAATACCCCCTTGGTGCTTACTAAGGAAACACCAGTCCCACTTGACCGAGTGTCTCTTCCTTTTACCCTTCCCATCAGACCAAAGGAACTCCCTTATCTTGTTTTGGATAATTTTTTTGGGTAGCTATAGAAGAACCACATGGAGGAAAAATAAACATTGTATGAAAAAATTATTTTCTAAAAAACTTGGATTCTCCCTGCAAGAGAGAGATATATCATGTTCCAACTTTCAAGCTTCCTATCAATTTTTTCTCTAATCCAATTCTACATCTCTTTGAGATTGGGATTGATAGCAAAAGGGACCCCCAAATACCTAACCAACTTGTTGGGGTCTCCCCATTAGAAACCATACCTATTCAACCAATTTAGAGGATTTTCTTTCTAGCCTAGGAAGATGGATTTAGCTTTGGACAGTTTGGCCCTAGATGCTTGGAAGAACAAGTCAAGCTTCACCATTAGAGACTCCAAATTTCTCTAATCCATTTCCACAAAGAATGAAGTATCAAGAGGATTAAGAGGAATACTTCAATTTTAGAGTAAAGTACACCAAGAATTATATTTTTAACTTCAATTTTGATAATTATTTTAAAAATTTATTGGTCAATAAAATTATGTTTCTATCCATACTACCATTGAAACATAGAAAAAGGCAATACTAAGTCCTAAGTGCTTAGAAAATAGGATTCAAGGGCTTTTCCTAGGGTTCATTGAGATGGAGATCAATAAGGTGTATAGATTGACCTTCAACCATGAAGGCGAGCCAATCAGACTGAGATTCCATCAATTTGGGAATTGCAATGAATTGGAATTGATTGAATGTGATTAACCTAATTAGACTATTTTCCCTAATATGTGAAATGTAATAATCCAACAAGTGATAAACCGAAACAGTTAATTGCAGGAAGATCTAGGAAGTGCAGAGGACTATGTACCTACCCACAAAAGTTGGTATTTATCTAAAAATAGGGATAGAGTCACTCTATGGAATATGAGTCCTTGTACACCTTTCTTGCTCTATTTTTGAGGTCCTTTCATGAAAAATTTGAGATCATTGTTTCTACTTGCAAAGTTGTCAGAACATTGTTGGAAAATTATGTAGGTGAGTTTCTATGAGTTGAAAAGCTATAGGGATTCAAATGCAACAATGAACAATTTATATTCAAGCTTCCTTTAATCCTCTTCAAACTTGAAACCTGAACATTCAAAGAGAGGGAAAGGGTTGTGTCGTTTAGGGGCTCGCCTTAGTCAAATACCATGTTAGTGCTCTACGTCTTGAATGGAAATGTTAATGATAGAATGATAATGGATAGGAAGGAATAATGAAATCACAAAATGTTGCAACTCACCACCCTTCAATTGCTTCCTTGAAGGATTGAAGTCATATACATCACCTCAAGGTATTGGATCTTCCTTTCTTGAATTCTTGAAATTGCTTGAAGACCTACAAAAGGGGTTATCCTTCACATAAAAATGATAATATAAAAAGATGAACTCACTTACACATTGACATGATGTTTGGATCTTGAATTGCTGTAATAAATAATTGAAAATCTACTCTTGACTTGCTCAACAATTCTCTTGATGATAATTTCTCTAATAATTTCCACTTAGTTTTAAAATGGTGAAATGACTAGGTATTTATAGGCATTTATCCAATTTTCCAAAAATTAGATCCTGATAGATTGACCTTTGCAAGTTGAATCCCAAATGTTAAAATACCGACACCAACATATCCAAAATTGGTCCCTAGAAAAATAGGGGGACCCATACACCCTAGGGAAAATGGGTCTTGGCCCTATTTTTTAGGACATTAAGTGTTGAGGAAAAAAATCAATTGGATGCATTTGTTCAATGCTTGCAATTTCTCAAAAAATAGTAAAAATAAGCTATATAATACATAATTTAGGAAATTAGGGACCCAATTAAGCTCAATAATTTAGGGGGGAAAAACATAGTGTGAAATTATCAAGGGTGAAAATTTACAACACTACATTTAGTCTCCAATTTAGTGATGGTATGAAATTATGTAAAGACACAGGATAGTACAAAATATATGTCAAGAGGGGTGCAATTGTCCAAATGTTGAAGAGACATGATGACAATGAATCTAAGGGGGTGATTAAGCCCCCAAGTTTCAAGATCCTATAGCAATACAACATAAGCACAAAGTAACACACATGCATGAAATGTAGCAAGACAACACACCCAATCATACATGTTGGAGAACATGAAGCATACACAACTAAACACATGGCATGATGGAAAATAAAGATGATGATAAAATGAAAACAAAAATGATGTAAACATGAAGAAGACGCACAAAAGACATGAAACAAAACACAAGTTTAGTACTAAAATATTTGATTTGATAAGGCAAAGAGACCTCAGTCATAAATTTTCTCAAATACCGAACATCATCCATTGAATAAATGAATGCTCCCATGAGGAATAGCAAGTTGTGTTATGCCACATCACTCATGAGCCACATGGATCTATTGGCTATCAATCTATGTTATGATAGGTTTTCATGCAATATGATGGGTTCCACAAGGCTAGCAAGGTGTGTCATGCTAAGAGCTCATGAAACACATGCCTCCACTAGCAAGAAAGTTGTGTTATTCTAGGTGGCCATGTTAAAAATGGTTGCTCAAGTTCATGACCCAACAAGATCTGTTATGCTAAATAAATGAACTATCTTGCAAAATCTCACTTCAAGGAGCACATAAAACTCATCTCAATGGGTGCATAAATTTTAACAGCATGGGGATGAATAAAACTCACCTTAAGGGGTGCATAAAGTTTAACATCATGGGGGATGAAAAAAATCACCTTAGGTGGTGCACAAAGTGGGGCACGAACAAAAATCACCTCAGGGGGTGCACAAAGTTTAACATCACAGGGGATGAACCAAAATCACCTTAGGGGGTGCACAAATGATGATTGGATAAGGTTAAAAACTCAAGGGGTGTTATGAAAACACCACCACAAAAAGGTGATTTAAAAAAACAAAGAGGTTTTTTCTCAATACAAGAAAGATCACACCTTATGGAATATCACGTGCATGACATCACCACCAAGAGAGGACAAGTTGTAGAATATAAGACTCACACCTTAGGGAATACTAGCCATAACATTACCACCAAGGGGAACGCCAATGCCAAGAAAGGCCATACACTTAGGGGACATCAAGCCTAATATCAACACAAAGGAGACACTTCACATAAATCAAGAAGGTCACACTTTGATTGCCAAGGTCACACTTCCTAGGAGATGTATGATATCATCACTAAAAAGGGACCATTCCACATGCAAACATCGAGTGGGGGAGTATATGCCTCCCTTAAAATGTTAGTGTACTACTTTCTACACTAACATTTTAAGGAGACACAAAGGGATCCCTTTCTAGAAGGATTGTGCCTAACATAAGGCTACCTAATCCCTTGCCCCCAGGTATAGGGACAAAGGTGAGTCGAAATGGATTCTAATATGCTACTCCTTGTGATATAAATATGACTATATAAAGCTAAGTGTATACCCTCATGGATGGTAGTGAGTATTGTGTGATACTACAACTACCATATGGCAAGGAGTGGTAGTTAATGCTATTGATTAAGTGAAGATTTTTTTGATGTTTTTGTTATTTTTGAAGGAAAATAACCAAGACCTCTTGTTATTTCTTGTTTATTAGGCTCTATGAGAACATGAATACCTTTTTCTTTAAACCACATCCTTTTCCATTATAGCCAAGTTGTTTTAAAATTTCATAGCCTCTTGTGGATAAGTGGCTTCCATTTCTTTCAAATAAGGTGGCTTTTCATGATCATCTTCATCATAAGTGGATGTGTAATTTGTGTTTTCCTCTTTTCTAGAAGTCGTGGATGATTCAGTGATAGATTGTGTTGATCTTTGTAGCTTATTTCCCTTTCATTGATTTTGATTGTGTAATCTTGTACTCCCCCATGAATGTAGGTGTGAAATCTAATGATCCCCACTCATCATCTAACAAATTTATCACTAATGAAAAACACTTATCTTTGTCCTCAACTTGTAAAGGTTCCACATTTGTAGTTGTTTTCAATGTTCTAAGAGGATTCTTTATTCCTGTTTCATTTTGTAAACAACGTTTAGATTTAGGATCAAATTTTATTGTATAAACATTATTAGTGTAAGTTTATTCATTAAATAATGAAGCATTGAAGCCACTCTATTCATTTCATGAATCCATGGTATACCAAAGAGAAGATTATATGAAAGATCATGAGGCAAGACATGGATAGGTGTTTGTAATGTAACCTTACCAACTTTTACAAGTAATGTTATCACACCAAATGGTTGCTTCCCCACATTTTCAAAACCACAGATAGACAAATAATTTGGTTGAATATTTCTTATCCACCTCAATTCTATCCAAAAAAATTTCACTCTAATCATTAAACCCCAAATCATAACAACCAATATCATCAAAGCATCATTTTGTTTTTTTGTTTCCAAAGGGGGTAAATCATTTTGATGAAGACAATGTCCATACTAGGTGAGTTCATACTCTCAATCAAATTTTCAACATCATTTGGTTGTGCACTAGGAGGAACACAATTTTTTTGTAAAGCATTTTGAAGCATGCCATGATAAATAGGTGATGTTTGAATCAAATACCACAAGGATATGATCTTAGTAGGAGTGTTACAAAGTTGTTCAACAATAAAATATTATTTACCAATACGTTGTTGGATATTAGGTGTAGGTGGGAGGTATGATTGAGGTAATGGAATGGATGTTGGAATTTATTTTGGTTTCTTATTATTTCTAGTGTTATATGTGTGAGAAACTATGTGATAACTTGGTTGCTACAACACATGATTACTAGTCAATTTTTTCACAAAGTTTAGGATGTGGCCATGAGATTTAGGAGGTTCAATAATTATAGGAATTTTAGGGGGTCCAAAAGAAGTTTTAGGAGTTCCAATAACCAAAGGAGATCTAATAGCCAATTTTATGTTCATAACCTCAATGGATTTGACTTCTTGTTAATGATCTTCTATTGAGATGGGTCTAAGGTCACATTAGCATCTTCATCTATGTAATCCCTCTTACTATCTTTTGAAAGGAATATATCAATAATTTCATCCTCTTGTGCCATAATATCTTCCCAAGTGGGAGAAGAATTGAGAGAGGAACAAACAAGATTCTCATGATGCTCAATGATTGGGTCTTCTAACACCAAGATACCTTCTTCACATGTAGGAGAGGTATTAGGAGAAGAAGAAATATGAATTTCATGATTGTCTATGATTCCATCCTCTTGCACCAAAAAATTCTCACAAGTGGGAGGGATGTTGGGAGATGAATGAAGATTAGGAAAATTGATATTAAGAAATGTGTCAATGATTTCATTCTCTTGCACCAAGATACTCTCATAGTTAGGAGAGATATTGGGAGAATGAATAGCATGCTTGTCAATGACTTCATTTCATTTCCTCAAATTGTAGTCATAAGTAGGGAGATTATAATTATATAGGCCATGTGTTACCATATTGAAACCAAATCTTTGAAAAGGAAACATGTTGCTACTTTCCTTATGTATCAAATGATCAAAATCAGATAGTTCTACAAATAAAATTGGAAAATAGACATCACATCTAGACAGAGAACACTAAAAGAGCTTTTTCATATAAATTTAAACCAAAATTAGCAAGACAAATGAGCCCAAATAGGAAAGAGAATCCCAAGGGTGTTTGTGTCCTTGAAAGGATTTCTACAATTTCAAATCTTGACTATGTAAGGAACTACTAAAGGATTGTAGGTCTTCTTGCAAATAGGTTTAATAGTGAATATGTTTCCATTTTTTTCTTAATTTAAGAGAATGTGCTTCAAAATGCAAGTGTGTAATAAATTGGAAGATTTTTTGATAGTTTTGAATGCAATTTCTAGATCTAAAATATAATAATTGTCTGATTCTAAGATGCCACAATCTAAAAATGATGATTTTGATGTAATTTTGAAATAGAGCAATGCAATTTTTTTCAATTTTTGAACTATATGAAAGATTCCTAAATAAATGCAATTAAGAATTCCAAATCAGATATTTGCAAGAAAAAATAGACTGAAGACACAAAGACAAAGGTTTGTGAATTTTTTTGTTTAAATGCAAGTGTACAAGGAAAGAGGCACCCAAGGGAATCTTAGTCCTTCATAGGAGTTTTGAAAATTCAAATGTTGAATGTTTACTATATTGTCTACATATCAAGGCCTCTTACCTAGATATGAGGATAAAAAATCTACATGTGCCTCTTATTCTATTATTAGTGAATAGGTCTTGGGTGGATGAGTTGAACCAAAAGTTAGAGAAAATTAGAAACAAATGTAAGTGAATGAGCCAACTGAAAAAAAACAAAACAAAACAAAACAAAACAAAAGAAGTTGAAAGAAGTGAACATATTAGAAAAGATAATGCAATAAAACATAAATAAACAGAAAACAAAAGTAGAATAATGGAAATTGAGACTAAAGGAAAAGAAAAGGAAGTCTATAAATAGACAACAAAACATAGAGAGAGAAAACATATGAAAAATAAACTACAAGAAGAGAAAAGGAAATCCCAATTTTTTCTATAAAAATTGAAGAAAGCAAAAAATAAAATAATGGAATCCAAACAAAATGTGTCTTAAGTTCTATAAGTAGACAATATTTGATATAAAATATGGAGATATTAGTGGCAATAATTTCCCACTAATGTTGAAGGAAATTGGTTACATAAAATGTCCTCAAACATCATCGTTATGGATCATGTAGATTCTTAAAACATGGACACCTTGGTGGCAATCATTGCCCACTAGTGTTGAAGGAAATTCATTTTCTTATATTCTTACCTCTTGAGCCATTGCTATGGATGTTTTATTTGGTAGTTGATAAATATTATTGATAGTTTAAGTTTGTTATAGTATCTATCATTGTTTCTATTTTTCTTGGGTCTAAGTCATATTTATTATTCTTGAGATTGATCATTCATTATTATTGTGGATTATTTTTGGGTATTATGATGAATTTTCATAATTTTGATATATTTTTGAGATGCTAATGTTTATATGATGTAGAGATAGGAGGATTCAACAACATATCTCACAAAAATTCAACAATAATTCAAAGCAATCTCTGTATAACACATGCTATTAGGCATTCTATATCACATTGGAAACATTACTATGGCAGCCCACAATTTATTGCAATGAACAGTCATTAATAAATTTCAAAAAAAAAAAAAAAAGCCAATCACTCCAATGAGATTGAATAAAACATAATAATAGACATTTTCTCCAATTTTTATAAAGATCCAACGGTGGAAAAGAAAGTTATTGCATTTTCCCCAAAATTGTAAACCCTAGATAAGGTTCAGACTTGCCCTAACAAAAATGATCATAACTTATTCAAATATTAATGAAATTTGATGATACTTGAAGAAAATGAAAGTATATTCACATGGAAAAAACAATACAATTGGTTTTAGATCCAAAGTATATACTTTACAATCCGTACCATCACATTTTTCAAACCGTAAATTCTGCACAATATTGTTAGAATAGGGCAGTCTCACCAAAATAGTCATATCTCCCACAAAACTGAATAAAATTCAATGAGAAAAAAATAATTGGAAACTAGAAATAGAGATATTTCCATCCATATATGATAATCCATTATTTGTGTCCATACCAGGCCATACAAAACACAAATTCAGCCTGGAAACAACATAAAAATAAGAAAATGACCACAAAATTTGAGGTTGCCATTCATCAAACTTCAAAAATAGTGTCTCCAACCCCCCAATTCTAGTTTTCGAGGGTGTATTTATAAATTTACAACCAAAACCAACTATTTGAAACCACATTTTGATTAGTTTGTTGACAAAACACCTTAATGACACTTCATCTACCTAATCATGCACTTTTGACAATTTTTACAATATGGAACAACTTTAAACATTATTTCACAAATGACTTAAAATATTACTTCCTAAGATTTAAAAACATCTAAAATGGTTTGATAAACCTTATTATAAGACCCAATACACAAAACAAACCAAATTTTTACAAATGGCCTCATGGAGGCAAGAAATCAAACAAGTGCTCTTGCACCATTATAACACAAATTTAAGTGAGTGATTATGTTCTCCTTCTCATTTTGAATTTTTTGGGTTGAATCTTGAGTTGTGTGTGACAATGTACTAATTATCATATGATAATCTTGTGAGAATTAAATTGTTGATGAGTTGACTTGGTTTGTAGATTTTTTAATGTATAGTGTACTTTACTTTTAATATATGCATTTATTTAGAAAAAAAAATGATTTGGATATCAATCCTTGGTTTATTGTGGTGCTAAGTAGCGATTAATTGGGTTGGATCAATAGAATTTAAAATTAAAAAATGAGCAAAATTCGCACTAAATTGTAACTTTTGAACAATGATATTATAATATTACATAATGATCCACAATCATCCTTTGTATTCTATAACTTGAACATCCTCTTATAATTTAAAAACGTGGAATTAGCTTTCTTAAATACAAATTAGTAATTTTTTCATTGACACTATCTATGTGCCAAAACCTAGAATCTCAATCATGACCATAAATTTAATAAGTTATTTAGTTATATGTCCACTAAGCCTATGGTATGAAGATATTTGACTAGGTAATATGATCCCTTCAATATCATACCCACAAAATATTTTAGTGGCCAATCTCATCAATTTTCCAACCATTATACCATAAGACACCTCTTTCCCTCTACTCATGTAGTTAGAGGCTAATGAATTGCTATACAACCCTAGGGTAGTAATCTTTATTCTACTAAAAAATACCTCAATAAGAAAAATGAGATCCAAGAGTTTATTAATAATAATGTTATCTTTGTTAAGTGGGCTAGCCATGGTGGCAATAAATTTATCATTCCTTCAACCTCTTTTGGATACTCTAAACTTTATAATAGATAATATTGATTCTTAAAATATCTAGACACACAGCCTTATGGGGAACTCAATTAATGGGGGAACCAATTGTGCTAAACTGAGTGACCTTTGGGTTTTAAAGAAGCTGACTCTTCTTGTATTTGGGGGGGTTGGAAAGGGAAAAAAAGTAGATATATAAAATAAAGTCTAATCTAAGGCAATGTGCCAAGATGTAAGTAAGTAGGCACAAGAAATCTTCCCTTTCGGGTGAGATTTGAGGGCCCATTCAACAATCTGCATGCCCAAAAATAAAATAAAGCATAGATGAAATTTTGAATAAGTCAATCAAATGACATAAATGGATTCCATATACATTTACTGAACAAGAAGAGTTCAAGACATGATCCAAACAACAAATTTATATTGGAATTGTAGAAGTCTTGCAAATAAACTACTCAGTACAACAAACAACACAATATAATGTCTTATCAATTAACTAAGAAATAGAGAGGTCAAACAAATTGGCACAGTCTGTGAGTCTTAATACAATAAAAAAAATACAAAGGCCTATAGTCTTTTAGTACTTTTTTTGTGTATTTTTGAACCCTTTTACAGTGAGTCAAAGCAGTATATATAGATCCCTCCACCGCTTGAAAACCAATAACTGAAAAGATCCCTTCGGCATAGGTTGTGTGGCCCACCACAATCATTCTCGACAATAGACGCAATGCAAAAGATTCTAAAATGTGGCATCTAGTTGCCTCAAACCAAGTGCATCCTTAGAATGCAAATGATGGATGTGGTCCCAGAGAGGAAGCAGTGAAATTCTTATGAAGACATGTGTCTAACCATCTGCAAAATCCACTAGGACATGTGGCGTAGACACAGGGCCTCTCATTCTTCCTTCCTTTGTTTGAGACTGAAGTCATTAGGGAGATGACATGTGGAGAAGAGGTGGGGAATCTAATTCATTCTTCGCTCTTTTGCAACTATGATCCTTGCAAAGATGACACATGGCACAGTCTGTGCTTTAACCATTGACTCTAGGGTCCACAAAAAAGTGTCCATGGAATGATGCAATGTGGCAAATAGACGAAGCTCAGAGATGAAGTAAGGGAAAAGAGTTTCCAAAGGCGTTATTGATGGTCAAAACATCACAACAACATTAAATAGAATATTACTATTATGTTTCTCCTGAAAGAGAAAGATAACACATGGATATCTAACTCCCAAGGTCCTGGTAATCGGTTCTTGACTATGATGATTTCACTCAATGGTTGATGTAACTATAATGTTCAAGGGGCTTGCTGGTGTTGAGCTTCTGGATTGTTATAAGATCAAACATATATTTAAACCTACTTTAACCGGTGTTTTTAAAGAAATAGAAAAAAATAGATCAAAGCTTTTAAACTGAAGAAAATGTTGATTCATCCAACTTAATCAGACTTGTTTCCTTCCAAGGAATTCATAAACTAAAACTACAGAATAAGAGGGTGATCCCACAATAGTGGTTTACACTTTTTGGCCTAACTGGACACTGATTTTTTTTTTTAACACAATCTCCACATTCGGGCACCTATAGCGATTAAACCGTAAGGAATTTGAAAATGATGTAAACTAGAGTCTTGTCACATTTTGTTTGTAGATTCTAAAAATATTTTTTTCAATTTTTTTGGAATCAGATTGCACTTCTTTTCCATCTCCCACAAAAATTGGTTTTTCAAAAAATAGCATTTTTAAAAGTGACGCCGTATAAGCATAACTTTTTTCCATGAAGGATAAAATTCCAATTCTTTCAAATTTAGATTTCTAACTCCGATATATAGTGCTTCCACTTGGTTAGATAGTTTTTTATTGAATATTTTTTCTTTAATCAAGTTTTAAAGTCAATCAAATGACAATTCAGACATAGCGCGACCGTATAACGCATAACTTTTACTGTATGTATCGAAATTATTCTCTCTTTTTTTTGTTGGATCAAGGACTTCAATATCTAGTACACTCATATTTTAAATTTTATTTTTTTATAATCTTCTATTTTTCCACTTGTGCAGAACATAGATTTTTATTTTCGATGAAAAACCTATATTTAATAAAACTTAAAAAATAGATAGATAATAAAACCAAAACATACTAAAATTATATTCATTGGATAGCTCGTTCTGAAGGCTACTCGATGCCAAGTTTGGTTTCTAAATATTCCCCCATTTTCATCCCCAACCGGAGCTTGAAAGAATAAAATTTTAGGTTTTTTGTGTGAACACATTAAAAAATTAGGGAAAAAGGGGGTTCGCTAGAACCAGGGGGGTTCTAGCGAACCCCCAGGGGTTCTAACGAACCAAGGTTCATTTGAACCCTAGTTCATTCGAACCCCCACAAATATGCATTTTTCCATTATTTTTTGGGCGGGAAATGTGGGCCCAATAGTTAATGGGTTCGCTCGAACCCTAGTTCGGTCGAACCCCTTTATGGTTCGGTCGAACATGTAGGTTCATGCGAACCCCTAAAACCAATTTTTTTGCCATGGGGTCATTTTTTCTCAAATTTCCTTCTTCTTCAAAAGTGTAAACCACTTATGTGGCTTCACCCAAGATTAACTTGTAATTAATACATAGTTTCATTCATGCACAGTGCAAACTTTAACATTAGATTGTAAATCATCATTTAAACAAAACACAAGATAAAATTTCATTCCTTGAAAACTTTCCAAATCAAACAATTAACCCAAGATAAATACCATTCTGGAACACAATATGAAGTAGATTTAAATGTGGTTGCTTCTATTGCTGGTGAAATAGATAAACAACATTTACAAATCTGGCAAGATCACTAGTGTACAGAAAACCCATGTCTTCAAATTATCTCCATCTATACTAAGAAAACCTGGAAGATACGTCGCTTCCTCCTGCTAAACTTAAACTTCTGCTCTACTTCTACTCTCAAGTTTCTCTACCTTCTAACCCTAACTTGCTAATTCTTAACCAAAAAAGAAGATCAAAAAAGGAAGAAGATCAAAAAAATCTCCTCTTTTACAAAGAGGCCCAAAACGCCATATATACACCCCTATCCAAAATGAGTCAGCCCCTGTTTTTAGGGTTTACAAAATGAGTTAGTTACAGAAGGGTCGGCCCTAGAATATTTTTGGAATAAAGTCAATGATGCATTAAATGTGAACACCCTATTCATGTTGGCGAAAGAACTCCCTTAGGCATGGCCTTCAGATCTTTTGCAACCATCGCATTAACTCATAGCCCTTGTGTTTGACCTCAAGAGTTCTTTGCAGAATTGCTTTGAATGTTTTGAAGCATTGTCATTAATGTCAATCTACTTTTTCCAGTAGACATCCCAACTATCATTGAGACTCGTGGCTTCTTCCTTTCTAATTTCCTCGCATTCTAGATCTTTCTGCATGTTGACCCCTTAAGAAGCAACATCTGACTTTCTTGTCTAGATCTTTACAGACGAACACCACTATTCATCGAACTGATTCATCATCTTCGATCACAGAGTAGATCCATACCACTCATAGTCTATTGATCTTCTTCACAGGAATGGTCTCAACCGTCAAACTGCCAAGAGTTCACCTTCAACTTCCTCCGATTGGTTGAACACATACCACGTAGGATTTTCAGAAGGTCAAAAGTCATTCTAGCAGAATCACATGTTAGTGAGACACTAGCCATGTCTCCCTAATGATACAATGCTCCATAGTAGCTATCGGCATAACTTACAACTATCGGCAAGAGGTCATAATGAGCTGCAAGACTCATACTGATATCCACGACCATCGGCAAGACAATCTCTATCGGAAAGATCGGCGAGACCTTTCACCGAAGTCCACAATAAACTCATCGGCAAGACCATCACTTTCGAAAAGAGGTCATATAGATCCCATAAGTCTTACTAATGTCAAAACACCTATCGGTGAGACCAACAGTCATTGGAAAGAGTCTCAGCGATGCTCAGCATGAACACATCTATCGGCAAGACCAACAAGTTAGAACAAGGTCTTAGCGAGCCTCCATGTCACACAGAAGTGTCCTTCTGTCAGTGAGACTTCCTTAGTCAGAAAGACTCTCTGAAGGTCACACCTCTCCCCGACACTAGCTTTCGCTAGGAGTCTTACCAAAGCCACATACCCATCAATGAGACCACAACCATCGACAAGACATCATATCGAGTGTAAACCATTTGGCACAGAGTCTCCCCGATGACAACCTTGTGAACAACTGTTGGCAAGAGTTCTCCCCGAGCGGAGAGAGATAGAAAACTCACAACAACCAAAATGTCTTGGCAACCCAAGCATTTCAAATGAATAGAACACAACTGCCAGTCAGAAAGACATCCAGATGGTCTCACCAACTTTATTCTTTCAAGAGTTTTATGCTAGATCTAATTGAGGGATGCTTTCCAATAGACCTCCTCGAGAAACAACATCAGATGCTCTTGACATGCCTTAATCCTACAAAACAATGCCCTCATTAGTCCTTGAAAGCATAGAAAATACATCATTCTTCGTCCTTCCTTTCATATATCTTTCATTTAATTATACTAAGTAAAAATAAATTGAACTCTAGTGGAGGCGTAACCAAATCTGAACCAGAAACACACTTTTCTTTAATACCAGCGGGGACGGAGCCAAGATGAAACTAGAACCGGGACCGGAAACGGAACAAGAATCAAACACAAACTATTTGCTAACTTCACATTCATCGCTCCATTACGGCGTTGTGTCCACAAAAGGTAATGTAACCCAGGAACAAACACTAGCAGGATTGGAGCAAAAACTGATCTTGGGTGAACCACAATGGTGGTGGGAACGGAACCAAATTTGACACTAAAACTTTTCCAAGTTTCAGGTTCGGAAACCATCCTGATCCTACCTCTGACAACATACAAAGAGACGACAAAAAAGGACGAAAAAGAAAAAATCATGTGACCAAAAGATCAGAACAAAAAGGTAAAACAAAAGAGTTCAGTGGAACCAGGACCAAAACAAAATCAAAACCTGTAACTTAGAAAAAGTTTTGAAGTTCAGTTTCATTCTGCATCCTACACCTACCAGAACAAAAAGAACAAGCGCAAGAGAAACCGGTGGAACCAGAACAGGATCGGAACCGAAACCTAGAACTTAGAAAAGTTATAGAGTTTGGTTTCGGTCCCAGTTCTTTGTCCACTAGAAAAACAAGGAAAAGGTCCAAGGAAGAAAGGAAAACTCCTAAGGCACATAACACAAAACCAAAGGAAAATGACCAACAAATAGGAGAAAAGAACCAACCCAAATGGTAGTTGAAAACAACCAATGAAGAAGAAAACAAAAAGAAAAGGCAGAGTCAGAGTCGGGATGATAACCAAACCAAAAACCTTAAAAGAGTTCAATGTTCAGATTTAGCTCCGGACCTGGCTCCGACAGAACAAAAGACATACTTAGGAGGAAAACAAAAGAACTCCTAAGACCCAACCAAACAACCAAAGGCAATGAAAACAAAAGAAAAGGGGGACCCGTTTTATTCCAAAATAAAATAAAATGGGGTGGTTATGCAAGGCATAATAGGCGTGTGAGGTCTACATATCGTGGAAGTGGATGAAATCACTATCAAAAGAGAGCTTGAAATACTTAAACATGCAAATTGCAATCTGAGGCTATGCAAAACCAATAAGATCAACCTGGAGGGAGCTTTAAGGATTTTAAATCCACAACTTTGGCGATTATCAAGGGCATTTCGCCTATGAAATGGGGACCCTAAATTTCTGATTCGAAGACTAGAGCCTTATCCATTGGGAAAAATCAGACCTTTGAATGGGCGATCTATAGAGGCAGCCAACTGGCCTCAGATGGCATCAATTCTCTTGCACCTCATGCAGATCAATAATTTCTTTGAATGATAGCTCCATAGAAATCTTGGACCCAAACTCAAGCTGGAACAAAAGTCATGCTACTAGATGAATGACACCTTCAATGTTCCTGGTTGTGGGAGATTTATTAAACAATTGGAAAGTGGATAAATCTTGTTGCTTCTCCTTGATCTTTGCTACAATATGCTTCATTGTGGCCACTAAATTATCAGAGAGAAAAGGTGAAGGAAAACCAATCTGAGTTAAATGGGAAAATCACCTATGCATACTACTCATAGTTCGACTTAGTGAGACCAAACAATTGTTAGCTTGGAGGATTGCTACATGATAATGAATGAATTCCTTTGCCTTTTTGGTAGTCAACCTTTGGTCATCTATCCCTTCCTTTTCCAAGTCTGTATTTGTTACCATGCACAATTTTTATAGCAATTTCTCAGCCTCGAGAACCTTCTCAGCAATAAATTGTGGAACCTAATCAATGGTACCATGCACCTCCCTGCTTAAATTTTATGCGTCCACCATGATTTGGAGTGTCAGTTGTAGAGGAAAACAAAGACTTGACTTTCTCCTAGTATGAGGCATATAATTTCTAAGCTACCAAAAGGAGATCCATTTGAGGAACAAAGGGCTGGGAGGGAATCTTCAAAATGTTTATCTCAAGATCCTTTGACTCAAGTTTTTCCATTGGGTTGTCAACCTTCCTTTCTAATGCATTGAGCCATTCCTGTAGGGTTGTAAACATTGTATCTTTACTTCTCAACAACTCCTCCGCTTGAACTTGGGTTTCACATTCCTTTTCCAAGGAGACCTTTATTTCTCCGATCTCCTTTAAAAAATTGAACCCATTGGTTCTGAAGCTTCCAATTCTTTTGCTGCATTTCTTGTTCCAATCAAGCTTGTTGATCTTGGAGCTCTTTGTTTTTCTCTTGCGTTTCATTCTCCACCTAAGCCAGCCAGTCCTAAATTCCTCTAGTTTCCTTCTAAACGTTAGCAACCAGGTTGGGATCCTAGGACTAGAACTTTGGAAGTTCCTCCTATAGTTTGGCCTTCTTTGTCTGCGCTTGTTGAGACAAGTGTGCAATTTCAGCATCCTTGACCTTTTACTTCTTTTTTCTGGATCTCCATTATTTATTTAACATTCCTGAGCTCCTCTTCCCTCTTCTACTATTCATGACTATGCTTCAAAAATTATGTCGTCATAACCCTCTAAGTTTTCTCCATCAACTCAACTTTGTCATGTGGCTAGGCTGAGTGTAGATTGATTCCTATGACATGGATTGTATAATTCTCAAGTTGCAACTTCCCTTGAGGTTTGATTATATTTGGTGACATAGTTGCAAATGTTATTGATCCTTGAACTTCATTAAAGAGGGTTTGCATGCATGGCTCAATAGGCTTTGCAACATCCTTCTTCTTTCTTTTTTGGAGTCTTATAGCCTGGGCTACCTTAGTGCTGGTATTTTACATAAAAAATTATGTTGGTGATCTAATTTTTTCACACCCAAAGGGTGCACCAAGAGGAAGAAAAAAATGAAATGAAATCATTGCATAATTGAATGATGTTTTCTTTGGCAGAGATACTATCAATGGGGAGAAAGGGGGAATGCCCTGCTAAGTTCTGGTTGGGGAAGTGATGGAAGGACTCATAATGGATGGTGGTGGTAGTGGAGATGTAGACGTTACCATTTGTTGGGAGGGTTGAGATTGGGTCGATGCGGTGGAAGCAAAGGGTTTGGTAATGGTGGGTTCAAATTGGGCCCCAACAAAATATGGAATGAATTATGGGGGAGTAAAAGTTCTTTATCTAGTTGAAGAGAAGGGAGATTGGGAGAAACCTCCCACGGTTGCCGAAGTAGAAAATGATAGGCTGAAACTCGTAGTAATTGGAGAAATGGATGCAATAGGGTTAACCAAAGATTGAGAAGTGAGAATAGAGGGAGAGAAAGATACCTCAATTGCTATGAAATCTTACCCTTGGCTCATTGTAAGTACTTGCGAGCATTCTCCAAGAGTTGCATCAGTGCACGACCTCTTCTCAGGTGGAGAATTGTCCACCTGTATGAACTCTTGAGATTGTAGGGTTTCCTAGGGTCTCTTTATAGCCTATGTTTGTGATAGCAATACTACTACATGGGATGTAGCTACTTGCGACCTCAGTGGAGTTTTGCTGGGCTATTTTGATGCTTTTCTAACTTCCTGTATTTGGGCCTTCTTTTCCTCCTTCTTTTCATTATTGCAGTCACTTTCTCTGGATCTACCTCCTCATCTCTGCTTGCATCAGTATCATCATGTTCTCTGTTCTAGAGATCATCAAATCTATCATCCATGTTAGGCTCTTGGAACTTGGCATCAAGACACATGGTCTCTTGACGATAAATCCAAAATTGGGAAATTTTATCGTCACTCCATTGGTAGTTCTAGGCCAATTGATTATAAAGGGTGGCTCTAATTTTGCACCTGTCATTGGGCTCGGCCAAAGGGAAATAAAAAGAAAGCTAGGGTGGCCTCTGGTCATTATTGGGAACATAGGCTAGGTCCACAAGGATATTTTGGTCCTCCGTCTACGGACTCTGTCGAGCCTCCTAGTAAGGTCGGGAGCTATAAGTCACTTTGAAGTTCAACTCTGCCAAGTCATTATCATGGTTATATTCCCACTTGTCACAAATCAACACTAGCCCCAGATGAGCAAGATTCATTGTTATTAGGCCATGTTTCTACTTCTTTACCATTATTATCGTACCAAATCTTAAGGGGTATTTAAAAAAATCCTTTCTTATTATTTCCCCCACAAAACATGACATCTATAATTTCTAGTTGCCTAAATACTTCAAGGGCCAACACCCTATTTATAACATAGATCGGTAATTGAAATGGCTCCTCAGTAAAACCATGTAACCTAACAATAAAAAATCCTCTCCTAGGAACCAATCTTAGGGAGGGACAAAGCTTCTCATCCATCCCACTTGATCAATGAAGAAACAATAATAACCAACCTCTCCCTCCTTGTTAAAATCTTGCAATATCAGAGTCAAGAAAGCCTTGAAAAATACATAATAATCATGGGTCACATAAAGAAGATGGGTCCACACATAAATCGGCTTCCTCACTCCTCTTTCATCAAAGACAAACAAACCCATATATTGTTTGAGGAAATCAAAGTTTTGGTGTAAGAGCATGAGAGCAAGAAAAGAAGAGAAATTGAATCTATACTGTGTGTGGTATGCCTTGAAATGGTTCGACATATCAAAAACAATGAGCTCTATGAAGTCAAACTAGAATAAAGAATGTTGTCTTCTTAACAAAAAACCCAAACCAATTTGAAACTCATGCACCTCTTTGTCATTGTCCAGGTTGCAAACAAAAGCCATCATAGAGAAGAAATCCTATAGGTCTAGGTTGAAAGCATTGTGCACAATTGGAAACTATGGTGGGAGCTTATTGTCCTTGGCTCTTTTTGTTTCTTGATTATAAAAAACTCAGAGCATGAGTTCTGGTTCTCCAGAGGTTTTCTGAGCCACCTATAGTGAATCTCTTTGGTGATGTTTTTCCTTGCCTCATAGGGATACATATCATATCCCTTATAGCTTCAATGCTAATTATTACCCTTAGGTTCCGTCCTTCTATGACTCTCATATCTAGATTGAAATTCTGGGTACATTCATGAACCAGTTCTGGGTAGTTGTGCACAAAGGGAACCATATATTGTGGAAGACTACAGAACCAAAGCCTGTATGCCAAAGATTCTTGGTTATTACCCTCAGCCTTTTTCATTCTTTCACAAGCCTCTTCCCTAAGACCCTTAGGGTTAGTTTTAAGCTCAGGGTCATAAATATTTTCCCATTCTTCTGCTATCAGGACCTTGTTCCTATGGGAAGCCTTCTCCATGAACCATGTGTGAGGCTATCTTGGCTTTCCCGACATCCCTGGCATAGCATAAGAGATGCTACCAAAAAAAATGCCATTGGCGCTATTAAGAAGGCATTAGACAACCTTCCAACCACCTCTTCTTGAGCTACCATCTTAGGATTCTACTTCATTCTAGGATTCTATGCCATTAAGAGATTTTGTAGATTTTTGCAAATGCTCAATTTTTCTCTGCAACTCACCTTTGAATTTTTCCTCAACAAACTATATGCTCAAACTTCTTTGTGGTATTATTCTTTTGCATGCAACTTTAGCCTTTCCTTATTCAAGAGTTGGAAACAATCATTGCTTCAAGCAATAAATTTAACACATACGACTAGCTCTTGTGTGCATGCAAAATGAATTCCTGCTCTTTTGAAAAGACAAGAATTCATAATCACAATTAACCATCATGTCTTATGGCATCATCTCTTGGGAAATTGAGCTACAAACTGAAAGCGTGCGAGAATTTTCACATGTTTTTTCAATTAATAACTTTAGAAGAATGATTAAGAAAAAGGGTGTAATGAATACATGAAAAGGTTTGAGTTGATCCTTGGAGACTAAAAAGCATCCACAGCTTGACACTTAGCACTTCAACCGTGTAGACTACCACTTGCACTTGCCACAAGTTTTAGCTGCTTGATTACCCCATCTTAATTCACATGAAGCACACACAACCTGGTGGGATTTTCAAGTTTGCACCTCTAGTGGGATTTTTGAATTTGCACCTCGATCAACATCATGCTTATCGCACATATTGTACCTCAACTACCTCTATAAATAGACCTCAGGATAATTGCATAATTAATACTTGGTAATTGGGATTATTGATAGAAGCAATGAATAATCCCATTAGGATAACTAGCAATAGGTCTCACGTAGCTTTCCTAGGAGAAATTTCCAGTAGGCATTTGAAGCGCATGACAAAGGATAAGCATTATTTGGCCATAATTGCAATTAAATGGGTACTCAGGAGGGATTGTATAGAGTATGAGGACAAGTACCATGTAAACACTAATAAATGTTCTCATTTTGTTGCATCTTTGCTTGATATTCAGATACCAAAGTAGATGATGCTAAAGCTTACCATGGAAAATTTTCCCAAGCGCTATCTTGGAGGCCTTGGTGAAATTGTGACGAATGCAGTATAAGACCTTGGAATTCCAACAACAAGTGATCTCCATCATCACATTGAAGAAGATGTGGTGGTGCCTTGGGTGCCATTTCTGAGCAGATTTTGCATGATGACCATTGGGGAACACTGCTAGAAGGTGTCTTGTGCCTACCACTTCTTGCTCAGGTGCTACAATATAGTGCTTTTCTATGACGTGGAGTGGCATATTGATTTCTAAAACCTAGTGTTTCCTCCTCCACTTGTTATTTCTATTGTCAATGGTCCTGCTGCCCCTATTGATGAATGAAATTTTTTCTCCTCTCTTTTTATATATATATTGAAAGGATGCTAATATATATTCTCAAAAATCTTGGCCTAAGTGCCATTTTGAATTGTAATATTTGGATTGTAATATCTCAAAGTATATATTACCGTATAATGAATATATAGCTCTTTTGTCAAATTTTTTGTCTCCTTTTCTTTTCTCTGCTTCTTATATCATGGGTTCCATTTAATAAAGAATCAGCCAAAAAAACACACAAAAAATATTTACATATTACATATTTACACTGGTAAAATGATTTAAGAAGCTAATTAAACAATTTGAGGTGAATTCCATTGAAAGGAATTCCCAATGCTTCTTTTTCTATATTTTCTAGTTCAAATGCATTATGTTGCTTGCATTCAATGATTTGAAAAGAGCCTTCCCACAAACTATCAAATTTTCCATGTTGGTTGGACTTTGCAGCTCTCTCATTGAATTTAAGCACTAAATCCCCGCACTTAAGACCTTGGTCAAAGGATTTCTTGTCAAACCACTTCTTAACCACCTATTGACGGTTAGACATGGACGTTAGTGCATTTTTCCTTTTTTCTTGTACCTCCAATAATTCAACCAACTAGACCTCCATAGCTCCATTTTGTTCAACCTCTAGAGACTTGAGCAACTGTAATGCAATAATTTCCATAGAGACAAGCAATAGCACTTCCTTCTCATATACTAGCTTGTACTGTGAAGTCTTTAGGACTTGCTTGGGAGTTATGCAGTCCACCCAAAGCACTGCTTTAAGGTTCAAATGCCACTCCCTCTAGTGCTCCGACCCTATTATGTTGATGTGTTAGACTAAATTTTTATTAATCGACCTAGCTAGACCATTTCCCTATGGGTAATAGTTTGAAGATGTCTTTAGGAATATGTCATGCTTAGGTGTAAATTGACATACCTTCAAACTTGGGAATGCTTTTTCATTGTATGAGATGATGGTCTTGGGTAGGCCAAACCTTGATACCGGTTCTTTAAGAAAGTTCACAATCTCTGCCTTAGTTGCATTCTTCAGGGGCATGTCCTCAACCCATCTGGTAAAGTAATCAATGGCCATAAGGATCCACTTATGTCTGACACTGGAGGTGGGATTAATCATCCAATGAAATCAAGGTGCCACTGTGCGAAGGGTTATTCAAACACTATCAGATTCAGAGGCATTGCCAAGTTTTTCCTCCTTCCTGTGAAGAATTGGAATTATTTACAGGATTTAACCAAAGAGTGTGAATCATTGAATAGTGTAGGCCAAAAATACCCCACACACATAATTTTAATGACAGTGGTCTTTGTAGAAAAATGGCTGCCTATGGGACTACTATGGAATATGTCTAGAATTTTCTATGACTGCTCTTGGGTGACACATCATAGAAGAACACCATTGAAGTTCCTTTTGAAGAGAACCCATTGAATAAGCATATACCCACTATTTTGCAACTTATTAAACCTCTTCGTCTGAGAAGGGAGGTCCACTGAATACTTCCTAGTTTGCATGAATCTCATTTTTTCTACTAACTAGTAACCTTGAGACTCATATTCGTTAAGTAAAAATAGCTCTGGTTGTTCTTCATCACATGCACAATCTTCTCCCTCGCATGTTCTTTGTGGGCCTGACCTCAATGTTATATTCAAGGATCTTGGTTATCTAGTTGTCCCTTTTTTCTATGATTTCTCCTTCCATAATATACTCATGTACACTAGAATGCGCTACATATACAACTACCTTGTTGCAAGCTATGAGGTGTCATAAATTTTCTAGTCCCTTAATAATGGAAAATTCCTACCTCTCGATGAAGTTATACTTCATCTCTTAGTCTTTTAAGGTCCAAGAGTGAAAGGCTATCAGATTTTCTCCTTTTCCTTCATCATCCTTTTGGGTCAAAACAATAGCAATGCTATATTTTCTACTGAACACATACATTATGAAGTCCTTTGATAGGTCTAGATTTACCAATACAAGAGTTGAGGAAATAGCCTCCTTGATCTTATCAAAGGCTTCTTTGGCCTCTTTTTCCCATTTAACTAACTGATCCTTCTTGAGCATCAGGGTGATTAGTCTAATTAAACCTGCAAAATTAGAAATGAATTTTCTTACAAAATTTACCTTCCCCAGAAAGGACTGAACTCCCTTTTTTGTTGATTGGAAGGGGCAATTCCTTGATTACCTTCACCCAATCCGGATCGATTGCAACCCCATCCTTAGAAACTACATGTCCCAATAATTTTCCTTGCGGCACTCTGAAAGCACATTTTTGTGGGTTCAAGGATATCTCAAACTCTTGGAATTTTTTTAAAACCATTTCAAGATGATCAAAATGATCATCTTTGGACTTAGAAATTATCGTAAGATCATCCAAGTAGATCAAGATGATATTATTAATCAGTTCTCTAAGGGCAATGTCCATTGCTCTCTGGAAGGTCGCTCCTACATTTGAGAGGCCGAAGGGCATTTTTGCATAGGAAAATGTTCCCCACTTAGTAGTGAATGTTGTTTTGTCTCAATCCTCCTCTTTGACCTAGATCTAGTTGTAACTAAAGAAGCTATCGAGCAAGGAAAACATCTCCAAGCCAGGCACTATTTGCAAAATAGATTCCATGGAAGCCAATGGGTAGTGGTCCTTTAGGGATGCCCTACTCAGATCTGAGAAATCAACACAAAGGTAGATGTCTCCATTCTTATTTCATACCAAAACCAAGTTGGACACCCATCTGATATGCTTGATCGAGAAGACAATCCAGGAGTGGATTAGCTTTCTCAACTCTTGTGCTATTAATGACTCAATCTTTGGATTTACTAGCCTCTACTTCAAGCGGATAGGTTTTTCCCCTTCCATCAATTCTATGGTATGTTGGATGACTTGGGGATCATATCCCTTGAGGTCATCATATGACTGGGCTAATACTCCATATTTTTCACAACAATGTATTATCCTTTCTTTATCATGTTGTAGAACATCCTTTATGACCTTAAGCTTCTTGTTATCTCTGACTTGAAGATCTGCATAGTCACCCTTGTCTGCTACAAACTTCCTCTTGTCATTCCTTGCATCGTCACAATCAAATAGATTTTCAAGAGTGACCAATCCCTTTGGAAGCTTGTTGGACCTCAATTGAATAATTTTCCCTTCATAAGCTTGTGCAATTTTTGGTTGGAGCTAATCAACAAACTCTCCTGAATGTTGAATGAATGAGGCGATGTGTTCATCACTTAGGAACACTTTCCAACTTTGGTCATTAACTAGGATTGTAGATCAGATAATCACTTGCATAGAGTGTATGTTATCAATTAGGTTAGAAACAAGGCCAAATTGAGATCCTATCATCACCAGGTAATCCGCAGTTGCATTCTTCTCTCTAGGCACAATCTGGATATTGAAGGCTTCAAAGCTTTCAATCAGGTCCTAGACCCTATGTCTATAAGATAGCATGCACAAATTCTTTGCTGCAGAGACCCCTCAAACTTGATTGACTACTAGCTCAAAGTATCTAAACACCATTATTTTCTTAACACCTTGTAAACAATGATTTTGGTTTGACCCTTCCAAATGCTTTGTTCCTCCTAAGGTTTTTCACCTAAAAGGAGAAAGGGGATTGGATGGGGGACCAAAATGCAAGGGTTTACACTCAATACTAATGTTAATGAGATGTTTTATTCCTAATTAAGATGTCCTAATGCTCTAATCTAAAATTGAAGTGATCTAATGATGCAAAACTCTAAAAATCTGAAGTGCTATAAAACACAATGTGATATGCAAAAATTCCTAATAATGTAGCTAAATGTTAAAATGATAGGACATAATGAAAGAGATGCACTTGGAACCATAAGTTTGATGTTGGAAGTTTCTTGAATCTTGAAAAATTGATTGGAATGTTGACCGAGACACTTAGGCCAATCTAGGTGACTTAGTCCAAATTTCAGGAAACTTTGTTGAAATGGGAATCTGTCAAATGGGTATCCAAAAATGTCAAAATCAGTTTTTAGGCCTGAAAGTAGGACTAATTCTCCCCTGGTGGTGACTTAGTCCTGTTGTAGATTTTAGGAAATTCGGGACAAAATCTTGTAGTCTTAGGTCTGCACTTCCTTTTTTGATAGGTGTTTGTACTTGATTCTACAGAAAACGGGGCAGAAAGTCTCTCCAAGCTTGAAATAAGGTGATGTTGACTTGATTGACTTTGTGCACTTTTTGACCACTTTTTAACACCTATTTCTTGACAAATATGCATACAAAAGTCACATGCAAAAGGGAAAAAATGGTTGAAGGTTAGAGAATAAGGGTTTGTCTTGGTCAAACCCTACTTTGGCAATCAAACCCTAAACAATGAAATGAGATGAAAAGAGAGTGATAAATAGATAACATGCAAATGCAAATGTCATAAACCTACCACACCATTGATGCTCAAATCTAAAGATGTGCAACGAAGAACTCCAATAGGTTGAATTGATAATGCTTAATTTGATTGAATGCTTAATGAGTGCAAGAGATTATATGTGATTTGGAGATAGATGATTGTAGAAGATGTAAAATGAGGTGAAAATCCCACCCTTGTTTATACTTGATTTTACTAAAATTTCCTGAAAGTAACACATCACAGGCTAACCTCAAGGGTTAGAGGACAAAATCCCACTAGAAATTTAAAATAATTTTGAGTTTTGTGCCAAAAAGGACTAAGTCACCCCTATTGGCGACTTAGTCTGACTTAAGCAAATTAAGTGGGTGTCAGGAATTTCAAGGCATTAAAAGTTGTCCAATGGGAATATCCTTAACAACACACTTGAAAACAGCCAAAAAGTGTATTAAGGGGCCATTTAGACATGAGAAAGGGTTGAATTAGTGAAATTAAGCCTAGAAACACATGAAATATTGTTACAAGACTTTACAACACTTCAGAATAGGACTTAATAAGCGATAAAAAGGTGATTTTTAGGTGAATTGTAATGAATAAAGTCTAAAAAAGTGTAGAAATGTTTTACAACACTTCACAACACCTTCACAAGATGCCATAATTTGAATGTTTAAGCCCTAATGTGAATGTTTTGACCACACTACAACATTATACCTAGGAAAAACCAAGCCAAGTCCCATTAGAAAAACTCAAGTTAGCATAAAAATGTCAACTATACATTTTTTGGCGACACATTAAGCCCCCACTTTAGTGAGAGGGTGAAATTGCTTCAAACTCTTGCTAAAGTAGCCCAACATGCACATTGAGAGGGACCATAATGTAATTATGTTGGTAAGATGAAACAACAATAACCAAGAGGGATGATCAAGCCCCTAGGATCAAGATCTCATGGAAGACCAAACATAAGAACAAAAGAACACACATGATGATGGAAAATAATGAAAGCTTTGATCATTTGTCCAACTCATTGTGGATTAGATCTAGGCTGAGTGCTTGAAAAGGAGGATGCATGCTCACTCTGGTGTGACATAACTCATGGTGGTCTGTTGGGTGAGAAGACCAAAAAAGGTAAGATACACTAGTTGGTATGCACCCACAAACACAAAGGTGGATATGGGAAAGTCATGTTGTTGGATGGGCTTCCCGCTCAACCATATCAAAGCTATACCTCCTGATAACTTTAACAAGGTGCCACAAAGGAAAATTTTGGTTCATGCTTCACGAGAAAAATAAAGCTTTGTATGCTTAGAACTCATGAACAAATGAAAATGTTCCACAGGAATGCAAGCTACATTATGTTCAAAGGAGTCTTATTAGGTTCATGCGAGGTCTATCACTTAGGGAACATTATGTCTAATGTCTCTAAGAAAGGACCAGTCAAAGAATAGAATATTCACAACTTAGGGGATGCAGTGTGTCACATCAATCCATCAAGAGGAACGTAATATGCTAAGATAGATCACACTCATGAAAGACATCACACCCAATGTCATCCACAAAGTGATGAACACATCATATAAAGTAACAAGGCTACACTTAGAATGAAAAAATACAAATGAAATTATGCCAATGTATGCCCCCCAATTTAAAGGAATTTCTACACACCGTTTTGTGAGCAATTACTTTATGAACTGTAGATTTTTGGACCTAATGGACTCTAACTCTTATGGGGTTTTCACCCAAAAGGAGAGAGATTAGATCCAAAAATGCTAAATAGTTCATTTAAATAAAGGATGTGTGCAATGTAATATGATGTAAATGGAATTATTTAAGTGCTACTAAACTATGAAATTGATCAAACATGCATGCAAAATCTAAGAATTATGACTTGTTTGAAAACACATTATGAATTGCAAAAATGAACTAGAAACTTAGATAAATGAAAACAAATTTAATGAGATTGAAAAAAGTGCATTTGGAAGTAGAATGAAGTCATTGGAAATTTTTGGAATGTATCTAAAACTTCTGTAAATGACCAGTGGGAATCATTTTCCAAGCATGGCAAATTAGTCCTGCTTCTACTAAAATCTTCCAAAAACTTGTTTTTGACTGCCGGGAGTTGAAATCTCAAAAAATAAATTTTCAGGCCTACAGGTGGGACTCATTCACCAAGGGTGGTGAATCATTCCGCCTATAGAAATCTAGAAAATTAGAGGAAGGTTTTGAGGAGTTAGATCTGCAATTCTGCCTCTTATAGGTCTTCGCTTCTCAAACTGCCAGAATTGGGTCTGAAAGTGACTTTTTCTTGATGATTTGAATTGAATGAAGGGAAGAAGACTTGAATGAATTTGAAATGTAATCTTCAATGATTCTCAAGCTTCCAAAGGACCTAAATCTACATATAAACAACACAAGAAGAGAGATTGTTGATTGTTAAGGCATGGGGGTTTGCCTTGGTCAAACCCCATTTAGGTAATTAAACCAAATGATGAAATAAGTGAATAAGACATGAAAAAATGGAGTAGATTACCTTGTAATGATGATTGATCTTGGATTTCTGCTGCAATACATGAAAAACTAGCCCTTGAATGCTTTAGAATGCTAACTTGAATACTTTTAATGGAGAAATCTCAACTTGCTTAACTTGTAATAGAAGATGGATGATGAATTGATGATGAGAGGTATAATAATGAGATAATATTTCTAAAATGGGGATAAAAAACTTATCTATAGTCAATTTTTCCCTAGTACATGATTATACTACATCACAGGCTGACATGTACTGAAAATAAACTTTAAATTTCACTTTTTCCCACTCAAGGGTCAAAATGGGGGCTAGATAGGACTCATTCACCAAGCATGGTGAATGAGTCCCACCTAGATGGGACTCATTCACCAAGCATGGTGAATGGGTCCCACAAGGGCCATTCTGACACCTATGAAGCTTAGGAGATAGGAAATAAGGTTTAGATTGCTATCTTCTCAAGTTTTTGATCAATTAAAGCCTCAAGATGAACAATATGGGTGAAATAGGACATGTTAGTGATGATGTAAATATTGAATAGGGCTTGGGACACCTAAATCAATGTGAAAGTGTAATTAAATGCACTTTACAACACTAAAATTAGGTTCACATAGCCAAGAAAAGCACAAGAACCAATGTGAATGTGCAAGACACAATACAACACTAGCTTATCATTAATTTTACATTAAGAACCTTCCAGATTGATGAAATAATGTTATTATAATGTTGAATTAGGGGTAAATAGGTCTATTAGGTCTAGAAAATTGTGAAAGTCCTTTACAAGACCTTACAACACCTTTACAAGATGTTGATAAACACATGTTATTTGATTTGCAAGGGTCCAAGACCTAGTGTGGACACATAAAATGCCTCACAACACTAGATTAGGGCCTCATTAAGTCCAATTATCATGAATTAATCCCATGTCAAGCAAAGGGTAAAATTTTTGAAAGTACATTAAGTGGAAAATGGGTCCCATCCAGGTGGGACTCATTCCCCATGCTTGGCGAATGAGTCCTATCTAGTCCCCATTTTGACCCTTGAGCAGGAAAAAGTGAAGTTTAAAGTTTATTTTCACTTCATGTCATCCTACGATGTAGTATAAATGGGTACTAAGCCACAATTGACTATAAATAAGTATTTTTACCCTCATTTTTACATCTTATCTTCCACATCTTCCACATATCTAACCCTTCATTATCACATCCCTTATCATTGATCTTTCACTCCAAGTCAAGCAAGATCTTCAAGTTAGCATTCTAAACCATGCAAGGTTTGGTTTTTCATGTATTGCAGTAGACATCTAAGATCAATCATCATTACAAGGTAATCTATTCCATTTTTGTATGTCTTATTCACTTATTTCATCATTTTGGTTTAATTACCTAAACAGGGTTTGACCAAGGCAAAACCCCCATGCCTTAACAATCAACAATCTCTCTTCTTGTGTTGTTTGTATGCATATTTAGGTCCTTTAGAACCTTGAGAATCATTTAATATTATTTTTCAAAGTCATTTAAGTCTTCTTCCCTTTATTCAAGTAAAATCATCAACAAAAAATCACTTTTAGGCTGATTTTGGCAATTTCAGAAGCGAAGACCTGTAGGAGGTAGAATTGCATATCTAACTCCACAAAATCTTCCTCTAATTTTCTAGATTTTTGTAGGTTGACTGATTCACCACCTTGGCAAATTATTCCCACTTGTAGGCTTGAAAATTTATTTTTTGAGATTTCAACTCTTGGCAGTCAGAAATATTTTTCTGAAAGATTTTAGCAAAAGCAGGACTCATTCGCCATGCTTGGAAAATAAGTCCCACTGGCCATATACAAAAGTTTCAAAGACATTCTAGAACCTTCCAATGACTTCATTCTACCTCCAAGTGCACTCTGTTCAATCCCATTAAATTTTTTTCATTTGTCTCAGTTTATAGTTTATTGTTGTAATACACAATGTGTTTTCAAACAAGTCATAATTCTTAGATTTTACATACATGTTTGATCAATTTCATAGTTTAGCAACACTTATATCACTCCATTTTCATCACATCACGTTGCACACATCCTAATATGAATGAATTACTTAGCATTTTAGGAACTAACCTCTCTCCTTTTGGGTGAAAAACCCTATAAGAGTTAGAGAGTACATTGGGTCCTATAAGAGTTAGAGAGTAAATACTTTTACTTTCTAATGTGGTGTCTTTTTTAATAGATTTAGCCTTGTATTCATTTTTCATTAGGATTTACATGCTAGATTTTAAAATTTGCATTCATAAAAAGTGCATTTAGGTTGCATTTGTAGCATCTAAATTCATTTAGATTCCATGAAATTCTACATTTTCATTTAGACCTGTGCTTGGTCTTAGAATTCTTAAAATTCAACCTGAAATTTTTGAAATTTTTGCAAAAAGTCCATACTAGGACTCATTCGCCACCTTGGGCGAATCAATCCCTTTTGACCCCTGAAACAACACTTTCCAGAATTCAGAACCTTGTTTTTAGGCTTTTGATTGGTGCCTTAACCTATATATATCAATTAGCTGCATTTTTGTCACATGTATTTCATTAAATTTAGCATTAATTGGCTCATTTCATACATATTTTCACTTTCAAGTTTGAATTCTCATCTTGTTATATCTCATAATTAGTTAATTGTCAACTTTGAAATCTGAAACATTGTTCTTCATTTGCATATTTGCTTTCACATTGTTACCTTTCATGTTTGTAGATTAATCATTGCTTCATGTTTTCTTGAAAAAATTCTATAGTTCTCATCTTTCATGTTCTCTTTTTAGATATCATTACATTTTGTAAGAAAATTTTGTTCAAGGAATATGAATTTGATGTCCTTTCCCCTTTCTTTTTGTTCATCATAGATCCCTCTCCTAGTTCACCTTTGGTGGATGAGGTTAGTTTAATGAAAGAAACCTTGGATAATCAAAATTCTTACATGTTTTCTTCTCCTATTATCCCTCACACTTGTGAAGTGGATATTTTAGTGCTACAAGAACCAATTGATGAGAGTTGTGAACATTTGAGTTGTTTCTCTCCTCTTACCTCTCCTATTAGACATGACATTACTAAAGAAGAGGACTTCACACTAAGTAATCATGATGATCCAACAACACACAATGACAATGAGACCATAGATTCATCTCACAACAATTCCCCTATTTGTGACAATACTTTCCTAAATGATCATAACAAACACATTTGTGAGGAGAATATGTTGATATTAAGAAACCCAATGGTTGACAGTTATAACATTATTTCTCTCCTTCCTAATATTTCTAACAATTGGAAGGCTTTATTTGAACAAGCATATCCACTCATTGACACCCATGAAAATCCTAGTTGTTCTCTCCTTCATGACTCCCCTAATTGTGATGAAGCTTTGACATGTAATGCCTCTCTTGATTGTCACCTTTCTCAAAGCTCTCCTACTAGGGTAGACACTTTGAACCAAGACAATGAGATTATGGACAACAATCAAATTTTCCCTTCTCTTAATATCTCTCCCATTAGTGAAGATGATATTATGGTATTACATGATCCAATCCCTAAAAATCATGAGAATCTTATATGCGAAAATATCATAGAACAAAAAAATTCAATGATTAATAACTCCCTTAGTTCTGATGAAGTTATGTTGGATGAACCAAACCTTAATTGTCATGAACATGAGGTTTTTTATTCTCCTACCAACTCTCCTTTTAGGGAGGATATTATGATTCAAGACAAAGATAATATCCCCTTCTAATACAATGAAGAATCTCATTTAATAAGGGATGTTAACAATATTCAACCTAAAATTATCCTATACCCACCTTCGCATCTGCTTCATCCTTCCATTAAACCTAAACTAACCCTCTAACCACCTTTGCATCTACTTCATCCTTCCAATAAAACTAAACTTATCCTTTACCCACCTTCATATCCCCTTCATCCCTCTAATGTATCGCAACAATCTAGTGATGGTACTATTTCTCATACATATAACACACAAAATAACCAACAACCACCACAAATAAATTCACCATCACTACCTTTACCTAATCCACCTAGTGCTCCTCGTTACCTTCCACCCACAAAAGCATATGATCTTATTGAACAATTAAAGAATACTCCTACCAAAATTTTCCTTTGAGATTTACTTCAAACATCACCAAGTTACAACACCACTCTTCGAAACACTTTACAAAATATAACAATCTCTTCTAGAACCACTCTGAATGATGTGGTAGCTCTTGTTCAAAAACATAGTCTCGATATTACTTTTAACCAACATGAGCTCCCTCCTTTGGAATTAATAAAACAAAGTAAGTCTTTCATGATCATTGCTCAATACAAAACAATAGGCAACAAAAGGACTCTTATAGATAATGGTTTTGCTCTTAATGTGTGTTGTGTGAGTCTCCTTGATCATTTAGAAGTCGATAGATCACAAATCATACCTGATTTTGTCTCGATTTGAGGATTTGATAATACACTATTAAAGCAACCACTCAATGTAATCACTTTTCCTATTACGGTTGGGGTGGTTACTTTGCAAACTCCTATTCATGTCATACCTTATGAACATTCATACAACCTTCTTCTAGGAAGACCATGGATTCATGAGATGAATGAAGTTCCTTCAACCCTCCATCATAAAATGAAATATGTCTATGATAATAAAATTTATCAACTTGAAGTTGATCCTGAGCTTGAAAGTTTCTTGCATCTTGCAAACAGAGCTACAAGTCCTCTCACGGCATTAATTCCAACATCCAACATAGATCCTCTTCAAATTGAACACAACAATATGGAATGGCAATCTAGATTCTTAGGTGACAATTGTGGATCCTTAGAATTCACACCATCATTTATGGGCAACTACATATTCTCACAAAAGATGGAAAAACAACCAAATCAACCACCCATCATGTCAATTCAAACCTCAAATAACTTTTCACAAGCATCCACCTAAAACACTTTAGCCAACAACACATACTCCACAACAATCCCTGATGAACACAATAACGAACAACCTCCTAATTCCAAAACACTCCAAAAGCTTTATGGAAAAGGGTATGACTTCATGAAACAACTTGGGTAGAATGGAAAAGGTTGTGGTGCTTGAGAGAAAGGCATCCGCAACCCTATAGAGCTTAACACACAACAAACAACTCATGGTCTTGGTTATTGTTGTTTCACCAATATCAACAAGCCTTTATATAACATCAATCCTATCACACAAGATTCTTTCAAAACTCTTCCTTATTCACATCAATAACCTTAGTTGCCTCTCCTTGCCTTGTAATAGTTGTAGGATAATTCCATTCTCACTATTACATGTCTTTCATCCATCGCAAGGGGAAGCATACCATCATCTACTTTAGCTCACCTTTGTTCTACACAAAGTGGGGAAAAGGTTAGAAAGCCTTATTCTTGTATGTCACTTGTCGTTGTCTCTTTTGACTTGTTGTTAACCTTTCATGAACATTTAAGCGCAGGCTTGAGATGTGGACGACATGTCTTACTATTGACTCACATATGACATACTCTATTCCTTTCTCTTCCCTTGACATGACACAACTCAACTTCGAAACATATGACTTGGCATACAACTTTCCAAGTTAGCTCTCATGTCTTGCTTTCTTCTTCTTCTCTACTTTCAAGTAATTTATCATAGAATGATGTGTAGCAATTCCTTTAAAGTGGGGGGCATACATTACCATAATTCATTTGCATTTATAGTGTAGCCTTGTTGTTTACATGATTTTTTTGTTATTTTGTGATGAAATTGGGTGTAATGTCCTTCATAAGTGTGATCTATCTTAAAGCATCTTACTATTATTTGATTGGTCCTCTCTTGGAGACATTAGACACAATGTTCCCTAAGTGACTGACCTTACATAAACTGAACAAGACTCCTTTGAACATATTGCACATAACATTTTTACATATTGCATTCTCATTCGGCCACCTTGCATAACACAACTTGCATGCCTGTGGAGTTGTCTTATTTGGTTGGCCACCTTGCATAACACAACTTGCATGCCTATGGTGCCATCCTATTTTTCTTATTTTATGAAACTTAAACCAACATTTGCATTTACATTTCTTTGGCTTCATGGTGACTTGATAAAGTTATCAAATGGATAATGCTTTAACACAGTTGATTGGGAAGCCCAACTAGCAGCATGACTTTTGGCTGTAGCCACTTTTCTTTTGTGTTTTGTGAGTACATGCCAACTAGTGTATGCTACTCTTTTCCTTTTCTTTATGTTTTGGCCCTTCTCACCCCATGAATGATCCAAAGTTTTGTGAGCCCAGAGTGACTATATCTTGTCCATCTCATTCCTTTTCTTCCTTGCCTTTGTATGATCTTGTATCTTTGGGGCTTGGCATACATGTGAATCTCTCTTGAAAGGCTAATTTAGTGTGAGGAAGCAAGTTTCTCTCACTAAAGTGGGGGCTTAATGTACCTTCAAAAATTGTACCCTTTGCTTGACATGGGATTAATTCATGATAATTGGACTTAATGAGGCCCTAATCTAGTGTTGTGAGGCATTTTATGTGTCCACACTAGGTCTTGGACCCTTGCAAATCAAATAACATGTGTTATTAACATCTTGTAAAGTTGTTATAAAGTCTTGTAAAGGACTTTCACACTTTTGTATACTTAATAGGCCTATTTTCCCCTAATTCAACATTATAATAACATTATTTCATCAATCTAGAATGTTCTTAATGTAAAATTAATGATAAGCTAGTGTCGTAATGTGTCTTGCACATTCACATTGGTTTTAGTGCTTTTCTAGGCTATGTGGACCTAATTTTAGTGTTGTAAAGTGCATTTAATTACACTTTCACATTGATTTAGGTGTCCCAATCCCTATTCAATATTTACATCACTAACATGTCCTATTTCACCCATATTGTGCATCTTGAGGCTTTAATTGATCAAAAACTCAAGAAAATAGCAATCTAAACCTTATTTCCTATCTCCTAAGCTTCATAGGTGTCGGAATGGCCCCTGTGGGACCCATTCACCATGCTTGGTGAATGAGTCCTATTTGGCACCCATTTTGACCCTTGAGCGGGGAAAAGTGAAAATTAAATTTTATTTTCACTACATGTCGTCCTGTGATGTAGTATAATCGGGTACTAGGGCACAATTGACTATAAATAAGTGTTTTCATCCTCATTTTAGACATCTTATCTCATTATTATACCTCTCATCATCAATTCATCATCCATCTTCTATTATAAGTCAAGCAAGTTGAGACTTCTCCATTAAAAGTCTTCAAGTTAGCATTCTAAAGCATTCAAGGGATGGTTTTTCATGTATTGCAGAAAAAATACAAGATAAATCATCATTACAAGGTAATATACTCCATTTCTACATGTCTTATTCACTTATTTCATCATTTTGGTTTAATTACCTAAACGGGGTTTGACCAAGGCAAACCCCCATTCCTTAACAATCAACAATCTCTCTTCTTGTGTTGTTTGTATGCAGATTTAGGTCCTTTGGAAGCTTGAGAATAATTGAAGATTACATTCCAAATTCATTCAAGTCTTCTTCCCTTCATAGTCAAATCATCAACAAAAAGTCACTTTCAAACTTGATTCTGGCAATTTCAGAAGCAGAGACTTGTAGGAGGTAGAATTGCAAATCTAACTCCACAAAATCTTCCTTTGATTTTCCAAATTTCTGTAGGTGGAATGATTCACCACCCTTTGCGAATGAGTTGCACTTGTGGGCCTGAATATTGATTTTTTGAGATTTCAACTCCCTCTAGTCTAAAACAGGTTTCCAAAAGATTTTAGCAGAACTAGGAGTGATTTGCCATGCTTCATGAATGAGTCCCACTGGCCATTTACAAAAGTTTCAAAGACATTCTAGAACCCTCCAATGACTTCATTCTACCTCCATGTGTACTTTTTTCAATCTCATTAAGTTTTTTTTTTATTTAAGTTTCTAGTTCATTGTTGCAATTCACAATATGTTTTCAAACAAGTCATAATTCTTAGATTTTGCATGCATGTTTGATGAATTTAATAGTTTAGAAGCACTTAAATCATTCTATTTACATCATATTACATTGCACACATCCTTTATTTAAATGAACTAGTTAGCATTTTTGGATCTAATATCTCTCCTTTTGGGTGAAAACCTTATAAGAGTTAGAGAGTCTATTAGGTCCAAAAATCTACAATTCACTTTAAAGTAGCAAAGGAAGAAAAGAAGACGTGAGAGCTAACTTGTAAATCCCCTATTCCAAGTCATTTTTCTAAGTTATATTGTTTCATTTAAATTAAAAAGAAAAGAAAAGAAAAGAAAAGGAGGGTTGCCCCCAGAAATGAATACACCAAACACATAAGGGATCTATGGATTTAGGGTCAGTATGTTCGTTGTTGCAATGTTTTGTTTTTTTATGAAAGAGCTCAAAACTTTCATCATTCCCCAAAGCGCATAGAATTGGAAGAATGACACAAATATAGCAGAACATGGAAGAGACATTGTGGTCTCAATGCTTTGCATCATCCCCAAAAGGAAAACACAAGCGAAAAGAAAAAAAAAAGGCAAAAGAAAAGAAAAATATTTTGGGTCAATATGAAGGAGACATTTTGTTCTCAATGCCTTGCAGAATCCCCAAAAGGAAAACACAAGAGAAAATGAAAGATAAAAAGGACCTTTTCGGTCAGCATGGAAGAGACATAGGGTGTCTCAACGCTTTGTGTCATCCCCAAAAGGAAAACAAAAAACAAAAAGGAAAAAAGGAAAGAGACCTTTTGGGTTAACATGGAAGATACATAGGGTGCCTCTACACTTTGCATCGTTCCCAAAAGGAAAACAGAAAACAAAAAGTGAAAAAGGACAAATTATGATAGATAGAAGAATAGAGGTACAAATAGAAGAAATGTACAAAGAGAGAGAACATCAAATGCATGATACAGGGGAACACAATACAAACATAAAACAAATGTAAATGTAAAGGGAGCTAGTCAAGAAAATGTAATTCAACCATTAATTGAGGTATTGGATTCTCAAGCTTGATTAGTTTGAGTAGAAGGGAAATAATGTAGTTAATAGACGAGAAAAAATGCATTACTAGGATAAGGCTAACAATTTCTTTCCCTCACCGAATGTAAGGCCAAAATGAGCCAGGAAAGGTGATGGGATGAATCATGAAATAGTGAGAATGGAAAATTATACAACCATGCCATGATAAAAGGATTTTAGTTCTTAAGAGATAATGGGAAAGCATTCAGAATCAGTGAAGTGATACTTGTTCAATATGTCATCCAATGTTCAACATTATTCAGTGTGGTGTCCAAGAACACAATGATATTTGCAAAATGGTATGTTAGAATCATTGGGATGTATAACCAACCTATTCTTAGGTGGTAAGTGTATAAGACCTTTGTTTAAAAGCAAATGAATTCTTCGTTCACATTCAGGTGGAGGATGTGTAGGTAACTTGAGTTTTTTTAATTTGTAAGGTTATTTTTGTTTGCTAGACTCCCCTTTTTCATGAATGGAAGGAGGAAGAGGTCCCATGGGGATCCTAGCATCCTTTTCACTAAAATCAAGTAACCGTTGTTCACGTGGAAGGCAAATGTTCAAGTTAGGAGGAGAATCAAAGATCACTGTATCATCATCTCGAAGTCTCTAATATTTAAAAGGAGGCTTGTTGTCATGAGGAGGATCTTGATATCCTCATCCTATTTTTTTTTCTTCTTGTGATTTTTTTTCAAAGAGTTGGTGAATGTTATGTTCATTTGTTGTATCACAACCTTGTTTTCTTAATATAGTAAAGCCCTTTCCATAGGTTTCTTCAAGGTTGATTGGCGTGTTTGTAACTTTGTTGTCATAAAATGGTCGTGGAGGTGCTTGTTGAGAGGAACTAGGTCCACTTGATGAAGGGAACTTATGTCCTTCAGTTCTTTCAAGATGAAGATAACCAAATGTATCAGGGGGTGCAATAGTAGGGAGAGTTTGTGACCTCATGGATGGGTAAAAGGTTGCATTGGCTTCAAGGTTATTAAGGAATTCGTTGGAGAACTTATTCATGCTATCGTCATCTTCTCTAATGATGTCTACATCACGAGGAGGACAATCATGAGGAGTTGGAGGAGCATGGATAGGCTCAAGATCAATAGGATAATAGCCAAAGGCACAATTGGACATGTCTACTAAGGATTTCAAGGAATTCCAAATCTTATCAAATAAAAAGGCCATGATGCAAGAGAAATGAAATGAAAGAAACAACAAATATGAAAAGTATAACAAAGTAAAGTGACAGAAACTAGAATTACAAAAAATACAGTGCAAAATATGCAAAAGGACTAAGTCGCCCAAGGTGACAATTTAGTCCTACTAATGATTTTTTTGTGTTTTTTCAAAAAAATTAAATGCAATTCTATCTCTTTCAGATGCACAAATGGAACTACAGTATGTAAATGCAAAATTGTTGTGTTTTGTAATGCAAAAACGATGTAATAATGCAATCTAAGTGAGTTTTTCACTAATATGATTTTAAAACCATAGGATGCAGTGTAATCAATGCAAGATGCAATGCAAATGAAACCTAGGATGCAGTTTTCAAATAAAAAAGGAATATGTTCAAATGACAGGTTAACCAAAATGTAAATAATGATTTTGCTTTTCCCCTCACAATGCTTTGCTCCTCCATGGGTTTTTCACCTAAAAGGAGAAAGGGGATTGGATGGGGGACCAAAATGCAAGGGTTTACAATCAAGACTAATTTTAATGAGATTCATTATGCCAAATTAAGATGCCCTAATGCTCTTATCTGAAATTGAAGTGATCTAATGATGCAAAACTATAAAAATGTGAAGTGTTGGAAAACACAACATTTCTGATATGCAGAAATGCCTAATAATGTAACTAAATGTTGAAATGACAGAATAAAATGAAAGATATGCACTTGGAATCATTAGTTTGATGTTGGAAGAGTCTATAACCCTAAAAAATTGACTGGAATATTGACTGGGACACTTAGGCCAATCTGGGCGACATAGTCCCAATTTTGGGAAACTTTGCTGAAATAGGAATCTTTCAAATGGGTATCTAGAAATGTCAAAATCAATTTTCAAGCCCGAAAGTGAGACTAATTCACCCCTGGTGATGACTTAGTCCTATTGTACATTTCAGAAAATTTGGGACAAAATCTTGTAGTCTTAGGTCTACACTTCCTTTTCTGAAAAAGGGGCAGAAAGTCTCTCCAAGCTTGAAATAAGGTGATGTTGACTTGATTGACTTTGTACACTTTTTGATCACTTTTTAACACCTATTGCTTGAAAAATCTACATACAAAAGTCACATGCAAAAGGGAAAAAATGGTTGAGGTTTAGAGAATAGGGGTTTGCCTTGGTTAAACCCTACTTTGGTAATCAAACCCTAAACAATGAAATGAGATGAAAAGAGAGTGATAAATAGATAACATGCAAATGCAAATGTCATAAACTTACCACACCATTTATGCTCAAAACTAAAGATGTGCAATGAAGAACTCCAATAGCTTGACTTGATAATGCTTGATTTGCTTGAATGCTTAATGAGTGCAAGAGATTATATGTGATTCAGAGATAGATGATTGTAGGATATGTAAAATAAGGTGAAAAACCATTATTTATACTTGATTTTACTAAAATTTCTTGAAAGTAACACATCACACGCTGACCTCAAGGGTTAGAGGACAAAATCCCACTAGAAACTTAAAATAATTTTGAGTTTTGTGCCAAAAAGGACTAAGTCACCCCTATTGGCGACTTAGTCCCACTTAAGCAAATTAGGTGGGTATCAGGAATTTTGGGGCATTAAAATTTATTCAACGGGTATATCCTTAACAAAACACTTGAAAATGGATAGAAAGTGTATTAAGGGGTCATTTATACATGAGAAAGGGTTGAATTAGTGAAATTAAGCCTAGAAAAGCATGAAATCTTGTTACAAGACTTTACAACACTTTAAAATAAGACTTAATAAGTGATAAAAAGGTGATTTTTAGGTGAATTGTAATGAATAAAGTATAGAAAAGTGTAGAAATGTTTTAAAACACTTCACAACACCTTCACAAGACACCATAATTTGAATGTTTAAGCCCTAATTATGTGAATTTTTTAACCACATTACAACATTATACCTAGGAAAAATCAAGCCAAATCCCATTAGAAAAAATCAAGTCAGCATAAAAATGTTAACTATACATTTTTTGGTGACACACGCCCATCCGCTCTACAAGACTTAGACCTTGTATGAGGCCTTTGTATTCAGCTTCATTGTTTGAATAGGAAAATTGATAGCGAAAAGATCTGAGTGTCTTTTCGTTGGATGGGGGAGTCAAACATATCTTGTCTCCTCCACCAACTTTGCATCTTGCTCCATCAAAATGAAGCTTCCATAGTTCTGAGGAATGACCACCCTCAAGTCCTTTCATTACCTTCAGAATCACTTGATCTTTATCATAGATGACATAGGTTCCCAATCTAGTTGCATGATAATTTCTGAAAGGATCAATGTTTATAAATTCACTCAAGAGGACTTCCTCTTTATCAGTTTGGTCTATGGTCATCTTCTCATCCTCAAATAGTTCAATACAATACATCTCATTATTGGTTATAGAGGTATGAGTAGCCTCAAAGTTGATCATGGCTTCATTTACCACATGTTTTCAATGCAAAGGTTTAGACAATATCTTCATCTTAGGTCCATGCTTGATCCTAAGAATCAATTGTGACCAATCTAAAGAAAGATACCCACCTATCTTGGTAGTGAACTCCCGAGATAAGCAAAGACCAAACATGGGGGGGATGTCAATGATCATGGTATCTTGTGGAATAGTGATACTAGGGTAGGAGAATAGAGTCAAGGGGAGGTTCTTAATGACACCTACAATTTCAACCTTATTCTCATCAAGCTGCATAACCCCTCTATTTAAAGGTTCATAGCTAAGTCCTAAGGCTTTAGCTATCTACTTGGGCATGACTTGTGTGCTAGCACTAGAGTCAATCATAGAATTTTTTAACAATTTCTTACCCACAATGAGAGTTAAGAAAAAGGGTTTTGGTTTTGACTTACCTTTATTTTCGATAGAGGCTTCTTCTCCATTGTTTGTGAGGACTTTGGCCTAAGACAATGAATCAATGACCTTTCCCTTGGATGGTTTCTCTATTGGATCAATTCTTGCATCTTCTAGTAGCACCTTCCACACAATAATGAATTTTGTCCTAGAATAGCTAAGATATCCAAAAGGGATACATTAGCAGAGGCTTTCTTCAATTGTTCCAACACATTGAATGGTGGTGGAGTCAAAGAATTCTACTCCTTTTTCTTTATTATAAAAATATCCTTGTGTGACTGAAATTGTTGTACAACCACAGAGGAGCTGGGAGCTTGGTCAAGAATAATTTTAAGTTTTTAAATGACTAGTTCACTCGTGAATCTCCTCTTAGAGTGAGTGTTATAATCTGATTGCACTTGTGGGGCCTTTGATGTGGATGCATCATTTGCAAACACCACCTCTTCTTCTTCCATCCATGAGAATAGTGTGTGATCAGGAGCTATATTTGTTTCTTGCTCCCAGGACATTCCTTGCATTTGAGCGGTGAGTACCGCATTTTCCATTTATAGAGAGGCATATGTATAACCTCTTGAGTCTAGCGTGATGCCTTGACTGCGATGTTCTTTCACTCTTTTCTATAAATTTCCACATGAATAATTTTGGGGCATATGTGCTTCATTGCAGGGAAAGCACCAAGAATTGATGTCATTAGCGAGATTATTTTGTTCTACTACTAGGTTTTTATTCAAACTTGGGTGAACATTTTGTAGTGGAGTAGGCATAGGTACTATCTGGTTATTTTTTGAGTCTGTGGATTTGTGTGCACACCTCCTTGGAATTGATTTTGTTGGTAGGAAGATCTTCCACCTTGGTAATTTTGGTAAGTTGGCTTGAGAGAAATGGATTGTTGTTGCTTGATAATAGTTATTTCATTTGAGATGTTTTGCAACAACTCTTTGACGTTGTTCATCTCATCCTTTGAAGAGTTATACATAGAAGAAATTTTTGTGGTGCACTCAAATATGCGTACATAGATCAATTGGGGAGGAGCATACGCACTGGTAGAAGCTATTTCCTGGGCAAGAACTGACAATTCTATAAACATAGGCATGCGGGCCAAGGTAGTAACTTTCTGGCATTGATCAAATTATTCTCCACCTTAATAGTGATGTTATATGCATCTTGCAAGGTGTTCCCACCAAGGGACTAAATCATCACCATAATGTCAATGTTGAGAGACTTTAGATAGAACATGAATGCCAAATCGGTAGGCGGATGAATAACAGTTTGGATCCTTTGCGAAGTCATGTGAAACCAGGCATTGAAGTCAGTCATGGCCTCCTAAGGGGCTCGATTTATGGTCACCAGTTGTTGGAATAGTGAAGACCAATCTCCATTGTTTGAAAACCGCTCATAAAAAGGCTCTTCGAGCTAATCCCAGGTATTGATGGTATTGGCTTCCAAAGTGTAGTACCAATCTAGTTCCCTTCCTTTGAAAGAGGCTACAAGAAATCTTAGTTCTACATTTTGATTAGTTATACTATGCACTAAACACACGTTTGCCACATCTTACATATGATTAGATAGTGTTTTTGAACCTTCACCAGTGAAGTTTGGTAAAGCTTTAAAAGCTAACATTGGGATAGGAGCCCAAATGGCCAATGCTACTAGTGCGATAAGGGGGCTTCTAGCATCCCATACTACAAAATTTTGGTTAGGCATTGGTAACAAGACTTGAGGAGGGGTTGGGATGTTCACTGGATGGATTCTTGCTTGTACTGTTACCAACGGTGGTACTAGCAAGCTAGGGTTATTCGATGTTTGGGATCTAGTAACAAGTCTATGGCTCATATACCCACTTTAAATTTAGATGCATTCAAACAAAGTCCCACCGGACATGCTAGAAAAAGAATTGGTGATGCCTAAAATTTCTACACACACAGCCTTATGGGAAACTCAGTTAATGGGGGGACCAATTGCACTAAACTAAGTGACCTTCGGGTTTTAAAGAAGTTGGATCTTCTTATATTGGTGGGTTTGGAAAGGGAAAAAGAATCAGATATATAAAATAAATTCTAATCTAAGGCGATGTGCCAAGATTTAAGTAAGTAGGCATAGGAAATATTCCCTTTCAGGTGAGATTTGAGGGCCAGTTCAGCAATCTGCAAGCCCGAAAATAACAGAAAGCAGAGATGAAATTCTAAATAATTCAATAAAATGACATAATATAACTTCCATATACATTTACTAAACAAGAAAAGTTCAAGACATGATCCGAACAATAAAATTTATTTTGAAATTGTAGAAGTCTTGTAGATAAACTACTTAGTACAACATACAACACAGTATAATGTCTTATTAATTAACTAAGAAATAGAGAGGCTAAACAAATTGGCACATTTTGTGAGTCTTAATACAATAATTAAAATAAATATAAAGGCCTACAATCTTTCAATACTTTTTTTGTGTATTTTCAAACCCTTTTTCAGAGATTCGAAGCAGTATATATAGATCCCTCCACTGCTGCAAATCCAATAATTGAAAAGATTCCTCAGGCATAGGCTACACCGCCCACCGCAACAATTCTCCAAAATCGATGAAACAAAAAAGATTATGAAATGTGGCATCCAATTTCCTCAAACAAAGTGCACCCAAGTTCTACAAATGATGGATGTGGTCCCAGAGGGGAAGCAACGAAATTCTTATGAAGACATGTGTCTAACTATCTGTAGAATTGATTAGGACACATGGCATAGAGGTAGGGCCTCTCATTCTTCCTTACTTCATTTGAGATTGAAGTCCCTGCGAAGACAACATGTGGAGAAGAGGTAGGGACTCTAATTCATTCTTCCTTTTGCAACTATGATCCCTACGGAGGTGACTTGTGGCACAGTTTGTGCTTCAAGTGTTGACTGTGGGGTCTGCCAAAAAGTGTTCGGAGAATGATGCAATGTTGCACACGATCAGAGCTCATAGATTAAGTAAGGGAAAAGAGTTACCAAAGGCACGTACTATCTATGGGTAGGTGCATGAAGATGGGTAGCCAATTTGTGGCCAATTTACTTTTCATCTTGAAATAGCAAAAATGTGAGCGCGTTATAGTAAAACGTGCTTGCGTTATGGCGTGGTAATAACCGAGCCTAGGATCAGTCATTACCAAGCCATAACATGAGCGCATTATAACACACTCGTGTTATGGTTTAAATTTCAAAAAATGCATACATTTTGAGTTCAAAAAATGTGCATTTTTTGAAATAAAAAAACATTTTCAAAATGCGAGCATGTTATAACATGCTCGCATTTTGGTCTAAATTGAAATTTTTTTGTTCTCTTTTTATTGTCTCTTTCTTCTTGTTATCTTTTAGGGAAATTGTATACATGAAATAAAAATTCAAGTATAAGTTGACATTTACATATCGACATTTACTTTCTTATACTTTAAGCTATATTTCATGTATATAGGCAGGATGTTTGAGAGTGTTTCATATCTCTAGGAGTTATAATTCAAATTCTAATTTTTGGAAGATCTCAAAAAAATAGACTTAGTCAAATTTCAATAATCAACATGTCAAATTTTAGTAATCAACAAGTATCATCTTTCTCTCTCTATCTCACTCATTTCTTATCCCTTATGCTCTAGACCTCTCTCTCACACTCTTTCCTTCCCTCTATACTTCTATCTATCTAACCTCTCTCTCACCTTCAATCCCTCCCTCCTTTCCTCCTTCCCTCCTTTCCTCTCTAATTTTCTCTATCTCCCCCTCTCTCTCTGTCTTCCTTCCTCCCACCCACCTTCCCTCTCTACTCCACTCTATCTAACCTATCCCTCTCTACCTCTCTCTTTTCCTCCCTCCTCTCTCTCTCTCTCTTCCTTCATCCCAACCACGTTCCCTCTCTACTTCTCTCTATCTAACCTATCCCTCTTTGCATATCTCTCACCCTCCCTCCTCTCTCTCTCAATCTCTTTACCTTCCTTCTTCCCTCCTCTCTCTCTCATTCTCTTTATTACACCTATCTCTCTCTCTATCCCTCCCTTGACCTCCCCTCTCTACTTCTCTCTATCTCCCTCCCTCCTCCCTCCTCTCTATGTCTCCTTCCCTATATACTTCTCTCTACCTCTCTCCATCTCTACCTCTCCCTCCCTCTCCCCCTCTCTCTTAATCTCCTAACCTTCCTCCTTCCCTTTTTGTTTCTCTCTCACACACAATTTCTCCCCCCATCTCTCTCTTTGGTTTTGGCTTTATGGTTTATGGTTTAGGATTTATTATTTAGAGTTTAGGCTTTATGGTTTATGGCTTAGGCTTTAGATCCAACCCCCTCTCTCCCCTCTCTCTTGAAGGTCTATCCCTCCTATCCCTCCCGCCCCCTCTCTCTATCTCTCTTAGGTCTCTCCCTACTAGGTCCCCTCTCCCTCCCACCATAACTAGAGAACACACACACTCTCTATGTCTCTCTCTAAGGTCTCTCCCTCACCCCCCCCCTCTCTCTCCCTCTCCCACTCCCTCTCTCCTAGTTCTCTCCCTCCCACCCCCTCTCCCTCTCTCAAGTCTCTCCCTCCCACCCTAACTAGAGAATCTCTCTCTCTTCCTCTCAGCCCCTAAATCTTAGGTCAATCTCTACCACCCCCTCTCCCTCTCCCAACCCCTCTCCCTCTCTCAAGTCTCCCTCCCACCCTAACTAGAGAACTCTCTCTCTCTCAAGTCTCTCCCTCCCACCCTAACTAGAGAACTCTCTCTCAGGTCTCTCTCTCTCTCTCTCTCTCTCTCTCTCTCTCTCTCTCTCTCTCTCTCTCTCTCTCTCTCTCTCTCTCTCTGCACTCTCCCTCTCTCTCCCTCTCCCTCTCTCTGGTCTATCCCTCCCCTCCACTCTCTCTCCGTCTATCCCTCCTTATCCCTTCTCATTTATCTCCCTCCCTACCCTCCTCTCTCTCTCAAGTATCTCCCTCCCATCCCCTCCCCCTCTCTCAAGTCTCTCCCTCCCACGCTAACTAGAGAACATGCACAGACACTCTTTCTCTCTTTGGTTTCTCCCTCACACCCCCTCACTTTCTCTCTATCTCCATCTCTTTATCTCTCTCCCACTCCATACCTATCCCTCTCCCTCTCTCTCCCTTCCACCCCATCTCCATATCTCAGGTCTCTCCCTCCCACCATAACTAGATCTCTCTCTCTCCTACCCCCTCTCCCTCTCCCTCTCCCTCTCCCTCTCCCAAGTCTCTCTGTCCCACCCTAACTAGAGAATTCTCTCTCTCTCTCTCCATCTCTACCCCTCTTTTAGCTCTATCCCTCCCCCTCTCTCAAGTCTCTCCCTCCCACCCTAAGTAGATAAATCTCTCTCTCTCTCTCTCTCTCTCTCTCTCTCTCTCTCTCTCTCTCTCTCTCTCTCTCTCTCTCTCTCTCTCTCTCTCTCTCTCTCTCTCTCTCTCTCTCTCTCTCTCTCTCTCTCTCTCTCTCTCTCTCTCTCTCTCTCTCTCTCTCTCTCTCTCTCTCTCTCTCTCTCTCTCTCTCTCTCTCTCTCTCTCTCTCCTCTCTCCCTCTCACCCCTCCCCATCTTCTCAAGTCCTCCCTCCACTAACTAGAACTCTCTCTCTCTCTCTCTCTCTCTCTCTCTCTCTCTCTCCTCTCTCTCTCTCTCTCTCTCTCTCTCTCTCTCTCTCTCTCTCCCCCAAGTCCTCTCCATCCACCACCTCTCCCTCTCAAGTCTCTCCTCCCACCTAATAGAGACTCTCTCTCTCTCTGTGTATTTTCTCTAAGGTCTCTCATCATGCCTCCTCTCTCTCTCTCCGTCTCTCCTCTCTCAAGTCCTCTCTCACTCACTCACTCACTCCTTTTTATCTCTCTCCCTCTATATAGCCCTTAAAACCTCTACCTCTACCTCTATCTCTCTCCCCTCCCTCACTCACTCCTCCTCTTTTTCTCCTCTCTCCCTCTACTCTTAACCCTTAAACCTCTGCCCTCTACCCTCTGTCTCTCTCCCACTGCCTCACTCCTCTCTCTCTCAAGTCTCTCCTCCTACCCCCTCTCCTCTCCAAGTCTCTCTCTCTCCTCCTCCCTCCTTCCTATCTCTCTCCCCTCACCCTCACCCTCCATCTCACCCGCTCACTCCACACTCCTCTCTCCTCCTCCAATCCTTCTATCTCTCTCCCTCTACCATCTGCCCATGTCTCCTCTCCTCCTCCCCATCTCTCTCTTCAAGTAACTCCCTCCTACCCCCTCTCCCTCTCTCAAGTCGCTCTCTCTCCTCTCTACCCTTAACCCTTAAACCCTTAAACCCTCTACCCTACCTATCCAATTCGGTGAAATTGGAAATGTAGTGGCTTATTTGAAAAAATGGGTTCAAGAAATGGGGTCTCTCGATGATGTAAATCACCAAGAGACCCCATTTCTCAGAACCATTTTTTCAAAATGGTCATGTTAGGTTGTCAATTACACCCGATTTGGCAAGCTAGTAGGCCCTTTACCCTCTAATCTTAACCCTCTACCCTCTATCTCTCTCCCACTCATCCCTCTCTCTCTTTTTCTATCTCTCTCTTTCAAGTCTTTACCTCCTACTCCCTCTCCCTCTCTCAGGTCTCTCTCTCTCACTCACTCCCTCTATCTCTCTCCCCTCTACCCTTAACCCTAAACCCTTAAACTCAAAACTCTTAAACCCTCTACTCTTAACCCTCTACCCTCCATCTCTATCAAGTCTCTCCCTCTCCCTCTCTCAAGTCTCTCTCTCTCACTCACTCCTATCTGTCTCCCCTCTACCCTAAACCATCTACCCTCTACCCTTAAACCTCTACCCTCTACCCTTTATCTCTCTCCCAATCCCTCACTCTCTCTTTCTTTCAAGTCTTTCCTTCCTACCCCCTCTCTCTCTCTCAAGTATCTCTCTCTCACTCACTCACTCCTTCTATCTCTATCCCCTCTACCCTTAACCTTTAAACCCTTAAACCCTCTACCCTAGCTTGCCAATTCGGTGAAATTAGGAATATAGTGGCCTATTTAAAAAAATCGGTCCAACAAATGGGGTCTCCCGGTGATGTAAATCACCGGGAGACCCCATTTCTTGGACCCATTTTTTCAAACAGGAAAGTTAGGTTTCCAATTTCATTGGATTGCTAAGCTAGTGGGCCCATTGGCTTGCCAATTTAGTGAAATTGGCAATGTAGTGGCCTTTTTGAAAAAATGGGTCCAAGAAATGGGGTCTCCCTATGATTCAACATATAGGGTTGAGGGATTAGGTTGGAGGACCTATAGGGTTGATGATTTAGGGTATTAGGTTGAGGGTATATGGTTGAGGGATTAGGGTAGAGGGTAGAGGGTATTGGGTTGATGGAAGAAGGTAGAAGGTTTAAGGGTTTAGGGTTAAAGGGTTTAGGGTTGAGGGTAGAGGGTTTCAAGTATAGGTTTGATGGTATATGTTTGAAGGATTAGCTTGAGGTTCCAATGTATAGGGTATAGGGTATAAAGGTTGAGGGTTGAGGGTTTAAGGGTTGAGGGTTGAGGGATTAAGGGTTAAGGGTTGAGAATTGAGGTTTGAGGTTTTAATGTATAGGGTGCAGGGTAGAGGGTAGAGGGTTTAAGGGTTTAGGGGTTAAGGGTTTAGGGTTTAAGGTTGAGGGTAGAGGATTGAGGGTATAGAGTTGAGGGATTAGGGTTGAGGGTCCAATGTATAGGGTAGAGGATATAGGGGTTGAGAGATTATAGTTTAAGGGTTAAGGGTAGAGGGTAGAGGGTAGAGGGTTGAGGGTTTAAGGGTTGAGGGATTAAGGGTTGAGGGTTGAGGGTTTAAGGTTGATGGTAGAGGGTTTATGGTTTAGGCTATAGGTTTGATGGCATATGGTTGAAGGATTAGGGTTAACAGTCTAATGTATAGGGTAGAGGATATATGGGTTGAGGTTTAAGGGTTAAGGGATTAAGGGATGAGTGTTGAGAATTGAGGGTTGAGGGTTGAGAATTAAACCATAAAATCTACACCATCAAACCTCATCCCCATACCCTATACCCTAAACCTTAAACATTATCCCTAAACCCTTAACCCTATAATTAAATGCTAAACCCTACATTAAACTTTGTACCCTAAACCTTAATCCCTAAACCCAATAACCTAAACCCAATACCCTCAACCCTATACCCAATACCCTAAACCCTAATCCCTATACCCTATACACTTAACCCTACACCCCCAGCCTTGAAAACTATACCTCAACCCTCAACCCTATACCTTAAACCCTAAACCTTAAACCCTACACCTTCAACCCTCATCCCTATACCCTATACCCTCAACCTTATAACCTAAGCCCTGAAAATCATCCCTCGACCCTATTCTTAAACCCTAAACCCTAAACCCCAAACCTCAATCCTAAACCAAATATTCTAAGCCCTAATCCCTATACCCTATACACTTAGCCCTATACCCTCAACCTTGAACAATATCCCTCAACCCTCAACCCTATACCTTAAACCCTAAACCCTACACCCTCAACCCTCATCTCTATACCCTACACCCTCAACCTCATACCATAAACCCTAAACATTATCCCTCAACCCTATACTTAAACAACAAACCCTAAACTATCAAGCCTTAACCCTATACCTTGTACCCTTAATCTTACACCCTAAACCCTAATCCCTATACCCTATACACTTAACCTCATACCATAAACCTTGAACATTATACCTCAACCCTCAACCCTTAAACTTATACATAAATCCTAAAACCTAAACCATCAACCCTAAACCTAATATCCTCAACCCAATACCCTCAAATATATACCCAATATCCTAAACCATAATCCATCTACCCCATACACTTAACCTTATACCCTCAACCATAAACACTATCCCTCAACCCTATACCTAAAACCCTAAACCCTACACTCTCAACCCTCATCTCTATACCCTACACCCTCAACCTCATACCCTAAACCCTAAAAATTATCCCTCAACCCTATACTTAAACAAAAAACCCTAAACTCTCAAAGCTTAACCCTATACCTTATACCATTAACCCTACACCCTACACCCTAATCCCTATACCCTATACACTTAACCTCATACCCTCAACCCTGAACATTATACCTCAACCTTCAACCCTCAAACTTATACGTAAATCATAAACCCTAAACCATCAACCCTAAACCTAATATCCTCAACCCAATACCCTCAACTATATACCCAATATCCTAAACATAATCCATATACCCTATACACTTAACATTATAGACTCAACCCTAAACACTATCCCTCAACCCTCAACCCTATACCTTAAACCCTAAACCCTAAAACCTCATCCCTTATCCCTATACCCTCAAATTTATACCTAATATCCTAAACCTAAATCCCTATTCCCTATACACATAACCCTATAACCACAATCCTATGCCTTAAACACTAAACCTTACACCCTCAACCCTCATAGGGGGAGAGAGAAAGAGGGGGAGGGAGGGATTGGAGAGAGAGAGAGAGAGAGAGAGATTGGGAGGGAAAGAGGAGATAAGGATAAGTAGAGAGGGAATGAGAGTTAGAGAACATGAGAGATAAATATTAGATAAGGAAGGACAAATGGAGGGAGAGGTATGGAGGGAGAGAGAGGGAGGTGAGAGAGAGGTTAGATAGAGAGTAGTAAAGAGATTTTGGTAGGGAGTTATAGACGGATATGTGGGTAGAGAGGGATTGGTGAGAGAGAGAAATAGAGAGAGATAGAGATAGAGGGAAGGAGGGAGGGTGGGTGAGAGAGGGGAGGAAGGGAGAGGTAAAGATGGATATGAGAGATAAAGATAAGTAGAGAGAGGGAATGTTGACATATAGAGAAGGAGAGAGTTACATAGAGGGAAAGAGAGAATGGTGAGATAGAGAGGAGACAGTGAGAGAGAAAGAGGGTGAGAGAGGAGTGAGAGAGAGTGAGAGAGAGAGAGGTAGAGGGAGGGAGAGGAGAGATAGAGAGTAGATAGGGGAAAAGGTAGGGAGGGAGACATCTAGTGTGAGAGAGATAGGGCTAGGGGAGATAAAGATAATTAGAGAAAGGAGAGGTAGAGAGAAGTAGAGAGAGAATAAAGGAGGGAGAAAATTGAGATAGAGAGGTGTAGAGTGGTAGGGAGTGATATATGGAGAGTTAGGTAGAGAGGGATTAGGGAGATAAAGAGTAGAGAGGGAAGGAGAGGGAGATGTACTGAGGGAGATAGAGGGAGGTGAGAGAGAGGTGAGATATAGAGCAATAGAGAGAGAGTGGTAGGGAGTGATGGAGGGATATGTGGGTAGAGATGGATAGGTAAGATAGAGAGAAGTAGAGAGAGATAGAGATAGACAGGAGGGAGGGTGGGCAAGATAGGGGAGGAAGGGAGAGGTAAAGAGGGATAGGTGAGATAAAGATATGTAGAGAGAGAATGGTGACATATAGAGAAGTAGAGAGTTATAGAAAGGGAAAGAGAGAATGGTGAGATAGAGAGGAGAGAGTGAGAGAGAAAGAGGGTGAGGGAGGAGTAAGAGAGAGCGAGAGAGAGAGAGAGGTAGAGGGAGGGAGAGGAGAGATAGAGAGTAGATAGGGGAAAAGGTAGGGAGGGAGACATCTAGTGAGAGAGAGAGGGCTATGGGAGATAAAGATAATTAGAGAGGGAAGGAGGCAGAGAGAGAGAAGTAGAGAGGGAATGAGGGAGGTAGGGAGGGAGGGAGAGAGAAGTGAGATAGAGGTGTAGAGAGAGTGTTAGGGAGTGATGGATGGAGAGGTAGGTAGAGAGGGAAGGAGAGGGAGTGGTATGGATGGAGAGAGTGGGAGGTGAGATAGAGAGTAATAGAGAGAGAGAGTGGTAGGTTGTGATGGATGGAGATCTAGGTAGAGAGGGAGAGGGGATATATAGATAAGTAGAGAGGGAGGGAGAGAATGAGGGAGATATAGTGAGGGAGAGAGAGGTGAGATAGAGAGAAATACAGAGTGTTGGAAGGAGAGGTAGGTAGAGAGAGGGAGAGAGGATATAAAGATAAGTAGAGAGGGAAGGAGAGGTAGAGAGAGAGGAGAGATAGAGAGAAGTAGAGAGGGAATGAGGGAGGGAGGGAGAGCTATGTAGGGAGATAAAGTTGAGATAGAGAGGTGTAGAGAGAGTGGTAAGGTTTGACAGACGCAGAGGTAGGTCGAGAGAGGGATTGGGAGATAGAGAGTAGATGGGGAATAAGAAAGGAAGAGAGATGTATGGAGGGAGAGAGAGGGAGGTGAGAGAGAAATAGAGAGATTCGAAGGAAGTGATGGAGGGAGAGGTAGGTAGAGAGAGAGAGGGGGGGAGGGAGGGAGAGAGATAGAGATAAGTAGAGAGGGAAGGAGGGAGGGTGGGAGAGAGAAGTGATGTAGAGAGAATTAGAGGGAAAAGGAGAGAGAGAGAGAGAGAGACAAAGAGAGACAAAGAGACAAAGAGAGAGACATAGAGAGAGAGACAAAGTTCTTGAAATCAAGGGAGAAAGAGTTAGATAAAGGGATGGAGATAGTGAGAGAGAGGTCTAGAGTGCAAGGGATAAAAATGAGTGAGATGGAGAGAGAAATAATGCAACTTGTTGATTACTGAAATTTGACTAAGTTTGAAATTTGTGAGATCTTCCAAAAACTAGAATTTGCATTATAACCCCTAGAGATTTGAAACCACTCTCAAACATCCTGAAACTATATACATGAAATATAACTTAAAGTATAAGAAATTAAATGTCCATATGTAAATGTACCCTTAAACCCTCTACCTTGTACCCTTAACCCTCCCTCTATCTCTCTCTCACTCCCTTCCTCTCTCTCTCTCTCAAGTATCTCCCTCCTACCCCCTCTCCCTCTCTTAGGTCTCTCTCTCTAACTCACTCCCTCTATCTCTCTCCCCTCTAACCTTAACCCTCTACCATATACATTGGATCCTCAACCCTCATCTATCTTTGTCCCTCCCTCCTCTTCTCTACTTCTCTCTATCTCACTTCTCCCTCCATCTCTCCCTCCATCCCTCCCTCCCTCTCTACCCTAATACTCTCCAACCCTATACCCTTAACCCTTAAACACTCAACCCTAAACCCTTAACCCTTAACCCTAAACCCTCTTAACCCTTAACCCTAACTTAACCTTAACCCTTAAACCCTAAACCCTAAACCCTCTACCCTCTACCCTCCACCTAATACCCTCTACCCTCTACCCTCAACCCTCAACCCTTAAAACCTAATCCATCAACCTCTATACCCTCTACCCTATAAATTGGACCCTCAACCCTAATCCCTCAACCCTCTACCCTCAACCTTAAATCCTCAAACCTCAACCCTTAAACCCTCTACCCTTAAACCATCTATCCTCTACCATTTATGCTCTACCCTATACACTAAACCCTCAACCCTCAATTCTCAACTGTCAACCCTAAATCGTCAACCCTAATCCCTCAACCCTTAAACTCACTTAGTAAACTCTCTACCCTAATCCCTCAACTCTATTGACCCTTAATCCCTTAACACTTCAACCCTAATCCCTCAACCCCTATACCCTCTACCCTATGCATTGGACCCCCAACCATAATCCTCCAACCCTATACTCTCAATCCTCTACCCTCAACCTTAAACCCTCAACCCTTAAACCCTCTACCCACTACGCTCTACCCTATAAACCCTTAAACACTCAACCCCAAACCCCAAACCCTCAACCCTTAAACCCTCAACCCTTAAACCATCTACCCTCTACCCTATACCCTCAACCCTAATCCCTCAACCCTTAAACCCACTTAGTAAACTCTCTACCATAATCCCTCAACCCCTATACATTGGACCCTCGACCCTAATCCCCCAACCCTATACCCTCAATCCTCTACCCTTAGCCTTAAACCCTCAACCCTTAAACCCTCTTCCCACTACCCTCTACCCTATAAACCCTTAAATACTCAACCCTATAAACCCTTAAAACCTCAACCCTAAACCCTTAAACCTCAACCCTTAAACCCTAAACCCTTAAACCCTCTACCCTCTGCCCTAATCCCTCAACCCTTAAACCCACTTAGTAAACTCTCTACCCTAATCTCTCAATCCTCTTGACCCTTTATCCCTCAACCCCTATACCCTCTACCCTATACATTGGACCCTCAACCCTAATCCCCCAACCCTATACCCTCAATCCTTTACCCTCAACCTTAAACCCTCAACCCACTACCCTCTACCCTATAAACCCTTAAACACTCAACCCTAAACCCTAAACCCTAAACCCTTAAACCCTCTACCATCTACCCTCAATCCTCTACCCTCTACCCTCAATGCTTATACCCTTAAACCCACTTAGTAAACTCTATAACCTAATCCCTCAACCTTCTTGACCCTTAATCCCTCAACCCTTAAACCCTAATCCCTCAACCCCTATACCATCTACCAAATACATTTGACCCTCAACCCTAATCCCCATACCCTATACCCTCAATCTTCTACCCTCAACCTTGAACCCTCATCCCTCAACCCTTAAACCCTCTACTGTCTACCTTCTACCCTATACATTAAACACCCAACCCTTAATTATCAACCTTCAACCCTTAATCCCTCAATCCTCAACACTCAAACCCTAATACCCTCTACCCTATACATTGGACTCTTAAACCAAATCCTTCAACCATATGCATCCTCAACTGTAATCCCTCAAACCTATACCCTCAACCCAATACCCTAATCCCTCAACCCTATAGGTCCTCAACCCTATACCCTCTATTCTCAACCCTCTACCCTATAAATTGGATCCTCAACCCTCATATATCTATGTATGTCCCTCCTCTTCTCTCCTTCTCAGTATCCATCCATCCCTCCATCTCTACCCTAATCCCTCAACCCTAAACCCTAAACCCTTAAACCCTTAAACACTCAACCCTAAACCTCAACCCTCAACCCTTAAACCCTCTACCCCCTACCCTCAACCTAATACCCTCTACCCTAAACCCTAATCCCTCAACACTAATCCCTCAACCCTTCACCCTTAAATCCAATAAAACTCCTTGCCCTAATCCCTAAACCCTTAACCCTTAAACCCTCAACCCTTAAACCCTGATCCCTCAACCCCTATACCCTCCACCCTATGCATTGGACCCTCAACCCTAATCCATTGACCTTAAACCCTATACCCTCAATCCTCTACCCTCAACCCTCCACCCTCAACCCTCAACACTCGACCCTTAAACCCTAAACCCTTAAACCCTCTACCCTCTACCCTCTAACCTATAAATTAAACTCTCAACCCTCAATTATCAACCCTAAACCCTCAATCCTTAAACCCTAAACCCTCAACCCCTATACCCTCTACCCTTTACATGGGACCCTCAACCTAATCCTTCAACCATATAACCTCAAACCTATACCCTAAACCATCTAACCTCAACCCTAAACCCTTTAACCCC